>JARHVA010001647.1:1012500-1285000 GCA_037957365.1 Torreya grandis
TAGAATGGGTTTCTTTATAATATACATCATGTAATGGTTATCTTATAACACATAGGTTTTAGTTGTCACTCTTAATTCTTGCACCATCATTATCTACCCATCTCTAAAAGGAGGGCCTTCCCTAGTTAGGAGATGGTGCATGGGATAAATGGTTCATGATTAGTGTGGAAAAACACTCAAATGGTGCTCTCCCTCCCCTTTATTTGATGGTGGAGCCTGATCTTATTATAATGCCTAGTTCTAGATGGGGGGGTGTGGTGGAACTTGATATTTTTTTAATGCATTATAAAATGTTATAATTTCATAGTAAATCTAGACCATTCACTATTAGGTCATAGATCTAATGTTAAAAATTATTTTGGTGCATTTTTTCCCTAATAGGTATCCCTCATTTGATATGAGGGTATTGTAATCATGGTGGTACATTGTGTGTGAGCAATGAGAAGATTGTAGTGGATGTATTACAAGTTTTATCCCTTCATTTTTTGGATTGAATAAAATAAGAATTGGCTATTTCTATATGGACATAGCCCATTTTTATTAAACCATGTTAAATTTATGTCTCTCTTGCATTATTTTTTCTACATTTTATTTCCATCTATATTTAATTAATATTGCTCTACATTATATATTCCTAACAACTAGTATCAGAGCTGAAGGTCTATTTAGTAGTTAAACTCATAGGTAAAGAGAGTTCCTAGTTCAAGTGGGAGCAATGGTAGAAGAAGGCAAGTTTAAGGTCAAAAATTTTAATGGCCAAAAATACTAACTATAGAAGATGAAAATGGAGGAATATCTATATCAGAAGGATCTTTTCCTATCATTGGGAATAGTAGAAAAGAAGCTGATGACTATGAAGGATGAAGATTGGGAGGTTTTTGATAAAAAGACACTATGAATAATATGGTTATACTTATAAGTATTGGTGGCCTTCAATATTTCAAAATAAAACACAACAATAGATGTGATAAAGGTATTGGATAGAGTGTATGAAAAACCCTCAGCCTCCAACAAAGTATTTATTATGAAACATTTATTTAATATGGAGATGTCAGAAGAGGGGTCTATTTCTGATCATTTAAATGAATTTAACATGATCACAAATTAATTAAGATTTTTAGGAGTAGACTTTGATGATGAGGTTAGGGATCTTTTGATCTTGTGCTCATTGCCAGAAATCTAGAATGGCTTAGTCATGGTTGTGAGTAATTCTTTCTCTGATTCTAATACTTTAAAGTTTGATGATATTATTAGTGTTATTATGCGATGGAAAAGCATAGGTGAGACATCAGGTAATTCTTTGACTATGGAGAATAGGGGAAAAATAAAAGGATAGAGGAAAGGGCCTAGGGAATCGTGAGAAGTTTAAGAAGGGTAGATCTAAATCTAGAGGAAAATTGGTGTGCTAGATTTGTGGGAAGAAAGGACACTTGAAGAAAGAATTTTGGTTTCAAAAAGGAAAATAAGGAGATGGACAACAAGATAAAAATCAAGAACCAAATGTCATAGGTGATGTGTTACAAGATGCTTTAATCCTTTATTTAGATAATATTAATTATTCTTGGGTGTTAGATTCAGGAGCTTCATTTCATGCTACACCCTATAGGAAATATTTTCAAGACTATGTTCAAGGTGATTTTGGATAGGTTTATTTGGGTTATGGTGAATGCTATAAAATTATTGGAAAGGGTAAAATATAGATAAAATGATAAAATGGAAACAAATTCTTGATAAAAGAGGTGAGGCATGTTCCTGAGTTGAGAAGAAATCTAATTTTAATAAGGCAGTTGAGAAGTGAGGAATGCGTAATTACATTTACAAAAAATTCATGGAAGGTCACTAAAGGGTCATTGGTAATAGCAAACGGAGAGAAGGTAGGTACATTATATTTATCTAATGGTAATGTTGAATATTCTATTGATTTAGCTTCTACAAAGTGAATACAAAATTATGTCACCATAGACTTGGGCATGTGAGTGAGAAGGGGGTGCAAGTTCTCCAATCAAAGAATTTATTACCAGATCTAAAGATGGTGGATTTGAATTTTTATGAGCATTGTGTGTATGAAAAATAGAAGAGAGTTAGATTTCTCAAAGTTGGGAAAATAAATAAGGATGGAAAGTTAGATCTTATGCATACATATGTATGGGGACTAGCTTAGGTATCATCCCTTGGTGGATCTTCTTATTATGTTACTTTTATTGATGATGTAACTAGAAAAACTTGGGTTTATTGCATATGGAAATTTTTTGATGTTTTTGATACTTTTAAGAAACATAAAGCTTTGGTTGAGAATGAGACAGGAAATAAGTTGAAGTGTGTCAGATTAGACAATGGAGGTGAATGCTATAACAAAGAGTTTGATAATTATTGTTCATCCCATGGGATTCATAAAGAGAAGACAGTTCCAAGAAAACCATAATAAAATGGTGTGTTAGAAATGATGAATAGGATAATCATGGAACATTCAAGGAGTACGCATTGCATGCAGGGTTACTCTTATAGTTTTGGGTAGATGCTATGGATACTACTATTTACTTAATAAATAAAGGGCCTTCAATTCCTTTGGATGGTGGCATTCTAAAGGAAGCATGGATAGGTAAAATGGTAAATTATTCTTTTTTAAAACCTTTTTATTGTGAAGCATTTGTACATATTGATAAAGAAAATAGAAGCAAGTTTGAAGCAAAATCCAATAAATATATTTTTATTAGATATGAAGTTAATGATTTTGGTTACTGTTTATGGGATTTTGAAAGTCAAAAAATAATTAGGAATAGAGATGTGATATTTAATGAGAAGGTCATGTACAAAGATTAGTTGTAGGGATAGAAACAAGAAAATACAAATATAAAATATATAACACTTGATGAAATTAGTGGAAATGAAATTCCAAAAGTGCCAAATTTTTTGAATGTGTAACAAATATAAAAACAACAAAAAATACCTCAAACTCTTGGTAGTGTAGTTAGAAGATCTACTAAAGTAAGTGGACTCCTTGAACGATACTCTCCTTCACTTTATTATTTATTATTAACTGATTGTGGTGAGATAGAAAGCTATGGAGAAGTAATGCAGGTAGAAACTAGAAAGAAGTGGGAGCAAGGCATGAAAGAGTAGATAGACTCCTTGGTACATAACCAAACTTAGGATTTGGTTTAGTTTCCTATAGGTAAAAGAGTATTGCAGAATAAGTGGGTTTATAGGTTGAAGGAAGAATATGAAGGAAAAAATAGGTACAAGGCTAGACTTGTTGTAAAGGGGTTTGCACAAAATAAAGGTATAGATTTTGATGAAATATTTTCTCCAATTGTAAAAATGACTTCTATAAGAACTATTTTAAGTTTGGTGGTAGCAAAAGATTTGCATCTTGAATTGTTAGATGTGAAGATTAGTTTCCTTCATAGTGACTTGGAGGAGGAAATATATATGGAACAACCATATGGATACAAAGTAAAAGGTAAGGGAAAAATGGTGTACAGGTTGAAGAAGAGTTTGTATGGCCTAAAGTAAGCTCCAAGGTAATGGTATTTGAAATTTTACATGTTTATGATAGAACAAGGTTGTAGTAGATGTCATTTTGACCATTACATTTATTTTAAGAGATTAGATAATGGAATATATATATATATATATATATATATATATATATATATATATATATATATATATATATATATATATGTAGATGACATGCTTTTTTTAGGGTCTAACATGCATGATATAAATGATCTCAAATGAAAATTGGAAAATTCATTTACAATGAAGGATTTGGATGCTATAAATCAAATCCTTGGTATGAGAATAACAAAAGACAATAAAAATAGAAAACTAACATTATCTCAAGAAGAGTACATTAATAAGGTGTTAGTTAGGTTCAATATGCAAGATGAAAAACCATTAAGTACACCTTTATAAGGGCACTTAAAATTAAGCAAGGAACAATGTCCTAAAACATAGGAAGAAATCAACTACATGTCCAAAGTGACCTATGCTTCAATAGTTGGAAGTGTAATGTATGATATGGTGTGCACAAGACCAGACATTATGCATGTAGTGGGAGTTATCAATAGGTTTATGAATAATCTAAGAAATGAGCACTAACATGAATCAAGTAGATTCTTAGGTACTTGAGAGGGACCACTAATAGAAAATTATGCTATAAAGGCTCAGATGTTACCTTACAAAGATATGTTAATGCAGACATGGCTAGAGATTTATATGGTAAGAGGAACATATAGGTTATTTATTCACTATTGGTGACACAATGGTTTGCTAGATTTCAAAATTGTAGAAGATAGTTGTTTTGTCAATTACAAAGGCAAAATATGTTGTAGATACATAAACAAGCAAGGAGATGATATGGATGCAATTATTCATGGAATATTTGAGGTAGAAACAAGAATATTGTAGGTTATATAGTGATAACTAGAGTGTGATTCATTTAAAAAAAACTTAGCATTCCATTCAAGAACCAAACATATACAACTCAGGTATCACTTCATTCGTTTAGTTTTGGAGGATGGTCAACTGAAGTTGGAAAATATCCATGACTTAAAATCCTAAAAATATGCTAACAAAGGTAGTCAAAAAGGAGAAGATGGAGAGTTATTCATCTTTAATATGTCTTCAGGGATAACAAGGAAAAT
The DNA here is from genome assembly GCA_037957365.1 of Torreya grandis. Taxonomy (NCBI): domain Eukaryota; kingdom Viridiplantae; phylum Streptophyta; class Pinopsida; order Cupressales; family Taxaceae; genus Torreya; species Torreya grandis. Next base: position 1,017,150 of record JARHVA010001647.1, read on the forward strand.
GAGAAACATGTTAGGGTCAAAGTTTAAATAAAAGTCTAAGAAAGAGTTGTAGTGGTGGAGTTGCAACTATCAATCTCCAAGTGGGATATTGTTGGATGGTGGAGTTTATTATAATTATAATGCCTAGTTTTTGATAGGGGTGTGGTAGAGCTTGATCTTATTATAATGCATTGAAAAATATTGTAATTTTGCAGTAAATCTAGACTATTCACTATTAGGTCACATATATAATGGTAGAAATTATGTTGGTATATTTTTACCTTAATATGTAACTCTCCTTTGATATTAGGGTATTTTAATCATGGTGGTACATTGTGTGTGAGTGATTAGGAGATTTTAGTGGATGTATTTCAAGTTTTATCCATTCATTTATTGGACTAAATAAGAGAAAAACTAGCTATTTATATGTGGACCTAACCCATTTTGGGTGAACCACATTAAATTTATGTCTCTCTTATGTTGTGTTTTCTACATTTTATTTACATCTATATTTAATTAATATTTCTCTACATTCTATATTCCTAACACCCTCAATAGTACTATACTTATGATTACTTATGGATATTATGAGTTCATTGAGACTCACATGCTCTATGAAGAATTATATCATTGTAAATTATAATTAAGCCTTGTATTATCCTAAAATTTTACTATTTTGTATATTTTATCATTATAACAGTTGGTTGTAACAATATATCATTTGTGGCTGATTTAGTGATTACACTTTTATGAAATAATTTTACTATTCATTTATATTTTTCACATCCCGATTTCTCACTAAGATAATTTACCTAATTATCCATGGTTTATTATGGTTGTTAAATTGATTAATTACTATTTATTAAGTTATAAGTCAAATGCTATTATGGAACAATTTTATATTGCATTGATTACATGATTACATTGCTATGAGATAACTACACTTGTATATTACTTACATAAGAATCATTTTAGCTTTTACAATAGTATTTTATGGATATATATCATGATGCTATGAGATAACTACCTTATTGTTATGATTTGGATACTAGATAGATCCATCCCTCATAACATGATGGAGGTAGAGCATCATCAAAGAGGATGGCATAGATGGAGGTGTTGGAGGATGATAGAGGAATAATTAGAACCCATGCACACACCACAATAGATAACACTCTTTATATGCATTGTTTGAATTATTAGTATGTATTATTGTGTTAGTTACATTTAGTTGATTAATTATGTGCTTTAATTATGAGTTAATTTTCATTTAATATGTGGATCTATTAATGTGATTTCATTATGACTATAATGTATTAATTGAGTGCATAATGCTACTTTTGATCATGACATTTTATCAAATTCATGATTGTAGGTGATAATGTTTTAATGATTTAGTGAATTAATTTGATTAGTATTTATTATTGTTGTCTACAGATTAATCAGAAATGTCTTTGTAATGTTTTAAAACATTAGCTGGTTATTATAATGATATTAAGGAAATATCATTATCTTAGCTTAATACCTTGATGTATAAAGATAACTATAAGATAATTAGGATATTCTATATAGAGTAGTAATAATAATGACTACTTTTTTATAATATCATTTTTTTGGTCTAGTGTCATTATGTATAAAAGATAGTAAAGGCATTTGGATATTGTATATAGTGGTATTGACAAAAAACTGAGTAGTATATAATATCATTATGTTTGATATTGTTATAACAATTTTTTGATTTATTATTACATTAAAAGCTTTTTATTAAATTACATTAGTCATTTTGTCATTGGAAGCTGTTGATATTGATCCTTTTCAATATGATTAAATCACTACCTAAGCTATCTTATGAACTAATCCTAGGTAATGTTTGAATGCATGGACATGGGTGCTATGTTAATTAGACTTAAGAAGTGATATTTATCATTAATAATTATTTTTATAGTAGATTTTCTAAAAGATGATCCATAGGCATGTTAAGTCAATGACCATGCAAATTTTGGATTAAAATAATGATAAAAGCTTTAGAACTTTCAAGTGATTTAGGGATTTTTGGTTTGTGTTAACTAGAGATTAACCATATAATTTGATTTACTAAACTTTCATGTAAGTTGATGTATTATTGAGCTATGGAGGTATTATCACCATGCACAATTTTGGTCTTGTTCTCAGCTAAAGAAGAGGGGAGAAATTAGTGTAAGTCTAGTTGAGATGGAAAGAGACAAAGAGGAAATAATGGGGACACAATTATACATAGAACACTAGAGAATATAAGATAGCATGAAGAAGAATAAAGAGCTATAATTAATTTGAGGTGGCAAAAATGAATTTATGATAGTTTTATCAGGTTGGTAATACATTTGAATTCTTAGTTAATAAAACACAACTATTTCATTATGATTGCATAAAAAGGGGTTTTAGTAGTTTAAACTTGCTAAAAATATGTAAATGGATAAATATTTGGCCATGTGGATGGTTCATCCACCCATAAAACCCAATCTATATCCTGAGCAAACTCTAAAACCTAAACCCTAGGTTTGTATGTAACTTTGGTAATGTGAAGATAATCTGTGTATGAATCCATGCGACATATTGGAATGAAATGGGTTTGTTTTAAAAACTTATACTTTTGTCTTAAATTTATATAGAGGGGTATATATAGGGGTATGTACATATATACCCTATAGGTCCTTAATGACTTGGAGTATATATATACATACTGGAGTATATATGCAAATGTTAGAATATTTTTGTATAATAATTTGAGTTGAGGTATAATGATAAACATAATTATGGATTACAATCCATTTAATGGAAATATGCCAAGTTATATTGACTTAGATATACTCTTTTTTCTTTAAAATATAAACCCTAGGCTGAGCTTAATTAGACCACATGATATTTAAAGTAGGTCTTTGAGCATGTTTAAACCTGTGCTCTATAAATATATGACCGAGTATTTTATCATTTAACATCAAGCCAAATATATATAAATAACTAAGTTTTAGTTATGAACACAAAAATAGACATTGGAGGTTAGTTGAGAATATAGTGGTAGACTATGCTTTCATTGATGCATATGAATGAAATGGTATTCTATTTCATACTGTTCATATTGTGTAAACTTATACAATTCATAGGGGTCTTATGAACCATTTAAGGGATATTGTGACATTTAGGTGATTTACATGGATCTATTATAGATATAAAAATTCTTTTGCATATTAAATATAGAAAAAATAGTAATAAGAATTGAAAGTGGTTGATTCATAAACTATCAATAAAGTGAAATAGTAAGCTATAATGATATGTTGACTTCATTAGCTATTTGAATCTTGTTTATTAAAACATGGAAATATTGTAGTAGGGTACTATATTTGTAATTTAATACATTCATGTCTAGTTATGTTAAAGTTACTCATTTGTTTATAGTTAGAAGGTTGAGTTGATAGGGGTATGCCGTATACCATATATATTTTTAGTAGTTGATGTGTATATATGGTATTCATAGTTTGTGACCCAATCCAACCATAATAAGTATGAAACATATTTTTATATACGTATTCACTAGATGAACAATACAAAATTTATTAAAGAAGTATTTAGTCATCATGGTTGTGTTATTAGATATAATTAAAAAATTGAAGAGATATATAAATTGAGCATATATATATTATTTTTGTATAAATCAATTAAGTACTCATACTTGCATTTAGATTATACTTGTATGAGGAAGATTTTGTACCAATAAATATATATAGCCTATATATATGTATAAGAAGTATGCTTTTAAACATGGTATATAGTTATTTGTTAAACAAGTTATAAATCCATGAGGCAGTATACCATAATTAATTACATACATCTCTTTTTATGTGGAAAATGATTAACATTAAAGTTGCATTATTTTTATTTTGAGCCTTGATTTAAATTATGATTGATTATTGTATGTTGTAAGTTTAACATATGGACAAGAAATGAAATAGATATTGTTATCTTAGATAGTTCTATATTTGAGTTACTTTGATGATTAGTAGCTTGTAAAATAACTATATTTATACTCGGGTGATATGTACTATGTGGACTATACTTGTTTACATGTATTAATTTTAAAGTAAACAATATGTTTGGGATTCATTACATAATTTGATGGACTAGATGTATGTATTTTGATTATTTGTATACTTAGAATTTTATATGCTTGTAGATAGGAAGTAATCCATATGAATATGTTGGCTATGTCTTAAAAAATAACAAATATTGCATCGCTGATACTAAATGAGCAGGAGACAAACTTCCCTAGCTTACTTAGCATCACCAATGAAAGATGAAGGTAATCTAATCAAGTGGTGTGTATGAATTTGACTGATCCTAGAGATCATTAACTATTTGAAACTTTTGCTAAAGTAATGTTTAGTCAAACATTGTCATTTCATATGTATGATTTACAAGTTTGTGTGATATCATGTTATAACATATTTTATTTATGGTAAACAACATGTATTAGATGTCCTAAAATACATGGGTACTAGTTTGTCTCTCTAGATTATTGCACCATCATTATCTACCCATTTATGAAGGAAAGGCCATTCCCTAGTCAGGAGATTATGTAGGGGATCAATGGTCCATGGTTGGTGTGGATAAGTGGTTGGATAATGGTCTCCCTCCCCACAATAGTACTTTATTGGAGAATACACTTGAGATTACTATAGATACTAGAGTCTGTGAGACTCATGATCTATGGAGCCTTGTATCTGTATAATATTTATTATTGAAAAACTATTCATGATGAAAATGTAATTATTTACTCACAAGTACATCAATAATAGTAAATGTAATATTGTACCAACCGTGGTTGGAATTATATATATATAAATAATTGAGTGTTAGTTATGAACACAAAAATAAACATTAGGGGTTAGTTGAGAATACATAGGTGGACTATGCTTTCATTGATGCATATGAATGAAATGGTATTCCATTTCATAATGTGCATATTGTGTAAACTTATATAGTTTGTAGGGGTCTTATGAAACATTTAAGGGATAATGTGACACTTAGTTAATTTACATGGATCTAGAAATTCTATTACACATTAAATAGGCAAAATAATAATAAAAATTAAAAGTGGTTAATTCATAAACTATCGATAAAGTGAAATAATAAGTTATAATGATTATGTTGACTTCATTAGCTATTTGAATCTTGTTTATACAAACATGGAAATACTATAGTAGAGTACTATATTTGTAATTTAATACATATGGGTTTGGTTATGTTAAATTTACTCATTTATTTGTAGTTTTAAGGCTAAGTTAATAGGGGTATGCCATACACCATACATATTTTTATCAATTGATGACTAAAGATATGCATATATGGAATTCACAAATTTTGACCCAACCCAACTATAATAAGTAAGAACCCTGTATTTATATACATATTCATTGGATGAACAATACATAATTTATTAAAGAATTATTTAGTCATCATAGATATGTTATTAGATATAATTGAAAAATTGAAGAGATATTTAAAGTGAGCACATGAACACACACACAAACACAAACACAAACATAAATACAAACACAAACACAAACACAAACACAAACACAAACACAAACACAAACACAAACACAAACACAAACACAAACACAAACACGAACACAAACAAAAACACAAACACATAGAGGAAATATTTTTGTATAAATCAATTAAGTACTCATATTTGTATTTGGACTATACCTGTATGAGGAATATTTCATACTGATACATATATAGCCTAAAGATGTATAAGAATTATGATTTTAAATATGGTATATAGTTTTTTGTTAAACAAGTTTCAAATCCATGAGGCAGTATACCATAATTAATTACATACAACTCTTTTTATATGTGGAAAAAGATTAACATGAAAGTTGGATAATGTTTAATTTTGAGCCTTGAATTAAATTATGATTGGTTGTTATATGTTGTAAGTTTATCACATGGACAAGAACTAAAATAGATATTGTTATCTTATATAATTTTATATTTGAGTTACTTTGATGATTAGTAACTTGTAAAATAAGTATAATTATACCCAAGTGGTATGTACTATGTGGACTATACTTGTTTACATGTATTATTTTTGAAGTAATATATTTGGGATTCATTGCATACTTTGATGGACCAGATGTATGCATTTTGATTATTTCTATATTTAACATGTTTTATGTTTGATGATAGGAAGTAATCTATATGAATCTATTGGTTATATATTAAATTAAACATATCTTACATTGTTAGTACTGAATGAGTAGGATACATATTTACCTATCTTACTAGCATCAACCATTTAAAATAAAGATAATCTAATCAAGTGGTGTGTATGAATTTAATTGATTTTAGAGATCATTAACTATTTAAAATTTTGGCCAAAGTAATGTTTAGTTAAACATTTTCATTTCATATGTATGATTTACATGTTTGTACATTATCATGTTAAACATATTTTATTTATGATACACATAATATATTATATATCCTAAAACATATGGGTACTAGCTCATCTCTTTGGATTCCCACACTATCACTATCTACCTATTCCTAAAAGGAGGGCCATTCCTTAGTTGAGAGATTATGCAGGGAATTGCTGGTCCATGGTTGGTGTGGAAAAGTTCTCAGATGATGCTCTCCCTCCTCAAAACACTAATTAATTGGGGACTACACTAGAGATTACCATAGATCCTAGAACCCGTGTGACTCATGCTCCATAGAGCCTTGTATCTTGTATAGTATTTATTATTGAAACATTATTCCTAATTAAAATGTAATTATTTATTCATAAGTACATTGATAGTAATGGATTTAATATTGTACCATCTATGTCTTAGATTATAAATATAAATAACTGAGTTTTAGTTATGAACACAAAAATAGACATTGGGGGTTAGTTGAGAATGAATTGGTAGACTGTGCTTTCATTGATGCATATGAATGAAATGGTATTCTGTTTCATACTATGCATATTGTGTAAACTTATATATTTTGTAGGGTTTTTATGAACCATTAAGGGATATTATGACATCTAGTCGATTTACATGGATCTATTTTGGATCTAGAAATTTTGTTGCATATTAAATATGGATAAAACAATAACAAGAATTGAAATTGGTTGATTCATATACTATAAATAAAGTGAAACAATAAGCTATAATGATTATGTTGACTTCATTATCTATTTGAATCTTGTTTATACAAACATGAAAATACTATAGTAGAGTATTATATTTATAATTTAATACATTTGGGTTTAGGTATGTTAAAGTTACTCATTTGTTTATAGTTAGAAGGTTGAGTTGATATGGGTATGTTGTATGCCATACATATTTTTATTAGTTGATGACTAAAGATATGTATATGGAATTCATAGTTTTTTACCTAGTCCAACCATAACAAGTACAAACCTTATATTTATATACATATTCAAGTATTTAGTCATCATGGTTGTGTTGTTGGATATAATTGAAAAATTATATATATATATATATATATATATATATATATATATATATATATATATATATATATATATATATATATATATATATATATATATATATATATATAAGTATGATTTTTAAAAGCGTACATAATTGTTTATTAATCAAGTTATAAATCCATGATGCAATATACCATAATTAGTTACATACATCTCTTTTTATTAAAGTTGGATTATGTTTAATTCTAAGCCTTGAATCAAATTATGACTGATTATTGTATGTTGTAAGTTTTGCATATGGACAAGATCTGAAATAGATATTATTATCTTATATAGTTCTATATTTGAGTTACTTTGATTATTAGTAGCTTGTTAATGAAGTATAATTATACTTGGGTGGTATGTACTATACTTGTTTACATACATTATTTTTGAAGTAAATAATATGTTTGGGATTCATTGCATACTTTGATGGACTAAATGTATGTATTTTGATTATTTTCATACTTATCATGTTTTATGATTGATGATATGAAGTATTCCATATGAATCTATTGGTTATATATTGAATTAACCAAATCTCATATTATTGGTACTAAATGAGTAGGAGACAAAGCTCCCTAGCTTACTTAACATCACCAATGCAAGATGAAGGTAATCTGATCAAGTGGTGTGTATGAATTTGAATGATCCTAGAGATCATTAAATTTTGGAAAATTTGTCCAAAGTAATTTTAGTTAAACATTATCATTTCATATGTATGATTTGCATGTTTGTGTGATATCATGTTGGAATGTATTTTATTTATGGTACACATGATGTATTAGATATCATACAACACATGGGTACTAGCTTGTCTCTCTGGATTCTTGCACCATCACTATCTACCTATTCATGAAGGAATGACTATTACCTAGTTAGGGGACTGTGTGGGGGATCAATGCTCTATGGTTGGTGTGAAAAAGTTCCTAGATGATGCTCTCCCTCCCCACAATAGTAATTCATTAGAGACATTATAATTTCATATGTATGATTTACATGTTTATATGATATCATGTTGGAATGTATTTTCTTTATGGTACACATGATATATTAGATATCCTACAACACATGGGTATTAGCTTGTCTCTTTATATTCTTACACCATCACTATCTATCCATTCATGAAGGGCCAGCACCTAATTTGGGGACTGTGTGGGGGATCAATGGTCTATGGTTGGTGTGGAAAAATGCCCAGATGATGCTATCTCTCCTCAAAATAGTAATTCATTAGAGACTACACTTGAGATTAACATAGATACTGAAGTTTGTGAGACTCATGCTCCATGGAGCCTTGTATAATGTATAATATTTATTATTAAAACATTATTCTTGATGAAAATATAATTATTTATTCATAAGTATATTGACAATAATAGCTGTAATATTATACCAGTCATGGCTAAAATTATGTAATTATGTTTTGTTTCATATAATGCTAAATAATCAGTAACTGATAGATGTTACATGTTTATTTTTAACATACTTAGTGTGTTATACTTGGGTCACTAATTATATTCTTGTGGTGAAATATAATGTAAGAATACATGGAATTATTTTTAATTTTTTCTTCATTATTCTATTAAATCTTAGTGGGGATGTTACATTATGATATCAAGGCTATGGCTCAAACTCTATGACTTAATGAGACCACTAAAATTTTCTTATCCATCTATTTACCATAAAAGAGAATGGTATAAGTTAGAGAATTTGATGAGGGTCCTTCAAATTTAAATGAAAATAACCCTCCATTTGATCCTAACCAATTTACTAATGAGCAAGCAACAAAGTTGGATCAAATTCTTGCAGCCATGAATGAAACTAGGGACCAAATTGTAGCCCTATAATAGGAAACGTATGGACATGAATAGGAGGCCCATCATGATATCTCTAAAGAACATCCTATATAGTAGAAAATCCCTCAAGAGCAAAGACATGATGAAGTGCCTTAGGATGTGAGTGATCATGTAATGTAGAATTGGTTAGAGATATAAATAAGGTGAATCTACTTAAGCTCGATGAAAACATTAAGGGAGATGGAGTTGAATCATGGTTGACTAAGATGGATAAGTATTTCAAGCTTTGAAACTACTCCAAAGTCATTAAAATAGTTTGGAGAGCTTACCAGTTGATTGGTGAAGCAATTACATGGTAGGCCAATAAAAAGTTAGAAAAGAATCTTAACTATACTACCACCACATGGCAATAGTTCATGCCATTTTTTAAATCATGGTGGATTCCACAATTATACTTTGACCAAAAGCTTATATATTTTTAGAATCTTAAGCAATGAGACATATAAGTGAATGAATATTGGGAATAGTTCACCAAAATTTTGAAGTATGTACCTCAGTATCAAGGAGATGAGAAGTTCATAATTAGGAAATTTATCATGGGACTAAAACCCCAAAATGGTGGAGAGGTGGATGTTCATGGGCAATCTACCATGGACCAGGTCTTTGAGAAGGTAGTAAAACAAGAATATGAGTTGAAATCTCTTGCTCAAGTCAGAGATAAGTTTAAGAAAAATCTTGGAAGTTCTAAACCAAATTTTAAAAAGAATAACTAGAATCAGAGGAGTGGAGATTACAAGAGCCAGTTCAAAAATCAAAATGTTAGATTCAATAGTGGTTCAGGTAACATGAAATTAGGTAATGGTTTCAAAGGAGGTTTTAAGGGAAACCAATAGTCTGATAGGAAAGGACCACCTAGAGATTGATTTATTTATGGAGGTGACCATTTTGATCACGAGTATACCAAGGATAAGTTGAAGAACAAAGGTTTTATTCTAAAGTAGGGAAAGTTTCAACAATGAATTCATGCGATAGTTGACAATCGACAAGTTGAATTATAGGATTCACCTATAGAACTTTTAGGTACTTTGTTTGAACATCTAGTTTCCATTTTGATAGATAAATCAAATATAGAATGTTTTATTACTCCTAGAATACTAAACAAGTTATCTAGAAAAGCTGGAGTAATGACAAATGCATGGTCAGTATAATATGGGAATGAGTCAAAGGTCAAAGTTGATAAGTATTTATTTGAAGCTAAGATTAGGTTGCCTAAATTCATAATAGTGGATATTTATGTAGTATTGCTAGGGTCATATGATGTGATCCTCAGAGTCAATTAGATTACAAAGCATAAAGCCAAGGTTGATTGCTATCTAAATAAGGTTGAGTGTCAAGATTAATTTTATAAATTAGACACAAATTTAGGGTGAGAAAATGGAGTTAAGGCTTAGGAAAATTTATACATTACAACTCAAAAATGCTCTAAGAAAAAGATGCCAAGCATTTCTTGTCAACATAAATGAAATGAAAGAATCTAAGAAACCATCCCTTAAAGATTATCCTTTCCTTAGGAATTTTCATGATGTGTTTCTAGAAGAATTACTAATATTTCCTCCCAAATATGAGTTTGATTTCTCAATAGATATCATACCTGAATCAAAACCATAGTTTAAGGCACTATATAACATGAAAACCACCAAATTAGTTAAATTAAAGGCTCAACTCTAGGAATTGTTGTCAAAAGGGTTGATCAAACCAAGTGTGTCACAATGGAGTGCATTGATTATCTTCATTAAGAAGAAGGTTGACACTCTTCACCTTTGTATTGATTATATAATGTTGAATAAGGTAACTATCAAAAATAGATATCCACTACCTCATATAGATGATATTTTTGATCAAATGTAAGGGGAAATGGTATTTTATAAGATTGATCTTAGATTAGGATATCAATTGGGGATAAAAGATGACGATATTCCAAAAACAACATTTAGAACTTGATATGGGCACTATGAGTTCACAGTGTTACCATTTGGGTTAACAAATGCTCTGGAAAAGTTTATGAATCTCATGAACAATGTGTTCAAAGATTATCTAGATTAGTTTGTTTTGGTCTTTCTAGATGACATTTTTATATATTCTAAGGATGAAGAAGAACATATTCAACATATGGAACTAGTTTTGAAATATTTACGAAAGCACAAGTTGTATGAAAATTTATCCAAGTGTGCATTTTTCCAAAATAAAGTGAAATATCTAGGACATGTTAGATCTGTAGATGGTATTTTAGTAGATATAATAAAGATAAGAGCCATTATGGAGTGGAAAACATCAAATAATGTATAAAAAGTAAGGAGTTTCATGGGATTAGTGGGATATTATAGGAAATTTTTTCCAATATTTTCTAAGATAGCTAATCTAATTACCTATCTACAACATTGTGAAGTAGATTTTCAAGAATTAAAAAAGAGGCTTAATTCAACACCAATGATAAGAGTTCCTGATCCTAATGGAAAATTATTAGTGATTAAATATGCATTTGGGGATGGACTTGGAGGATTACTTATGCAAGTTAGAGTAGTGGCAACATATGAATCAAGGAAACTGAAGCCTTATGAGGCAAACTATGCCCCTCATGACCTAGAACTTGTAACAATTATACATGTTTTGCAAGTTTGGAGGCATTTTTGGTTGGGAAAATTGTTTGAGATCATGACTAATAACTTGGAACTCAAGTACATCTTCACCTAACCAAATCTAAATGCTTGTCAAAGATGCTGGTTAGATTTCTTGTCTAATTATGATTTTGATATCAACTATATTAAAGGCAAGGAAAATAGAGTAGTTGATGCCCTAACCTACAGGAGGTACATAACAACCATGGATACTATCAAGCGTACTTTCAAAGATAAAGTGATGAAATTATCATTAGGATATTAATTCTATGATCATGTTAGGAAAGCATTATCTAAGAATGCTTAGAACACGATGTATACAAAATACAAAATAGAGAATGATGATCTTTGATGATAGAATGAAAGGATGTATATACTAGATAGAGAGAATATGGGGAACATAGTTCTCAAATAACTAAATAATTCCCCATATTTAAGACATATAATAGTAACCAAGCTCATGGTAGAGATTATACCACTCTATTTATATAAGGGAATCAAGAAATATATAATAGACTTTGTGTTTCATTATCTGGAATGTCAACATAATGTAGATGAACATGCGCATCTAGATAGATGATTGTATCCACATGACATAATAGAATGGAAATGGTAGGTGATCAGTATGGAATTTGTCCAAGGTTTATCATTGTGATGGAATATGCATGACATGATCATGGTTGCAGTTGATAAACTAACCAAAGTAGCTCATTTTACACGAGGAAATTTGATAGATGATGCACCTACTCTTTTGAAGAGATTCATAAAAGAATTATATCGATTGCATGGATTTATAGATAAGATAATTTTAGATCATGATCTAAGGATGAATTATAGGGTTTAGTTGACTCTAAATTCAGCTTTGGGTATGTAGTTAGATTTTAGCACTACATATCACCCACAAACTAATGATCAAAATGAATGAGTTAATCAAGTGTTAGATGATCTCCTTAATATGTATTGAATGGATCAGAAATACAAGTGGGAGGAATACCTTGCATTGGTTGAGTTCAATTACAATAACTTTAAAGATGTCACCATTTAAAACATTATATGGAAGAAGGTGCAAGACACCAATTAGTTGGGATAAGTTGGAAGATAGGGTAGTCTTTGAACCTGAGATGATTTAAAAAATGGAAGATCAAAGTAGGAAAATTAGGTAGAGGTTAGCCAAGGCCAATGATAGACATAAGATTTATACTAATTTAAAGAGAACAACTAGGTAATTTTTAGTAGGTGATAAAGTGTTTTTATGGTTTAAACCACAAAAGAGCTCAATTAAATTTGGGAAGTCAATGAAACTTTCAATAAGATATGAGGGACCCTTCAAGGTTTTGAAAGTAGTCAAACCTATAGTGTATAGGTTTTCATTTCCACCATCCCTATCTCTATTGCATAATGTTTTCCATGTATTTTATCTTAAAAAGTATATAGTTGATCCTTCACATGTATTGAATTGGAATGCTTTGTAGGTTCTAGATCCTAGGGTGGTTATGTTAGAATCAATCAGAGTAATTCACACTCACAAACTTCATTTGCATAATATATAAGTATCATAGTGCAAGGTCCTATGGGACCAATTCTGAGGATAGTTCCATTTGGGAGGACTATGATGAGTTTTACAATCTATTTCCACATTTGTTTGCTTTTGTTGCTTCACACTATGTTATTTTTCTACTGAATAATGTTTTTAATTTAGGGCTAGTGTTTGAATAAGCATCATCAAGATAATGACCAACTTTAGTGGGGAAGGATGCCACATCCTAATTTATCACTAAGATAATTTACCTAATTATCCATGGATTATTATAATTGTTAAATTAATTATTATTATTTATTAAGCTATAAGTCATATATTATTATGGGATAGTTTTATGTTGCTTTAATTACATGATTACATTGCTATGAAATAGGTGTACTTATATATTCCTTACATAATAATCATGTTGTTAGTTTTTATAGCAGTATTTTATGGATATCTATCATGATGTTATGGGATAACTACCTTCTTGTCATGAGTTGGATGTAGGATAGATCCATCCCTCAAAGCATGATGGAGGGAGAGAATCATCAGAGAGGATGGCATAGATGGAGGTGTTGGGGGATGACAAAGAAACAATTAGAACCCATGCACACACCATGATAGATAACACTCTTTATCTGCATTGTTTGAATTATTATTATGTCTTATTGTGTTATTTGAATTTGGTTGATTAATTATATGCTTTAGTTATGAGTTAGTTTTCATTTAATATATGGAACTAATTATGTGATTTCATTATGATTGTAGTACATTGACTGAGTTCATAATGTTTCTTTTGATCATGACATGTTATTAAATTCATGATTGCGAGTGATATTGTTTTAATGAGTTAGTAAATATATTTGGTTATTTTTTATTATTTCTATAAATAGACTAACCAAAAATGTCTTTGTAATCCTTTAAAAAACTAGTTGGTTATTATAATGATATTTGGGAAATGTCATTATCTCAGATTAATACCTTGATATATAAAGATAACTAGAAGACATTTAAGATACTCTATATAGAGTAATAATAACAATAAATACATTATTATAATATCATTATTTTATCCTAGTGCCATTATGTATAAAATATAGTAAAGGCATTTGGATATTCTACATAGTGGTATTGAAAAATAATTGAGTAGTATATAATATCATTGTGCTTGATATTATTATAACAATTGTTCTATTTATTATTACATTAAAATCTTGTTATTAAATTGCATTAGTCACTTTGTCATTATAAGCTACATTGATAGTGATCTTTGCTAATATGATTAAATCACTACCTAAGATATCTTATGAACTAATCCTAGATAATTTTTGAATGCATGGACATGGGTGATATGTTAAGTAGACTTATGAAGTGATAGTAATCATTAAAAATGATTTTAGTAGTAAACTTTATAAAATACTATCCATGGGCATGTTAAGTTAATGAACATGTGGATTTTAGATTAAAATAATTTGGAACTTTTGAGTGATATAGGGATTTTACGTTTGTGTTAACTAGAGATTAACCATATCATTTGATTTACTAAACCTTCATGTGAGTTGATAGACTTTTGAGCTATGGAGATATTCTTGCCATGCATAGTTATGGTCTTGTTCTCAACTAAGGAAGATGGGAGAAATTATTGGAAGTCTGGTTGAGATGGAAAGAGATAAAGAGGAAAGAAGGGGCATGAGATTGGACATAAAATGTTGGATAATAGAGGATAGAAGGAAGAAGAAGAAATATCTTAAATTAATTTTGAGGAGGCAAGAACGAATTTGTGAAAGTTTTATCAAGTTGATAATGTATTTGAATTCATAGTTATTAAAACACAAGTATTTCATTGTAATTGCATAAAAAGGGGTTTTAGTAGTTTACACTTGCTAAAAATATGTAAATGGATAAAGATTGGGCCCTGTGGATGGTTTGACATCCATAACATCAATCCATATCCTAAGCAAACTTGGAAACCTAAACCCTAGGTGTGTATGCAATTCTGGGGATGCAAAGATAATTTGTGTATGAAGCCATATGACATATTTGAATGAAATGGGGTTGTTTTAATAATTTATATTTTGTCTTAAAGTTATATACATGGGTATATACAGGGGTAAGTACATATATACCTATAGGTCTAATGACCTAGAGTGTACACACACACACACACACACACACACACACACACACACACACACACACACACACACACACACACACACACACAACACACACACACACACACACACACACACACACACACACACACACACACACACACACACACACACACACACACACACACACACACACACACACACACACACACACACACACACACACACACACACTCCAGGTCATTACACATACCAGAGTATATATGCAAATGTTAGCATATATATGTATAATAATTTGAGTCAAGGTATAATGATAAACATTGTTAGGGTTTTGAATCCATTTAATGGAAATATGACAAGTTATATTGACATAGATATATTCTATTTTCATTACAATATGAACCCTAGGCTAAGCTTAATTAGACCACGAGATTATTAAAGTGTGTCTCTAAGCATGTTTGAACCCATGCTTTATAAATATATGACTAAGTATTTTATCATTTACATCAAGCCAAATATATATAAATAATTGAGTGTTAGTTATGAACACAAAAATAGACATTAGGGGTTAGTTGAGAATAAAGTGTTAGACTATGCTTTCATTGATGCATATGAATGAAATGGTATTCTATTTCATATTGTGCATATTGTTTAAAATTATACAATTCATAGGGGTCTTATGAACCATTTAAGGGATATTTTGACATTTGGTCAATTTATATGGATCTTTTATGGATATGGAAATTATGTTTCATACCAAATATGGACAAAATAGTAATAAGAATTGAAAGTGGTTGATTCATAAATTATCAATAAAGTGAAACATTAAGCTATAAAGATTATGTTGGCTTCATTAGCTATTTGAATATTTTTTATACAAACATGGAAATACATAGTAGAGTAATATACTTGTAATTTAATATATTCAGGTTAGGTTATGTTAAAGTTACTCATTTTTTTCTAGTTAAAAGGTTGAGTTGATAGGGGTATGCCATATACCACACATATTTTTATCAGTTGATGACTAAAGATATGTATATATGGAATTCATATTTTTTGACCCAACCTAACCATAATAAGTATGAACCCTATATTTATATACATATCCACTATATGGACAATACATACTTTATTAAATAAGTATTTAGTCATCATGGCTATGTTATTAGATATAATTGAAGAATTATTCAAAGTGAGCACATATGCACGTGCACACACACACACACATAGAGGAAATATTTTTGTATAAATCAATTAAGTACTCATACTTGTATTTGGCTTATACCTATATGAGGAAGATTTATTACCAACACATATATATATAGCCTATATATATGTATAATAAGTATGATTTTAAATATGGTATATAGTTAGTTGTTAAACAAGTTATAAATCCATAAGGTAGTATAACATAATTAATTACATACAACTCTTTTTATGTGGAAAAATATTAACATGATGGTTGGATTATGTTTAATTATCAGCCTTGAATTAACTTATGATTGATTGTTTATGTTGTAAGTTTAGTATTTGGACAAGAACTGAAATAGATATTATTATCTTAGATAGTTCTATATTTGAGTTGCTTTGATGATTAGTAGCTTGTAAACTAAGTATAATTATATTTGGGTGGTATGTACTATGTGGACTATACTTTTTTACATGTACTATTTTTGAAGTTTATAATATTTTTGGAATTCATTGCATACTTTGATGGATAAATGTATGTATTTTCATCATTTTCATACTTAACATGTGTTATGCTTACTAATGGGAATAATCTATACGAATTTGCTGGTTATATATTAAATTAAGAAAATCTCACATTGATGGTACTAAATGAGTGGGAGACACACTTCCCTATATTACTTAACATCACCAATGCAAGATGAAGGTAATCTAATCAAGTGGTGTGTATGAATTTGATTGATCCTAAAGATCATTAACTATTTGAAACTTTATCCAAAGTAATGTTTAGTTAAATATAGTCATTTCATATTTATGATTTACATGCTTTTGTGATATCATGTTAGAAAATATTTTATTTATGATACACATCATGTATATGATATCCTAATACACATGGGTACAAACTTATCTATCTAGATTCATACACCATCACTATCTACCCATACATGAAGGGAGGGCCATTCCCTAGTTTGAGGATTGTGAGGGGGATTAATGGTCCATGGTTGGTGTGGAAAAGTGTTCAGATGATGATATCCCTCCCTAAAATAGTACTTCATTGGAGACTATACTTGAGATTACCATAGATACTAGAGTCCATGTGACTCATGCCCCCTAAAGCCTTGTATATTGTCTGGTATTTATTATTGAAACATTATTCTTGATGAAAATGTAATTATTTATTCATAAGTACATCAACAATAGTGGATTTAATATTTTACCAACCACGGTTGTATGTATATATATATATATATATATATACATATATACATATATATATATATATACATATATATATATATATATATATATATATACATATATATATATATATATATATATATATATATATATATATATATATATATATATAAAATTGAGTGTTAGTTATAAACACAAAAATAGACATTGGGGGTTAGTTGAGAATATAGTGGTAGACTGCACTTTTATTAATACATATAAATGAAATGGTATTTTGTTTCATACTATGCATATTGTGTAAACTTGTATAGTTTATAGGGTTCTTATGAATCATTTAAGGGATATTTTGACATTTAGTCAATTTACATAGATCTATTATGGATCTAGAAATTCTATTGCATATTAAATATGGACAAAATAGTAATAAAAATTGAAAGTGGTTGATTCATAAATTGTTGATCAAGTGAAACAATAAGCTATAACGATTATGTTGAATTAATTAGATGTTTGAATCTTATTTATACAAACATGAAAATACTATAATAGAGTACTATATTTGTAATTTAATACATTTAGGTTTGGTTATGTTAAATTTACTCATTTATTTGTAGTTAGAAGGCTAAGTTGATAGGGGTATGCTGTATAACATACACATTTTTATCAGTTGATGACTAAAGATATGTATATATGGAATTCATAGTTTTTAACCCAACCCAACCATAATAAGTATGAACCTTGTATTTATATACATATTCACCAGATGAACAATACATAGTTTATTAAATAAGTATTCAGTCATGATCTGTATTATTAGATATAATTGAAAATTTGAAGAGATATTTAAAGTGAGCGTGCGCGCGCACACGCACGCGCGCGCGTGCGCACACACACACACACACAGAGAGAGGAAATATTTTTGTATAAATGAATTAAGTACTTGTACTTGTATTTGGCTTATACTTGTATGAAGAATATTTCATACCAATACATATATATATATATATATATATATATATATATATATATATCCTATATATATATATGTATAACAAGTATGCTTTTAAATATGGTATATAGTTGTTTGTTAAACAATTTATAAATCCATGAGGTAATATACCATAATTAATTACATACAACTCTTTTTATGTGTAAAAAGATTAACATGAAAGTTGGATTATGTTTAATTATGAGCCTTGAATTAAATTATGGCTAATTATTATATGTTGTAAGTTTAACATATGGATAAAAACTGAAATAGATATTATTATCTTAGATAGTTCTATATTTGAGTTAATTTGATGATTAGTTGCTTGTAAATTAAGTATAATTATACCTGGGTGGTATGTTTTATGTGGATGATACTAGTTTACATGTATTATTTTTGAAATAATATGTTTGGGATTCATTACATACTTTGATGGACTAAATGTATGCATTTTGATTATTTTCATATTTAGCATGTTTTATGCTTGTTGATAGGAAGTAATATATATGAATCTATTGGTTATACATTAAATTAACCAAATATCACATTACTAGTACTAAATGAGTGGGAGATATACTTATGTAGCTTACTTAGCATCACCAATGCAAGATGAAGGTAATCTGATCAAGTGGTGTGTATGAATTTGATTGATCTTAGAGATCATTAACTATTTGAAACTTTGGCCAAAGTAATGTTTAATTAAATATTTCCATTTCATATGTATGATTTATATGTTTGTGAGATATCATGTTAGAACATATTTTATTTATGGTACACATCATGTATTAGATATCCTATAACATAGAGGTTCTAGCTTGTCTAGCTAGATTCCTGCACCATCACTATTTACCCATCTACAAAGGGAGGGCCATTTCCTATTTAGGGGATTATGTGGGAGATTGATGGTCCGTGGTTAGTGTTAAAAAGTGCTTAGATGATTCTCCCCCTCATCATAATAGTTCTTCATTGGGGACTGCACTTGATATTACCATAGATATTGGAGTTCATGAGACTCATGATCTGTGGAGCCTTGTATCTTGTATAATATTTATTATTGAAACATTATTCCTAATGAACATGTAATTATTTATTCATAAGTACATTGACAATAGTGGATATAATATTATACCAAATGTGGACTGAATTATATATATAAATAACTGAGTGTTAGTTATGAACACAAAAATAGACATTAAGGGTTAAGAATATAGTGGTAGACTGTGCTTTTATTGATGCATATGAATGAAATGGTATTCTATTTCATACTATGAATATTATGTAAACTTATATAGTTTTTAGGGGTCTTTTGAACCATTTAAGGTATATTTTGAAATTTAGTCAATTTACATGGATCTAGAAATTCTATTACATATTCAATATGGACAAATTAATAATAAGAATTGAAAAAAGTTGATTCATAAACTATCAGTAAAGTTAAATAATAAGAGATAACGATTATGTTGACTTCATTAACTATTTGAATCTTGTTTATGCAATCATGGAAATATTGTAGTAGAGTATTGTATTTGTAATTTAATACATTCAAGTTTGGTCATATTAAAATTACTCATTTGTTTGTAGTTAGAAGGTTGAGTTGATAGGGGTATGTCGTATACTAGATGTATTTTTATCAAGTTGATGACTAAAGATATGTATATATGGAATTCATAGTTTTTGACCTAGCCTAACCATATTAAGTATGAACCCTACATTTATATACACATTCATAGATGAACAATACATAATTTATTAAATAATGATTTAGTCATCATGGCTATATTATTAGATATAATTAAAAATTTAAGATATATTTAAAGTGAGCACACACACACACACACACACACACACACACACACACACACACACACACACACACACACACACACACACACACACACACACACACACACACACACACACACACACACACACACACACACACACACATGAAATATTTTTGTATAAATCAATTAATTACTCATACTTGTATTTGGCTTATACCTTTATGAAGAATATTTCATACCAATACATATATATAGCCTATATATATGTATAAGAAGTATACTTTTAAATATGGGATATAGTTTTTTTATTAAACAAGTTATAAATCCATGAGAAAGTATACCTTAATTAATTACATATAGCTCTTTTTATGTGGAAAAAGATTAACATGAAAGATGGATTATGTTTAATTCTAAGCCTTGAATTAAATTATGGCTTGTTGTTGTATGTTTTCAGTTTGACATATAGACAATAACTAAAATAGATATTGTTATATTACATAGTTCTATATTTGAGTTACTTTGATGATTATTAGCTTGTAAACTAAGTATAATTATATTTAGGTGGTATGTATTATGTGGACTGTACTTATTTCCATGTATTATTTTTGAAGTAAATAATATGTTTGGGATTCATTGCATACTTTGATGGACTAAATGTATGTATTTTGATTATTTTCATACTTAGCATGGTTTATACTTGCTAATAGGAAGTAATCCATATGAATCCATTGGTTAGATATTAAATTAATTAAATCTTGCATTGATGGTACTGAATGAGTGGAAGATGGACTTACCTAGCTCACTTAACATCACCAATGCAAGATGAAGGTAATCTAATTAAGTGGTGTGTATGAATTTGACTGATCCTAGAGATCATTAACTATTTAAAATTTTGGCCAAAGTAATGTTTAGTTAAATTTTGTAATTTAATTTATATGATCTATATGTTTATGTGATATCATGTTAGAATTTATTTTAATTAAGGTACACATCATGTATTATATATCCTATAACACATGAGTACTAGCTTGTCTCTTTGGATTTCTGCACTATCACTATGTACCCATCCATGAAGGGAGTGAATTTCCTTACTTGGGGGATTGTGTTGGGGATCGATGGTCTATGGTTGGTGTGGAAAAGCACTTGGATGATGCCTCTCCCTTTCCACAATATTACTTCATTGGAGACTACACTTGAGATTACCATAGATACTGGAGTCCATGAAACTCATGATCTGTAGAGCCTTGTATCTTGTATAGTTTTTTTTATTGAAACATTATTCTTGATGAAAATGTAATTAGTTATTCATAAGTACATTGATAGTAGTGGTTCTAATATTGTACTAGCCATGGATGGAATTATGTAATTATTCTAAAATATATGCAGTTATGTTTTATTTCATATGATGTTAAGTGATCAGTAACTACTAGATGTTACATGTTTAATTATTTTAATTATTTTTACATTATTTTAATAATTCCTAGTGGGGATGTTACAATATTAACATTGTACTTAATCTTGATCTTATGATCATTAGCTAAACAAATTAGCTCATGAACTTATTTTTTGTTAGATTAAAAACTAATGTCTTTAGTTAAATATCACTATATTTCTTGAATTCATCATGATGGAATCTATTTATTAACTTCTCATAAATATTTAATTTTTTTTACCTTATTCTAGTAAAACCTAGTGGGGTTGTTACATTATGGTATCAAAGCTGAGGCTCAAGATCTAAGAATTAATGAGTCCATTAACATAAATTTATTATCCTATTAACTAAGAATAAAAATGGTTCATGCTATACTTGGAGGTGAGGGTATTTCAAACACTAACCCTTTAGTGGATCAAAATCAATTATCCACTAAACAAGCTATGAAGTTGCATCAAATCCTTACATCCATGCATGAAACTAGGGACTAAATCTTGGCCTTATTATAGGAAGTGGATGGTCATTATGAGGAGAATATTCAAGAAGAACTTGAGGATCATCATTCTAAGTAAGAAAATCCTCAAGAATAGAGGTAGGAAGAAGTGACATGATGCGAGAGATCGAGTAGATATAGAGTTGGCATGGGATATTAAAAAGGTGAAT
The DNA here is from genome assembly GCA_037957365.1 of Torreya grandis. Classification (NCBI taxonomy): domain Eukaryota; kingdom Viridiplantae; phylum Streptophyta; class Pinopsida; order Cupressales; family Taxaceae; genus Torreya; species Torreya grandis. The sequence goes on from JARHVA010001647.1 coordinate 1,040,010, forward strand.
CCACTAAAGTTCGATGGAACAATCTTAGGACATGAAATTGAAATATAATAGTATTTTTAGATTCAAAATTACTTTGAAGTCACCAAAGTAGTTTGGGGTGCATATTATCTTGCTAGAGAAGTAACAACTTGGTGGGAAAATAGGAAGCTTGAGATAAACCTCAACTCTAACACCACCACTTGGGATTAATTTGTGATTTTTTTAAGATAATAATGGAATAATTAGTTACAATTTGATCAAAATTTGATGGAATTTTATAAATTTAAGTGAGGATACCTTTTTATGAATGAATACTTGGAGTAATTCACTAAGATTCTAAAGTATGTTTTGCAATATTAGGTACATGAGAGGTTTTAAATTAGAAATTTCATTATGGGATTAAAAATACAAATTGGTTATGAGGTGGATGTGCATGGGATATCTACCATAGATCAAGTTTTTGAAAAGGTAGTTAAGCAGGAGTAGAAGCTAAAATCTCTTGCTCAGGGAAGAGATATATTCAATAAAAAGTTTAGAGGTCCTAGAATGAATTTTAAAATGAAGAATTTGAAGAAGAGTTGGGAATATAAGAATCATATGGAAATAACAAGGGATATTATTCATAAAAGGGAGATTTTAAGTAGATGATTCATGTAATTATTGACAATCATCAAGATGAGTTTTCTGTTTCTACTTTTAAACTGACATGTATTTTGTTTGTTTATCAAAATTCAATTTTGATTGGCATTAGGGATAATAAATGTTTTATTTCTCCTAAAATGATTAATAATATTTATATGAAAGATGAGATTATGGAAAATGCATGGTCAGTACAATATGGGAATCAATTAAAGGTTAAGGTTGACAAGTGTCTAGTGAAAGTTGAGATCAGGTTACCTAAATTCACTATAATAATGGATCTATATGATGCACTATTAGGGTCATATGTAATCTTAGAAGTTAATTAGATTATGGAGCATAAATATAAGGCTGATTTATATCTTAAGAAGGTTGAGTGTCAAGAATATTTTGGAAATCAAACACAACTAGGGTGATTAAAGAGAGTTGAAGCTTAGATAATTTTTTGTAATTCAACTAAAGAAGGCGTAGAGGAAATGATGCCAATAATTTATTATTAAAATAGATGAGATGGAGGAATATAAGGAACTATCCATAGAGGATTATATTTTTCTTAGGAAATTTTAGGTTATGTTTCCAAAAGAATTGCCAGGATTACCACCCAAATACAAGTTTGAGTTCTGAATTGACATCATACCTGGATCTAAACTATAATCCAAGGAAACATATAGGATGAAAAATATAGAATTGGTTGAGTTAAAATCTTAACTTAAAGAGTTGTTATCAAAAGGGTTGATTCAACCTAGTGTGTCACTATGGGGTACACTAGTGGTGTTAGTTAATAATGAGGATATTACTATTTGCCTTTGTATTGATTATAAGATGTTGAATAAAGTAACAATCAAGAATAGGTTTTTGTTACCTCACATTGATGATCTCTTTAATCAGATGCAAAGGGAAACAATATTTTCTAAAATTTATCTTTCGAGAAGGGTATCATCGAATGAGAATCTGAGATGATGATATTCCTAAAACAACATTCAAAACTTGGTATGGGCACTATGAATTCACTGTGTTATCTTTTAGGTTAACAAATACTCTAGAAACATTTATGAATCTCATGAATAGTGTGTTCAAGGATTATTTGGATCACTTTGTGTTATTTTTCTTGGATGACATCTTCATATATTCTAAAAGTGACGAAGAACATCTTCAACATCTAGAATTAGTTTAAAAAAATTTGTGAAAGCACAAATTGTATGGCAGGTTGTCTAAATGTGCATTTTCCAAAAGAAAGCACAATATTTGGGACACATTATCTCCACATATGGATTTCAATTGATCTAATGAAGATAAGAGCCATAATAGAATGGCCAATGACTAAAAATGTGCATGAGGTGAGGAATTTTATAGGATTAATAGGTTATTACAAGAAATTTGTTCCAAATTTCTAAAATATAGATAACCCAATTACCTCTCTTCAATGGAGGAATTAGAGTTTTTTTTGGTCATAAAAGTACAAAAAATCATTTTAGGAGATATAAAGGAGTCTTACATGGACACCTATGCTAAGATTTCTTGATCTTAATGGGTAGTTATCAATAGTCACATATGCATTTAAGGATGGAATTAGAGGATTTATTATGCAATATGGTTCAATTATAGCATACAAGTCTAGAAAACTTAAATCTTATGAGGTAAATTATGCCCCTCATGATCTGTAACTTACTATAATAGTGCATGCCTTCTAATTTGGAGGCATTATCTACTGAAAAAACCATTTCAGCTTAAGATTGACTACTTAGGACTCAAGTATATCTTTACCCAATTGAACCTAAATGAATGTTAGAGATGTTGGTTAGAATTATTATCTAATTATGATTTTGATATTAACTATATCAAGGGCAAGGAAAATAGAGTTAAAGATGCCCTAAGGAATAGAAGGTACATATTAACCATGGTTACTATCAATAATACTTTTTGTGATTATGTAATTAAATTATCCCCAAAAGATGAATTCAAATAGAAGGTTAAGAAAACATTATTAGAGAATGCTCAAAATCTAAAGTTTAAAGGATTCAAGTAAGAGAGTGATGGTATTTTGAGGTACAATGGTAAGATGTATGTGCCTAATAAATAAATTTTGATGAGCACAGTACTAAAGGAATTGCATAATGTCCCTTATTTAGAACATCCTAGAGTAACTAAGCTCATGGCTAAGCTAAGACTTCTCTATTTCTAGAAAGGGATTTAAAAAGATGCAATGGATTTTGTTTCTCATTGTTTTGAATGTTAGTGTGTGAAGGATGAGCATGTGGATTTGGAAGGATTATTGTATCCTCGTGATATATCATAATAGAAGTGGTAGGTGATTATAATGGACATTATCCAAGGGTTACCATTATCATAGAACTGACATGATGTGATCTTGGTAGTAGGTGACAAACTAACCAAGGTAGCTCAATTCATACCAAACAACTTGATAAATGATACACCAATGATTTATAAGAGATTAATGAAAGAGGTGTATCAATTACATGGATTAACAAAAAAAATCATTTTTAATTGAGATCTGATAATGAATTTAGATTTTGGTTGACTTTGAATTCAGCTCTAGGTATGTAGTTCAATTTCAGTACTACATATCACCCAAAAATAGATGGAAAAATAGAGAGGGTTAACCAAGTTTTAAAATATCTCCTTAGAATGTATTTCATGTATAAACAATACAAGTTTTAGGAGTACCTTCCATTGGTTAAGTTTGACTACAATAACTCTTACCAATCAGTGTTGAAAATGGCTCTTTTGAGGCATTATATGGAAGGAGGTGTAGAACATTGATCAATTGGGATATATTGGAGGATAAATTAGTCTTTGGACCTGAAATTCTTATGGATATGAAAGACCAAGTTAGGAAAAATAGGCAAAGGTTGGCCAAGGCCAATGATAAATAGAAATGTTATGCTAATTTGAAACAAAAAATAAGGATATTTTCTATTGGTAATAGAGTAATTCTACAAGTTAAGCCTAAAAAATATTGATTAAGTTTTATAAATCAATGAAGCTTTCACCAAGATATGTGAGACCCTTAAAGGTTCTATAAGTGATCAAACATGTAGTATATAGGATTACTTTACCACCATCTCTAGCTATTTTTCATAATATTTTCCACGTGTCCTATATTAAAAAGTATGTTACTGATCCTTCTCATGTATTTTATTGGAATTCATTAAATTTTCTTGATCCTAGGGTGGTCAAAGTATAAATAATCATAATAATTGACACTCACAAACTCAATTTATGTAATAGAGAAGTGTCACAGTGCAAGGTCTAGTGGGACCAATATTATGAAGATAGTGCCACTTGGGAGGATTATGATAATTATTATAGGCTATTTCCACATTTTTTTACTTAATATGTTCTATATATTATTTATTTTTCTATTAAATAATGTTTACTTTTTGAACTTATGTTAAAATAAGTGTCATTGGGATGATGACCAACTTTAAGGAGAAGGATGTTACATCCTGATTCCTCTCTAGACTTGATAACCTACTAATTAGTGGATTTTATGGTTATTGATTGGTTAATTACTATTTTTATTAAGATAGATATTATATACTAATGTATAGACATTTATATGTAGCTTATTTGCATGATCATTAACTAGTTGAGTTGGATGTACTTGTATGTTATATACATGATGATCATGTTTATTCAATTTATTATAATAATATATTATGGATTTTATATTGATTTAGGTTAACTAAAATTACTATTTCAAGGTGAATGAATGATATATCTATCCCTCAAACTATGATGGAGGGAGAGCATCATCAGAGAGGGTGGTGTAGATGAAGGTGTTGGGGGATAAAATAATGAAAACTAAGAACCCACACACACCACAAATATTATAATATGCTATGATCATTGTCTGATTAGATAGCTTCTAGTATGATTTTAGTTTTTATTATGTTTGTTGCATTTTAATATGCTTGGTTTGCATCCATACTGTAATATGGTTGTGTGTTCACATGAGAAAGATTAAATTCTTGTGTGTCATCTTTATTAGCTTAATTCATGTGATTATGTTATCATATCATGTGATTGGATATTTGGTATTACTTGTTATTATCATTTGATGCATTCAAATATTTTTAGAAACATCAATGTCTTATTTATAACCAATGCATTTCTAGATAAAAGAGAAACTTAATTGTTTTGAGAAGATACTTGTTATTATGATTAAGTAGAATAAGATAAGGTTAAATTGGGAACTTGTTTTATTTGTGTGTTAAGTTGATTGATAACCAAAAACTAATATCATACAAAGTCAATAATAATAGTTATATTTTTTAATTATTATTGGTGAAATTCATTATTAATGTTTATATGACCTTTGTGCTAAATCAACATTATTATTGGAATTATTATTATTGTTATAATGTTTATTATGGAAGTTGGTGGTTTTTTAATAAAGATTAAAAAGGATCATTATGAATAATAATTTTATTGAATTAGGGTTAACTTCAATTAACTTGTATTATCAAGTCACTTTGAAAAGTAAATACCTTGTTTTGGATTTGCATGACTCTTCCCTCACCGAGATTATAGTAACTTATGGAAAAGAATCTAAGAAGTTTAGTTAGAATGGAATAAGCATGAAAGAAGATAAAATAGGAATAATATATTCTTGGGGGTATAGGATAGAGGAAGGAGAAAATATAAGGAAAAATAAAAGAAAGGGTTAGAGATAGTTTGGAGAAGGCATTACTAGTTTGATAAAGCTATGCTATCATTTACCAGGATGGTCTATTGATTAAATTCATATTTGTTTATTATGAGTTAATTTTTGAGGTATAAATAATAATATGGGGGGGGGTGAATTATTGTCCTTAAAACAATCATTCAATTTCACTTATCATCCATGAAGTATTCATTCACATACATATATTAACCAATGCATAAACAATCATCTACAAAAGCATACAACATAAGAACAAAAGATATATGTGGAAAAAACTCATGGGGAATAAAAATAATTGAAAAATATATTTTAATATAGTCCTATAAGTAATGAATCAGGATTTAGTGAGGCACAAACCCCATAAGGAACATCGACCCCTCACTAGTCAAGCACCAACTCAACTAGTCCTTTAATAAATATCAACTTACAAGGAGGCACCAACCCCCTAGGTGACTCAACACCAAATTATACAATTTTAAAATTTGATAAATTTTGGACACATATTTCTCACTAAAATTATTATTATCTCCTTATTTTGTTCTTCACACTCTTTTATCTCTTTCAAACAACTTATTAGGCGTTTTCACTCAACTAGCCCTTTTTTTGGTAGATTTAGGTCAAATGAGATTGATCATCATATATAGAATCAATATTATTATTTAATTGCATATGTAACAAACCTATTTTATGATATTAAATCCCTCTACCTAGTTTTTAAATTTTATTTCATTCTCTCATGCCCTCAATATTCTAACTAGTCAAATTAGGCCTATTAGACCTTCTTCTTATACATAACTCTTGCTTTCACATACCTTGGTTGAACACAAACCTAAAAATACTTGGATAACCATTGGAATATATAAATAAAAACATTAAAAAATTTAAAAAACCATTAAATTAGTTGGTAATCACCCATAAGGACCAAAACCACCATTAGGCCTAATAGAGACCTAATGCAATTAGGCCTTCTCAAAGCACACATTTCACCTTGACTACATTAGATCATCTTGAGCATAAAAAATAGATTAAAAACTTAAAAAAAATTTAAATTAGACCCTTGATAAGTTAAACTTAGGTACCCAACACCATTTATCTCATTTCACTCCTTGAACCACACCATTAGGCCTATTCACAATTAGCCCTTTTGACTGTCAGAAAGTCTACCTTAAATATTTGAAGTATAAACTAAAATTTGACACATAAATACATTAAAAAATAACATGGATAAAAATTAAATTACCTTAGGGTAATCAAAAAGTCCATTATATTTCAAAACATAGGTAAAAAGACCTCAAATTGATCATTTCCGTACGCTCACTCAGAACTACAAACAAGCTTAAAGAACCCAATCAAGAACATTTAATATTTTACAAATTTATAAGAGTTTATAATTAATATAAATAAATTATAATGAAAATATGAGACATATAAAAAAACTTCATATATGTTATATTATTCAAATCTATGCATAATGACTCAGGAACATCAATCTCACTAACACACAGAAAACTACTTGAATACTCCAAAACACAATCATGAAAATAATGATTTAGAAAAAAATGTATATTATATATCATGATATTAAAATGGTTGTATGTGATCCTAAAATATCCTAATATTAATTTAAAATAAATATATTATAGTCTTAAATATTAATATTGGTCTTATAGACCAATCTCATGGCTTCATTGTACATAGACCTCACTATGTTAGATAAGTCATTTTAAGATCATTTTTATACCATACACAAGATTAATAAAGAATTATATCCATTAGGAATATGTGTTATATGTCTTGAATAATAACCACATGAATTTGGATCCATCCTTAATCATTCAAAACCCATCCTTAATCTCATTCTCACTTCTACTTTATTTTCTCACTATCTTCCTCACTAGGCTTTTTTAGCGATAGGCTAAATTAAATGATAGGTTTAACATATTATAGGTATATAACATGATAATAAAATTATATTAAAATAAAATACAAGTATTACACATCATCCTCCAATCATTTTCATGATTTGAACTGGTCAACCCTACTAATACAAAAAAATATGAAAAACAAGGGGTTTCTTATAGCTTCCAATCACTTTTATGACAAACCAATGCCACCTAAAGGTACCTGGGAGAGCTTAATACAACCTCAAATCATCACACTAGGTAAAATAAACAATTTTGAGCACTTTTTAATAATATATTCCATATCAGGTAATTATTAAGGTTTTATAGATGGTTTAGACTACCTTCCATTTTTAACAATCATTTATAAAGATTAGTTCCTAAACCCAAAAAATAATACCAAGAAATTTGACATATGAACCTTACCCAACTACTATGAATTGATTGGATACTCATGTGAAGGTTTCACATTTGACATGATCATAAGAAAATCATTCTTAGGTCTGTAATACCTTATTCTGTGTATATAGAAAACTTTCAAACCATATTTCATGATTTCTCCTTAAAAATTTGACCTTAAAATTGGTAAAAAAACTTGAAAAAACCTCTCAAAACTCTAAAAATTCTGTAATGAGCTCTTGGTACCTTGGAAACTAAACTTGAGCCATCATTAGGCCACACTTGGTCTCTTTACACATTAAGCCTTAAACTGCTAGTCACACTTAGACCTTGAACATAACTTAAAACCTCTTGTAATTATATAAAAACTTAATTATCATGTCATAAAACCTCATACCATGTTCACATACTAATAATATTCTTCTCACAAGCCTCAGACTGCTCACCTCAATATGCTACCAAGCTTATGCCTTCTCATGAGGTCTCTTTATAAAAATGAATAAACTACGAATTAGCCTTGAATCATCATGTGAAATATTATATACCTTATAAAAATGTTTACATAGTGTAAAATATATTCTCACATATTATACCATTGATTTTCATCCTTCATAACACCTCAAGACTCCTCAATAGTTTAGGTAGAGTCTAGGACTAGTCTAGTTGCATGCTTAGGCTTAATACCATACCCTTGAAGGTTTACCTTGAAACTTTATAGAGTGTTCAAAAAGTTAATATAAATGCTTGGGAATAATTAAAAATTCACTCATACCTATGTGTATGATCTGGGCAACGATTCAGGTGATGGGTCCACCCCAATTGATGATGGAACTTTCGAGAGCCATAGCTTTTGCACAGTAGCCCCAATTGACTCACCGTTTGAACTGTTGGAAAGATAAGAATGAGGATAATGTGGTGAGATGACATAGAGATATTATAAATGGATTTTTACCCCCAAAAACTCAATGGAAGTTCCAAAAATTTCAATTTTAGTAGTGAAGTCTAAAAATAGTAAGTTTTTAAAAATAGTAATTCCTTGAATTCAGTATTGTTGTAAATATTGGAAGTCAAACCACTTAATATCCCTCGAGATTGGTGACCTTACACATCCTCCTCCCACATTAAAAAATGTATAAATGAATATGTAGCCTAAAATGGAAATCAAACATCTCTTCTCAGAGATAGGAATATGTTTGGGTTTGCAAATTTAGTGAATAAAACATCTCTTCTCAGAGATAGCATTATTGTTATTGTGTTATCAATATTTATTAAATTATCTTTCAACCAAGGATTTTGAGTTTTGGATCAGTGGTATCAGAGTGGTTTGTCTTTAGAGTGTATGATCTTGAGGATGAGGTCAAATTATAAGAAGCTTGGGTGGAAAATAGAACCAATAAACTATCCACCTATTCACTCCAAATGAATTTAAATGGAGGACAACATTGAGACATCCAATCCTTTCAAGGAAATGGTGAATGAATACCTCCAATAGTATCTTGTATAGATGATATAATAATTCACTCAAATTATTGAACAAATCTTGATGGGAAATTCTAGCTCTTCATCTGCACCCCCACATCCTTTCAGTGCCCCAACACCCTTCAAGGTTCAGGTGAATTTTGATATCCCTACATTTGAAGAAAAAATAAATGTTGATTTAGCAAAAAATTGGTTGGATCAATTATCTTCTTATTTTTTTGTAAATAAATTCACCGATAAAGAGAAAATCACTTTTGTTCTTTTGAATGCATCATTGCCTATCAAAAATTGGTGAGAAGTGTAAAAAAAGAGATTTAGTGTAGATGATATTGGCCTTGAGGTAGAACCTACCTGGGATGATTTCATATAAGCTGTAAAGTAAGAATACTACCCAAATAGAGCATATGATGATCTGTATATAGAGTGGCAACAACTTCACCAAGGTAAGGAAAAATTTGTTCAAGATTACACTGATATTTTTCATTCTCTATCTACGAGATTGGGCATCCAAGAAAGTGAGAAACATAAGGTTCTAAAATATCATGGTAGACTATAATGGTACATATGGGAAAAAATGGAACTCTTAAAATTTGGAAACCCTCGATGAGGCATATAAGTTTGTAGTGAAGATTGAGCAGAAGCATGGAAGAATAAATACAAAGAGTTAGCCTTCAAAATGGAAAAGTGACAAAGAAGGTGAAACACAAGGCCAAAATTGGAAGAAAAAAGAAGGAAAGACTAGGAAGTGGTGTGATTATCACAAATCTGGAACTCACTCCAAAGAAGAATGTCAAGCCATCAAGTCCCTACTTTTTGAGTTAGAATCCTCAACATCTACTGCTCTACCTCATATAGACCTTGTAGTTAAAGAGGTTGAAGAAGAGATTGTAGATGCTGAGCCCAAAGCCATTGTTGCTTCATCACAGACCCATGAGGAGAGGCTAGATGACAAGGAAAGGTTGTTTCACTCTAAGTTATGGGTGAAAGGTAAGCCTCTACATTTCATTCTTGATAGTGGAAGTCAAAAGAATTTAATCTCTGCTAATATTGTGAAAATCCTAAATATATCCATGAATCCTCACCCAAAGCCATACAATATTGGATGCTTGAGTCCAGGGAGAAATCTCTATGTCACCCACCAATGTCTTCTCTCATATGTAATAAAACCTTTCCAAGATAAGGTATTATATGATGTGGTCAATCTAGATGTTTGTGATGTACTCTTTGGTTAGCTATTCATGTATGATCAACATGGCATCTATGAATCAAGAAATTGAAGGGTCACTCTCACTCTTGGAACATGATGCTATAGGGTACCAGAGGTACCACCTTCTCCATCCGTCTCTTTGATTAGTCCCAAGAAATTTGTTTTCACGGTGGTGAAGCCAAAATAATCTAAAAGGGATAATGTTGTATCCCTAACTAAAAAAATAACACAAAAATAGAAGAAAATAGATACCAAGCTAAATAAGTTCATAGCCTTCCATCCACAGACTAATGGTCAGACAAAAATGGTGAACAATCGAGCCCTACACAGTTCCATAAAGCATAGTGCATTCCAAGTATGCAAAAATCAAAATAAAACTACCACACTTGATGACAAATCTTGATGTAATGGGGACCATTGATTCTCAAGGAGGGAGGAATGATCTAGGCAATAATTTAGGTAACAATTCGGGTGATGGGTCCACCCCAATTGATGACAAAATGTCTGAGAGCCATAACTTTTGCACCATAGCTCTAATTGACTCACCATTTAAACCATTAGAAAGATAAGAACAAGGAGAATGTGGTGAGATGGAATGGATATGTACTCTATGGATGTTTACCCCATAAAACTCAATAGAAGTTCCCCAAATTTCAATTTTAGTAGTGTGGTCTAAAAATAGTAAGTTTCTAGAAATAGTAATTCATTGAATTATGTATTGTTGTAAATCATGGAAGTCAAACCAGTTAATATCCATCAAGATTGGTGACCTTACACATCCTACTCCCACCTTAAAAACATGTATAAATGAATATGTAACTTGAAATGGAAATCAACCATCTCTTCTTAGAGATAGGCATATGTTTGGGTCTGTAAATTTAGTGAATAAAATAATTCTTCTCAGAGATAACATTGTTGTTATTGTATTGTTCATATTTCTTGAATTATCTTTCAACCAAGGCTTTTGAGTTTTGGATCAGTGTACTTATCTTACCAGACCACCATATTCACACACATGATCATGATATGACAATGCTTCCTTAAGAGTAGTGCTCAAAAGTATGCTTACCTTGTATCTTGATCTTGACCTTGACATTTCATCAACCTCAAAAGAATTAGTAAGTTTCCTTCAAATTCTCTCCCAACAAAGATATAATAGGTTTCCTTCAAATTTTATCTTGTCATAAGACTTCTTTGTAACATACACTTCATCATACATGGCCTCAACTTTAACCTTGACATTAATGACATCCATATTTACCTTGACATCAATGACAACATCAATGCCACAACACCAATAAGAATAACATACCTCAATAATCTCCCCTTTTTCATTGATGTCAAACAATCAAACATAGATAATTATTCACATCTTCCCAAGTTGGATCTTCTTCAAACTAACCTTTCTCCCAAACTAGATTTTTTTCTACCTTTGACATTAATGGAAAATAGTCATCTCTTGAAAACTATCTGATCCTTAGACTTAGAACAACACACCTTTTATCTCAGAACAAGATCATTATCTCTCTTAAACAAAAAATAAACATAGATCAAGATCACACACCTATTGTTAGAACATGATTGGCTCCCCTTATCTCCATTAGATATTCAGACACTATCATGCATGTGAATTAGTTTGATCAAGTCATCATACAAATTATTTTTAACCCATCTCTTGTAATCATACCTCCAATAAACTATTGACTAAACCTTAGATCTAAATAGCAACAAATAACACAAAGCTTCCCCTAAGACCAAGCATCCTTCATGCTTGTGCTCACTGGTTGAGTGCCTCCATAGAGCCTAATGGAGTCACCTCTTATATAGGGTACTAAATTAACATAAACTCAAGATATTCCTAGATCTCCATGTCTTCACTAGATTGAAATTTCTTCAGGATACTCTTAGGCTTAAATAGCCTATTTGATTTAACCTTTAAATCTCTATTTGAACAACATTCCAACTTGGTATATTTGTCTTGACTCCTTAATCCATAATCTAAGCTAATAGGGAGAATTTTTGGCACTCTTTTGCATCTAAACATGTTCCACCATTGAAAAGAGTCTACTTGGACTTGTAGACTGGTCATCTTTCACCTTAGTTACCTTTGGTTTTGACTCAATATTTTGTCTTCTTTTTCGTATTCTAGGGGCCTCAACTTTCTTGTATTGACTTGAGAATCCATTCTTACAACACTTTGCAATATGACCAAACTTTTGAAAATTAAGACACACTATTCTTCTTGATAGAAACAAACCACTACCCATATCTCTTGATTGATGATTCTCCTCATAGTTCCATGCATATTAATTCTTGAATGGTCTTCTATAATGCCTTTCTCTATGACTAAATTAGTTACATGAATAACAATAACCATTGAAAGGATTAAAATACCTTATATCATTAGGCTTCTTGATAAGAATAGTGTTTATTCTACCAACACCATCATTCCTTGATTGACCATTGACCTTTAAGGTCTGATTCTCTTTGATCACATTAGCATTCTTCTTTTGGTCTTCATTGAAACCAAGGCCTATTTTGCCATTAGCAGTCATTTGAGTACTCAAAATGTTATCTAGATCATTGGTACTATTTTAAAACTTCATAAATGACTTTACCTTACTTGATGATTGATCCAATTATCTCTTAAGGAATCTACTTCAGTTACATACCTTTCACATTCTTCTTCTTTAACCTTTAGGCTTACAGTCACAATCTCAATTTGAGTCTCCACCTATTTGACTATTTATTCTTGTTCCTTGGAGTTGTTTCTTAATATATCTTCAAATAAATCATTTTTCCTCTCATAGTATTTGATAAGAGATCTTATCACCTTATTCTTATTCTTCACCATCTTTAGTTCTTCTAGAGCATTCATTAACTCAACCTCAAGATCCACCTCATATTTTTCTTCTTTTGAATCACCAACAGTACCTCCAATCCATATGGATTCTTCTTGATTTGAATAGCTTGCTTCCTTAGTGATGAATAAAACTTAATTTAAAATAGGATCAAAACTTTCATGTTAACTCTCAAAATCACTTCTCTCACTCTCATCAGATGAGCTGCAGTCTTCCTTAGTGTAAAATCTTCTTTTATTCTTGAAAAACTTCTTGTCATCATACTTTCTAAATCTTTTCTTTCTTGTATCAGACCTATAAGAGTTATTATCATCATCATCATAACCTTCATCATTCTCTTCATCATCATTTTTATTATGATTATGAGGTCACTTGTTATCAAAGTGGCCAATTTCTCCATAATTAAAGCACTTGAATGGCAGGTCACCCTTGTACTTACCTGAACAAGTTTTCAACTTTCTTACAAACATAGCTATCAACTCATCAATATCAGAATCATCATTATCTTTGAATTTATTTTACCTTAAATGAAACTTCCTTATTTTCAAGTATTCCTTCACTTGTCCTCATATCATAGGCTATTAGGGTGCCATGGAGTCTATCCATATCTAACTTGTTTATATCTTACATCTCTTCAAAAATAGATACTTTATAATCAAACTTAGGAGATAGATATATTAATAACTTTTGAAAAATAGTATAATCTTTCAATTATTCACATAGTCCTCTTATGATGTTTACCACTTCATCAACCCTTAATAGGTAGGCTATAATGGTCTCATCTTCATCCATCCTTAGGATTTCAAACTATCTTATATGGGTTTACAATTTATCCAAATTGACCTTGGAGTATCCTTCATGGATAGTATTAAAATTGTCCCAAATTTATTTGGTAGATGTAAAGTGCATCACATTCATAAAATTTACCTCTGATAGGCCACAAAGAAAACCATTTATTGCTTTTGAATTATTGTCACTAGCCATCTTACTTACTGCATCTATAGGGGGAACAGGGGGTGTAGTATATCCATCCAAAATTGATTGAAAAACATCATGAAATTGATACATAAAATATTTTCTCATATTTACACTCCAAAAATCATAATTATATCCATTAAACAATATATCCTTACTTGTAGAGAAACCACCTTGTGTTTGACTAGCCATCTTCGCTTGCCCAGGATCTCCTTTAGGATATTAGGCCTCCTTCAAAGGACCTAATATAATACCAAATGTTATAATTATAGGTATTGGTGGTTAATTAGTGTATTTAAAATAATCATTAAATTTCACTTATCATCCATGAAGTATTCATTCACATACATATATTAACCAATACTTAAATAAGCATCTACAAAAGCATACACCATAAGAAAATAAGAGATATGTGGGAAAAAATCATGGGGGATAAAACAAGATAAAAAACATATTGTAATATAATCCTATAATAAATTAATCAAGATTTAGTGAGGCACCAACCCCACAAGGAGAACCAACCCATCACTAGTCAAGCACCAACTCAGTTAGTCCTTTAACAAATATCAACTTGCAAGGAGGAACCAACCCACTAGGTGAATCAACACAAAATAATGCACTTGGAACCTTTGATCACTTTTAGACACTTATTTATCACTCAAATTATTATTAGCCCCTTATTTTTTCTTCACACTCTTCTATCTCTTTCAAATAGCCTATTAGGCCTCTTCACTCAACTATCCCTTTTATTGACAAATTTAGGTCAGATGACTTTGATCATCATATATATAATAAATATTATAATTTCATGACATATTAAAAAAAATATATATAATGGTATTAAATCCCTCTACCTAGTTTCCAAATTTATATTTGATTCGGTCATGTCCTCAATATTCTAACTAGTCAAATTAGGTCTATTAGACCTTCTTATACATGACTCTTGATCTCACATAACTTGATTGGAAAAAAAACTCAAAATAATTGGATAAAACTTGTAATATATTAAAAAACACATTTAAAAAGTTAAACAACCATTACATAGGTCAGTCATCACCCATAAGGACCAAAACTACCATTAGGCCTAATAGAGACCTAATGTAATTAGGCCTTTTCAAAGCACACATTTTACCTTGACTACCTTGAAACATATTAAACCTCAAAAAATGGATGATAAAATTAAAAAATTATTAAATCATACCATATAAAATTTTAAATTAGTTCCCAAAAACCATTTAGATCATTTCACTCCTTGAACCACACCATTAGGCCTACTCATGATTAGCCCTTCTAACTATCAGAAAGTCTACCTTGAATATTTAAAGTATACAATAAAATTTTCCATATAAAAACATTAAAAAATAAAATTTATACAACATAAATTACCTCAAGTTCATCACCAAGTCCATTACATTTCTCCACATAGGGCAAAAGGCCTCAAATTGATCATTTCCATATGCTCACTCAGAACTACAAACAAGCTTTAATAACCTAGTCAAGAACCTTTGAGTTTTTACACTTTCATATGAGTTTATCATGAATATAAATACATTAAAATTAAATTATGATACCTATATAAAAACTTAATATTTATTATACTATTAAAATCTATGCATAATGACTTAGGAACATCAATCTCATTAACACATAGAAAACTACCGGAATGCTCCAAAACACAGTCATGGAAACAATGACTTAGAACACATATAGATTATCTTTATTGATATTAAAATTTGTTTATATGAAAATAAAATATAATAATATTTACTTATAAAAAATATATTATATTCTCAAATAGTAATATTGGTCTTATAGATGAATCTCATGGCTTCATTGTACATAGACCTCACCGTGTTAGATAAGTCATTTTAAGATCAATTTTATGCCATACACAAGCTTCATTAAAAATTACATCCATTAGGTATATGTTTTATAGGTAATTAATAATAAATTAATGCATTTGGATCCATACCTAATCATTGAAAACCCATCCTTCATCTCATTCTCACTTTTGTTTGGTTTTCTCACTATTTTCCTCATTGGGCCTTTTTAATGATAGGCCAAATTCCATGACCAATTTAACATATTTTACGTCTATAAACTGATTATAAAATTATATTAACATAAAATAAAAGTCTCAAAAATAATACTCTAATCATTTTCATGTTTTGACTTGGTCAACCCTTCCTGCTACATCAAAAATCCAAGAAATAAGGATTTCTTGTAGCTCCCACTCACTCTTCTGATAGACCAATGCCACCTAGAGGTACCTGGTAGATATTAATACAACATAAAATCATAAAAATAGGTCAATCAAACAATTATGGGTAATTTTTAATCATATATTTCATATCAAGTCATTATTAAGGTTTTAGAAAGGGTTTAGACTACCTTCCATTCTTAACAATCTTTCATAAAGCTTAAGTCCTCAACCCAAAAAATAATTGTAGGAAATTTGAGATAGGATAATTAATTAACTACCATGAACTTATTATAGCCTCATTAAAATGTTGCATTTATCAACAAGCATAAGAAAATCATTCTTGGGTCTATAATACCTCATTCTGTGCACACAAAAAACCTCAAAACCAAATTTCATGATTTCTCCTTCACACTTTGACCTCATATTTGGTAGAAAAACTTGAAACAACCTATCACACCTCTAAAAATTATATCATGAGATATTGGAGCCTTGGAAACTAAACTTGACCCCTCATTAGGCCACACTAGGTTTGTTTACACATTGGGCCTTAAACTGCTAGTCACACTTAGATGTTGAACACACCTTGAAAACTCTTTTAAAATTATAAAAACTTAATTATCATGTCATAAAACCTCATACCATGCTCAAATATTTCCAATATTCTTTTGACAAGCCTCAGATTTCTCACTTCAACATGCCACTAAGCTTATGCCTTCTTAGTATGTCTCTTTATGCAAATGAATAAGCTATGAACTGGTCTTAAATCATCCTATGAAATATTATTTAACTTATAAAAATGGTTAAATAGTGTCAAATATATTATCACATGCTCTACCATTGATTTACATCCTTCATAACACCTCAAGTCTCCTCACTAGTTCAGGTAGAATCTTAGACAAGTTTGGTTGAATGCTTAAGCTTAAGACCATACCCCTGAAGGTTTACCTTGAAACTTTCCTGAGTGTTTCAACACTTCATATCAATAATTGGTCATCCTTAAACATTCACTCATAATTTTGTGTACTCATCTCACCAAACCACCATCTTCACACACATGCTCATGATATGACAATGCTTCTTTAAGATTAGTTCTCAAAAGTATGCTTATCTTGTATCTTGATCTTAACCTTGACATGTCATCAACCTCAAAATAATTAATATGTTTCCTTAAAATTATCTCTAAATTGAGAGACAATAGGTTTCCTTCAAATTTTCTCGTCATAAGACTTATTTGTCACATACAACTTCACCATACATGGCCTCAACTTTGACCTTGACATTAATGACATCCATCTTGACCTTGACATCAATGACAAAATAATTTCCACAAAAACAAGAATAGTAACATACCTCAATAGTTAAATCAATGAATTTTAGGAAAATTTTAAGGGTTTTTGATTTTTATTGTTTTAAAAAGTGTTGAAAACCAAGGTAATATACTAGGCACTGGGGATGGCTTGACCATACATAGAGCTAAGTATAGAACTCTCAAACCCTAGTCAAAATATAATTAACTTATAGGTTATATGTAAATATAATACTGAGAAATTTCTATATATAATTATGAGTTCTTGTAAACATAAATTGTGGAGTTATAATTTTGTGTATTAAGGAAGAAATGAGATATTATAGAAATCTATGCATAGTTTACAAGACTAGTAAAGATAGTAAATATGAATGAAATGGGTAAATATTACCAACCAAATTTAGAAATTGAAACCCTACCAAGGATATATAGGGTAAATTTTCAAATTATGGATTTATTAGTTGAGTTTTATATTAAAAATATGTATTTGATTTAAGCTTGATTTTTGGAAAATAGTATCGAACCATTTTCCTCATTATACCAATATTTGTTAGGTAGTCTTTATGTTTAAAATGGGTTATGATATTTATATTAATAATCCTAGGTAGGGCACAAATAGGTTTGTAGGGTTAAACTCAATCCTTTAAATATAGAATTAAGTCATTCTTTTACTCATAAAATTTATTGGCAGATACATATATAAAATCAAGCCAAGTTATATTAAACCCAAATCATAGGGCATAAGTGTGTATTAGGTTAGTTTTGTTAGGAAGATTATAGTTATATAGGAATTTCTATACCTATAACATTATTTAATGATTTTATGTAACTTAATTCCACCTTGAGATTTCTATTTTGAGCACAATAATACAATTATTATTTTGTCTCATTTATAAATTAGTACATAATTGTATACATATACATGGGTATATACATATAATCTTTGGGACTTTATTAGATGACCTAATGATATGTATATATCAAATATATATATATATATATATATATATATATATATATATATATATATATATATATATATATATATATATATATACACATACACACACACACATAAATTATTCAAAATTATGATGCGCACACACACACACACACACACACACACACACACACACACACACACACACACACACACACACACACACACACACACACACACACACACACACACACACACACACACACACACACATCATTATGTCAATAGTATGATTGAACCATAAATGGTGAATATAATCCATTGGTTATTTATTGTGGTTTTATTTGAGAGTTTCATTTTGATAACTAAAAGGATAGAGTTCTTTGTAATTACCATCATTGTGCAAACCTGATAAATACTATTATGCTGTTATTACAAAATAATTATGGTATCTAGTCAAAGTATATACATATAAATCCATTTATATTATTAGATATGCTTATATACACATAGTTGTGTATAACAATGAATATGTGTTAATCAATCCATATGACATTCAAGTATAGTCTATCATGTATAAAGATTAGAATATATTAGAAATACTTTAATTAAGTCTTTGAAAATTAATTGGAAAAAAATTTAATAAATTCTAAGTTTGAAAATGTATATAATTATATACAGAATACTTGCCTATTAGAGTATACTATATACAACTTGCATATACTATTGATGTTTAAGTAAGTTGAAAATTATACAACAAATTTGTATGTGTATATTTTATTAATTAAATTAACATTATATATATTTTGAGATAAAAAATAAAGAGCTATTGGATTTATAGGATTATGATGCATCTATAGAAACATATATCCTTGTGTCAATATTATGACTGAATCATAAATGGTGAATATATTTGATTGGTTATTTATCATGGTTTTATTTGAGAGTTTCATTTTGATAACTAGAAAGATAAAGTTCCTTGTAATTACCATGTTTGTGCAAACCTACTAAATCCTAATATACTGGTAACATAAAATGATCTTGGTAACCAATCAAAATATATACATATAAATCTATCCATATTATTAGATATGCTTATATATAGATAGATGTGTATAAAAATTATTGTGTGTTAATCAATCCATTTGACATTCAAGTATGGTCTATCGTGTATAAAGATTAGAATATAATTGAAATACTTTAGTTAAATATTTACATATAAGTTGGAAAAGAATTTAATAAATTATAAGTTTGAAAATGCATATACTTGTACAAAAAATACTTGTCTATTAAAGTATACCATATACAACTTGAGTATACTATTGATGATTAAGTACATTGAATATTATACAATGAATTTGTATGTGTAGATTTGACTACTTGAATTATCAAGATTGTATACATTTTGAGATAAAAAATTAAGAGCTATTGGATTTATAGAATACAAATATAACTCTATAGTTAAATTTGTTTTGCGATATTAGAATGAATTTAATATGGTTGTGTTAGTATATACATAAAAATATATATACGTGATACTCTTGCATTTTTATAGATTGCTATTCTGATTTGAGTATAATGTATGCTCTTATGCATATACTGATGGACAATTAAACACATTATATGTTAAATCAAGGATGTAATAAATTGAATTTGTGTACCTAATTTAATAATGCTAAACTTAAAGTGAACTTAAGGAATAAAGGGAGCTTCTAGTTGTATAGCATTTGATAATATTTAGCTCAATCCATTTAGCATTGATTAGTTTTATGAACATTTTAATTATGTAATTATGAAATTGAAATAAAGTGGTTGTTGAATGAGATATTAATTATTGATATGATTATATAGCTAATTATAATCTTGCCCAGATGGTGTGATTTTTATGATGTTTAGTATTAATCAAATGGTTTGACTATTTTAATTATATATATATATATATATATATATATATATATATATATATATGATTTTATTTTGATATAAATAAATTAGATGTTTGGATTTATTACATTACGTTTGATGGAACTAATGAATGTATTTGAGATTTCCTTGTTTAACACATATTGTATCTACTAATAGGGAAAATTCATTATGAAATATATTAGTTTTAATATTATTAAATATATAAACCAATATAGTATTAATGACCCTAAATAAGTAGGTGAGATAAATTCCACTTAATTAATATCTGTAAGTAATCATGAGTGTAGTCACTAGTATAGTACTGATTAGGGGAGGGAGAGCATCATCCGAGTGATTTTCCACACCAACCATGGACCATTGATCCCTTTCACCATATCCCAACTAGGGAATGGCCCTCCCTTCATAAATGGGTAGATAATGATGGTGTAGGGATCAATAATGACAACTATAACCCATGTGTTGTAAGATAAATATTACATGATATATATCATAAATAAACTCATTCTAATATTATTTATTAAAAAATAAGTAAACTAAATCAAACAAATGAAATGAGAATGTTTAACCATAAATACTACTTTGGCCAAAGTTTTCATATAATTATTGATCATGAGGATTAGTCAATTTCATACACACCACTCAATCAAATTACACCTTATATGCATATTACTGACACTAATTAAGTAATAGTAATCTATCTCACCTACTTATTTAGGGTCATTAATACTATATTTCACTTATTAGAATATCTTGGTCATTATTTTAAAGGTTATAGATTCCACTTGAAGAAAATCCTACTAAGTAAGAAAATCCTCAAGATCAGAGGCATGAGGAAGTGCCATAAGATGTGAGAGATCAAATAGATGTAGAGTTGGGATGGGATATGAAAAAGGTGAGTTCACCTAAGTTTGATGTAATAATCTTGGGAGATGGAGATGAAGCATCACTGATAGAGATGAAAAAGTATTTGAAGATTTGAAATTAATCTAAAGTCACCAAAGCAATTTGGGGAGCATATTAACTTGATAGAGAAACAAAAACTTGGTGGGAAAATAAGAAGCTTAGATTAACCTCGAATCTACCACCACCACTTGGGAGTAATTTATGACTTTGTTTAGATCATGATGGATTACTCAACTATATTTTGATTTGAAGCTAATGGATTTTTAGAACCTTAAGAAATTCACTAAGCTCCTAAAGTATGTTCTATAGTATCAAGTGAATGAGAGGTTTCAAATCAATAAGATAATTATGAGATTTAAACCCCAAATTGGTTTTGAGGTGTATGTGTATGGGCCATATACCATGGATTAGGTTTTTAAAAAGGAAGTTGAGTAGGAGTAGAAGCTGAAATATCTTACTCAAGTCAGAGATAAGTTTAAGAAAAAGTTTGGAGGTCCTAAAATGACTTTTAAAAAGAAGAATTGGAAGAGGAGTGAAAAATCCAAGAATAATATGGAAATAATAAGGTTTCTACTTCACATTAAGGAACTTTTAAATAGATTATTCATGCAACTATTGAAAATCATTAAGCTGATTTCCAAGCTTCTCTTATTAAACTGACATGTATTTTGTTTGATCGTCCAATTTCAATTTTGATTAACATTGGAGCTAATAAATGTTTTACTGTTATTAGAATGCTTGATAATTTGTTTATAAAATTTGGGATTATGGAAAATTCATGGTTAATATAGTATGGTAATGAATCAAAGGTTAAGGTTGACAAGTGTATAATGGAAGCTGAGATTAGATTAATTGAATTCAATACAATAGTGGATCTATATGATTCATCGTTAAGGTCATATGATGTTATCTTAGGAGTTAATTAGTTTATAGAGCATAAATCTAAGGTTTATTTCTATCTCAAGAAGGTTGAGTGCCAATATGATTTTGGAAATCAAACATAACTTCAGGGTGAGAAAAGAGAGTTAAAGCTTGGGAAAATTTATACAATTCAACTTAAAAAGGCTAAGAGGAAAGGATTTCAAGAATTTATTGTTAAAATAAATGAGAGGGAGGAATGTAAGGAACTATCCATAGAGGATTATCCTTTTATTAGGAACTTTTAGGATGTGTTTCTATAAGAATTACTAGGATTAACACCTAAATGTGATTTTGGTTTCTCGATTGACATAATACCTAGATATAAACCATAATATAAGGCACCATACATGATTACAACTACATAATTAGTTGAGTTTAAAGCTCAAATTCAAGAGTTGTTATCAAAATGGTTGATTCTACTGAGTGTGTCACTGTGGGGTGCACCGGCATATTCATCAAGAAGAAGGATGGTACTCTTCACCTTTATATTGATTATAAGATGTTGAACAAGGCAATAATCAATAAAAAGTATTTGTTACCTCATATTAATTATCTATTTGATTAGATGTGAGGGGTAACCATATTTTATAATATTGATCTTCAAGTAGGGTATCATCAGCTAAGAATCTGAGATGAGGATATTCCTAAAACAATGTTCAAAAATTAGTATGGGCATTATGAATTTATAGTGTTACCTTTCAAGTTAACAAATGCTTTGGAAACATTTATGAATGTCATGAATAGTGTGTTCAAGGATTATCTGGACTACTTTGTGTTAGTTTTCCAGATGACATAATCAAATATTCTACGAGTGAGGAAAAACATCTTTAACATCTAAAATTGGTTTTGTAGTGTTTGTAGAAGCACAAATTATATAGAAAGTTGTCTAAATGTGCATTTTATAAGAGGAAATCATAATATTTGGAACACATTATCTCTATATATGGAATTTTAGTTGATCTGATGAAGATAAGAGCCATAATAAAATGGATAGTGCCTAAAAATGTGCATGAGGTGAGGATTTTTATGGGATTATCATGTTATTATAAGAAATTTGTTATAAATTTATAAAATATAGCTAACCCAATTGACTCTCTTTAATGGAAGAATCAAAGTTTTGTTTGGTCAGAGAAGTGAAAAAAAGCTTTTCAAGAGATGAAAATGAGGCTTACTTTGGCACATGTGCTAAGAGTTCCCAGTCCTAGTGGTCAATTCTCAGTAGTCACATATGCATTTAGGAATGTAATTAGAGGATTTATTATATAATATGGCTTAGTTATGACATAAAATTCTAGAAAACTTAAGACTTATGAGGTAAATTATATCCCTTATGATCTAAAACTTTTTATAATAGTGCATACCTTATAAGTTCAAAGGTATTATCTATTAGGAAAACCATTTGAGATTAATATTGAAAACTTAGGAATCAAATATATCTTTACCCAACTAAAATTTAATTATACCATTGTTATAGTTTTGAAATATATGTAGATCATGAACCACTACACTTCATGGGTGGAGCCTCATCTTATGGCTCATGTACCCAAATAGTTGGGAATTACTCAATGATGACTCTTCTGGTAGTGCTTGATTATTGGGAATGACATGATATGGAGATGATTTAGGCATGACATGCTAGGGATATAATAAGGAGAGGAGGCATAGGGGTACCTATAGAGATATTGGTGATCAGGCCTCGATGAGCTAGACTATGGGCTGGTCAAGCATGCCAACAAGAGGAAATAGGGCCTAGAATATATGATGCTATGGATGTGTATGTAATGGAGGAGGGAGATAAATAATGAACACAACATAAGTGGTAGTATCCATCATGATCTCATTAGAGATGGAAACACTATTAGTGTGAGGTGATGCAGGTGCTAGTTATTATACATGGGGATCTTACATCAGTTTAAAGATGTAGTTGGTATATAGAGAGGCCACTTAAAAGAGGACCATGGTGGGATTAGGTGGTGAATATTTATTTTACATTGGTGTAGAGGTAGCTGATAGAAGAAGTGATTAATGGGTGAGTAAATGGCAAGACCGTGGTTAGTGATACTGACACTAGTGAGAAATGTTTTAATTTGATCTAAGTCCTTCATGTATAACACTAGTTATATTAATGATTATGATATATATATATGTGTGTGTGTGTGTGTGTGTGTGTGTGTGTGTGTGTGTGTGTGTGTGTGTGTGTGTGTGTGTGTGTGTGTGTGTGTGTGTGTGTGTGATTTGATGGACATTATTTTTTGGTTTTATATATATTATGGTAGAAGAGGTCAAGTAGGGAGCCTTAGTTATGGCTACATGTAATGCCATTTTAGATGGGGTATTATCACCACACGAACCTAACACTTTAGATTATCTTGTGGTTTCATCATCCTCAGATTAGGCAAACTAGTTTAGACTGGTGGGAGAGGCCATGAGAAAGCTATAAGAATAAGGTGATAGGTTACATACACTGATAGGAATAGGATCTAAAGAGGTATAGGCATAATATCCATTAGCATAGGAGAAAGCTATGCACATGGTGACTACTATCCAACTTAGACATGTACATGCCTAGGTGACAACTTATAGGGATAGTTTGAAGGCTTGAGATCCCATATTTCCTCTTTACAATGCACCATTCAAAGGGGTTAGTCATAAGCATTAATGGGTAGCATGGCTAGGCTACAAGATAGACATGATGGAGCATAGCCTTAAGAACTACAACTATTATACTTAATACTTTGTATTGTATAAAACACATGATATATATATATATATATGTTGATAATTCATTGATCTTATGAGTTATACTTAGATTTGGATGTGGATGCATGGATATATTTCCTTTTTAGCACATTTATTTTGCTTTTGTTGTATATGCTATGGGAAATATGTGACACATGTTTTCTTTTTTAGCATTATGTGAGACACATGCATGGTTAAAAATAAAAAGGCAAAAATTATTTGGAAAAGTACAAGTAATAAAAAAAATGTAATATAAACTATATCATAATGGGAAATATGTAAAAATAAAAGATGAATGAATATAATAAACCAAAGTGGTAAAAGGGGAAATAATTATTTTCAAACCATGTAAAATATTTGTATAAAATTAAAACAAATAAAAATAATACTAAATCATGTTGGGAGGTATCAAAATTTGTAATAAAATAGAAGACACATGAAAATCAATGGTGAAAAAAAATAATTATGTCAATCAATCATACTAGATCAAGCTGGGAAGTATGAAAAGAAAAATCAAATGTACGTGGAAATCAAATTAATCACACTAATTCAAGATGTGAAGTATGAAAAAATTAATAAAATGGTTGTAAATATACACACAATAAAAAAAGAAGATAAAAGGGAATGACTTATGAAGTAAGCATAAAATATACTAAATCAAGATGGGAAGTATGCCAATGATGTATAACTCATAAGTTAGCACTATTTATCTCAAATTTGAAGCATGTAATTTCATTGTGACTTGGTTATAGTATGAATTGGGTATTAGAATATCCTTCTAACATATAACTGAATAATCAAAACTAATAATATTTAGCTCAATCCATTTAACATTGATTAGTTTTATGAACATTTTAATTATGCAATAATGAAATTGAAATAAAGTGGTTGTTGAATGAGATATTAATTATTGATATGATTATATAGCTAATTATAATCTTACCTAGATGGTTTGATTGTTATGATGTTTAGTCTTAATCTAATGGTTTGACTATTTTAATTCTATATATATATGATTTTATTATGATATAAATAAATTATATGTTTGTATTTATTACATTACATTTGATGGATTAAATGAGTGTATTTCAGATTTCCTTGTTTAACACATATTATATCTACTAGTAGGGAAAATTCATTATGAAATCTACTAGTTTTAATATTATTAAATATATAAACCAATTTAATATTACTTATGGTTATAGATGGTGATAAGAGGGACAGTAATGGGAAGCCACATGAAACATAGATGAGGAATTTACCTTCTATTGTATCCTTAACATATGATACATGTATAATTGAGGTTATATTCATAATATATAAGTGTCTTAATGAAATAAAGGTAAGACAAGTACATGAACCTTCATCAATTAAGGCAAAATTAACTTGGATATCACCAATTTGGATGCTAGTGAATAGAGGAGGATCATCTACACAAAAAAAAATATCATCAGGAATCATAGAAGTAATAGAAAAATCAAGGGAAAAATAATTTCCATTGTTCATCAACATGTATGAACATCTATTCACATTATTGAAGGATACTATCTTCAGATCTAGACAAGGTAGCTTTACATCCTACTAGAGGAGGATAAGGGATGTTCATTTCAAATAAAAATTGAATTAGACGGTTTTAATGATGGGGAGGGGGGGAGTTTTTATGAGTTGGAGGAAGGGTATTTGAGATGGGAGATGATAAAGTTCCGTAATGGGATCCCATTAGTCATAACCCATGGGTGGATTTCTAGATATAGGCACATAATGTTGAAAGAGCTCCTATGAAGGAGGGTCATAAGTGAAATTAAACTTGTGTTGATAGGGTGTAGTTGGATTCAGTTGATTAAAAATAGGTTAATTAACTTTAATTGGTATAATAGTTGGTTGAGTTATTTTTTTTGGTTGGGTTGAAGAAATACTAGTGGAAGTTTGGGGAACATTGTCTTGGTGTGTGGATGTTGGGGGAAGAGTAGAAATAAAGTTAGAGGTATAGTCAAGTTGAGTTATTGAGAGTGGTATTTGGAAATTTATAAGGTCCTCTTTCCCTAATTTCATGAGGTGGGATGGGGAAATAACCTAAATGATGCATAACCATTGAGAGGTGTGATGCATGGGTGTTGGATTGGAGTTAATAAAAGAAATTACTCTTTGCATATTAGTCATATTAACCACATTTTATTCATTAGTATTAAGGTCTATAATAATTTCAAAATTGTTTGTAGGAGTATGATTGTCAGAGCTATCTTGGTGGTTGGGAAGAGGATCTTTGTATATAGAAATATGAACATTAGCTTTATTTAGGCTTGGTTCTTTTTGAATTTCATGGGATTTAAAAGCTATTTCATATGATTGTTGATGCTTACAAATCAATGATTCATGATCAAAGGTTGGGACAAGAAGAAAATCCATAGATAGTTTATGTATTATCTACAAGTCTCATGAGAGATGCCCCAACTTGCATGAAACCAATAGTATTTGTTTTATCATAAGATGATTTCATTGGATGAGTGGGGTAAAGATATTGTGTTAGAGGTCTTGGAAGATGTTTTTGAAGCTCGGATAAAGATAATGTTTTTTTGATATTTTTGTTGTTCATTTGAGAAAAGGTAGTAACAAGAGTGTTGTTAGGAAGGGGAATATGCTCCATAATGTTTTTTGGAGAGATTGATTTAATGTTATGAATAGTGTCATAGGCATCGGTAATGCCATCATTAGTTGCATGATGGTTTTTATTTTTAATGAGCATACAAGTGCCTGTTGTAGGTTGAGATTACTCAAATTGATACATGAAGAAGTCTTGTTACTTAGCTTGGTTAAGGAATTTTTCCAAATCTCTTGGAGAGAAATTCCTAACCTGATATTTTAATTTTAGGTGTAGAGCATTAGAGAATATGGAGGAGGTTATCATCCACCATATTATGCTCACATTTTTTAGACAAGTTATTCCATCATTTGATGATGGCTTGTGCCATTTTAGTTTCAAGTTGTTTGAAATTTATAAAGAGTGTTGAGAAGTGATATAATTGATGTCAAGGTTGATGTCATTGATGCCAAGATGTATGGTGTTTGGTTTGTGAGGTTTGAGCTTATGTGTTTGATATGAAAAGGAAGATAGGTGACAAAAGAGAATTTGAAGGCAACCTAATGTCTCTCTATTGAGAGAAAATTTAAAGGAAACATAATGAGTCTTATAAGGTTGATGTACAGTTTAAGGTCAAGGCAAGCATGTTTTGAAGTACTAGTCGTTAAATACAAGGTTTCTTAAGAAGCCTAGCCATAAAAAGCATAGTCATATCATGAGAATTTGAAAGATGATCATAAATAGGTATGTGTAGAGGTATGTTATTATATAAGGATCATGAAAGGAATGTGATCAAGGTGTATACTCATCAAGGAGTGTAGGTATGAGCTTTGTGGCCTAACAATATGGATGAATAGAGGAATAAGAAGTTGTATGAGGTTTTTTTAGCATTAATATGAGGCATTTAATCAATCATTATAGTCTTAGAGGGAGCCTATAGGGGTAGTACCTATAAACCTTACATGCAACTAGACCTGTTCTAGCCCTTACCTAACCTAATGAAGGGTCATAAGGTATTTACAAGTCATATTAATAATTTATGGTAGTGGTTGAGCATGGTAAGATATTGTATCTTAGACAATATTTAGAAGATTAGTTTTAAGGCCTAATGTGATTTGTAGGTTAAGGCCTAGAGAGCAAAGAGAGAGATGATAACCAGATGGGGTATTAGGGTCAATTTTCAAGGCATGTGTGAGTATTTTAGTATTTAAAAAGGTAATTAAAGTTTTTATAATCATGTTCATGAGGTTTAAAGTCATGGTTTTTAAGAAAAGGCATGAAAAGTAGTTTTAAGGTATCTCAAGTGCACATAATGAAGGGTTCTCAATCTGAGAAGGACTTTTAAGTGTTCATTGGCATGTGTAACCTTTGCATGGGAACTTTATATTTTTAGGAGATATGAGGAAGGGTTATAGATAAGATATCTAGGTATTAGTTTTAGAAATGAGGGGCAGTCTTTTATGAAAAGTTATTAACACTAGAAATAGTGTTAACCCTCTCTAAAACCTTAACACTGACCCAATGTAAAAGATTTTGGTTAAAAAGGAAAAAAATGGATTGTAATGGATATATAAGTGATTGGATGTTGTATTAAACTCTCCTAATCACATATAGGTGTGATTGGTTTGTTAGTTGAGTGACTAGAACCTACAAAAGGCCTTGTTTCTTAGAGATTTGCTGTAAAAGTCAGAGTTGACAATATAACAATTGAAAAATGGATGAAGATTTAAGATTGTGACTTTTATTTGATGTAAATTGTGTTTTTTCATCAGGTTATATCCCTTAGGTGTGATAAATTAGTTACATAAGTTGACCAGTCCCTAATAGGCCTAATGATGCAAACAATGAGAAAATCGAACAAAAGTGAGAATTTGACTTGGGATGTGCTAACATGGATTAGGGATGAATAAATTTGAATGGAATTTTTTAAAAATAATTTTAATATATGTTTATGTTTGATATATGTTTTTGAGATCAGTATATATGATGAAAATGTTGCTCATAAGTTGACCTATCTAGTACAAATGAGATAATGAAGTCACAAACTCATGAGATTGGTCTGTAAGACCAATATTATAATTTGCATATATTATATTTATATATAAAAGTTTCATAATGATTTAATAGGATAATATACATGAATTAGGAGTCTTTTTAAGTTGTAATATAGGTATTAGAAGTCATAATCACCATGACTAGTCTTTAAGTCAAACTGACAGTTTTACGTAAGCAAGTAGCAACGATGAGTTTGAGACTCTATACCATGAGTTAATGTATATAATGCACATGATGATGTTTTTTTTAAATTTAATGACCTATAAATAATTTTTATAAACTTTTAATTTAATATTATAGGTTGAAACATTGAAGCCAAAATGGCCTATCTCGCTGAGTGAGGTCTGTGTGAACTAAAGACAAAAAATTGGTCTACAAGAGAAATAATCAACACTATAGATTATCATATTATGATATGTTGTTAAAAGGATTTTTCTAGGATCATATTCATTCATTTTAATTTCTTTATTATGTTTCTTTAGGTATTATAAGTTCAAATTTCCATGACTATGTTTTGAGACTAGTTGGCAGATCTAATTGAGCTATTTAGAGACAAGGGTTTGAGTCCTTTTTCCATAATTTGTGGAGTATAAATATTATGGTGATTAAATTAAGGTTATTTATCTAATTTATATGTAAATTTTTCCATGGTTTTTTTTTAAAATTGTGTTTATGCTTTAGTTATTAAAGATAGATTTTTTGGGTATGCACATACCTAATATGAACAATACTAATGGTGTGTTCTAAGTAGTGGTTTGAGATAAAAAGTGTTATGTAGCCTATATAAGATTATAATGGGTATATTTGAGTTTTTTATTATTTTTTTCTTTTATCTGAGGTTTTTTAACATGTTCTAAGGAAGATAAAGTATAATGAGTCTTAAACCAGACCTAATGAGATTAAGTCTCCATAAGACCTAAAGATGATATAAGGTCTAATTAAGGTAGGTCAGACCTAAAGGGAATAATATAATGTTTTATACATAGATATGAGATTTAATATTATATATTTCATGGCTGACCTACTATTTTAAGGGTGTTTAGTTGACTAAGAAGGTTATGAACAAGAGACTTGTATAAATACTAGGCATTTTAAGGTCTTTTATAGTGAGAATAGTGTAAGTGAACAAGATAACATATTTTTGAGAATAGTAAGTTGTTTTAGACCATAAAAATAGTGTATATGATCACTAATTAATCTTTTATATAGGTTATACTTATGAGGATCAAGGTCATGTGACCTAATCAAGTCAAGAAGAGGGCTAGTTGAGTGAAGAAGACTAGAGGCCAGGTTGAGAGGGAGAGAAGGGTGTGAAGAGATAAGGGAGAAGATAATCATATGTTGTATGAGAAAAAATGTATTATAAAGGTGATATAGTTTTTTATGTGGATTATTTAGTGCTAAGTCATCTAGGGGGTTGGTGCTTCCTTGTAAATGGGTACTTTCTAAAGACTAACTGAGTTGGTACTTCGCTAGTTGGGGTTGGTGCTCCATGTGAAGTTTGTGATTCAATAAATTTGGTGTTTATATTATATTATAGTATTAAATTTTTATATATTAATTTTTTTCATCCCCTTTAGGGGTTCCAATATATAAGTTATGTTATCTTGTGTTCTTGTGCTTCATGCTTATGTGGATAGTTGTTTATGCTTGCTAGACCTATGTGCTTCATTGAATGATTCATGTTTTCTTAAGTAGAAATTGATAATTAAGATTTTTAATATTTATTCACCCCAATTTATTCATTTTTATTCAAACATTTGGTATCAAATCCTCATCTTTTTGAAGCAGGCGTAAAATCCTATAGGAAAATCCTAGAAGCAAGAATGGCTAGTCAACAAGCTCAAGGTCATTCCTCTACTAGTAAGGCTTCATTATTTAATAGATATAATTATGAATTTTGAGATGTTAGGATGAAGATATATTTTATGTATCAAGGTCATAATATTTTTCATTCATTTATGGATGGATATATTACTCCTCTTATTCCACTAACTAATGAAACAAATATGAAATCTAGTAGAACTAACTACAAGGCAATGAATGCCATTCTTTGTGGCCTATAATAGGTATATTTTGTGAAGGTAATACACTATGAATTAGATAAATAAATATGGAAAAAAATGAAGACTACATATGAAGGAGACATAAAGGTGAAGATGGCTAAGTTGTAGACCAACTGAAGATAGTTTGAAAGCTTGAAAATGAAACCATTGCATCTCACCTATTGAGGGTTGATAAAATTATCAATATCATTGGAGGATTAGGAGAAGAATTGAAAGAATATACTATTATTAAAAAAGTGTTTAGATCACTAACTCTGAAGTTTGAATTTAAGGTATCTATAGTAGAAAGGATTCAATATTTGGACAAGATAGAGATTGATGGGATTCATGGTACCTTGACTACCTATGAAATGAGAATAAATGAAGGAAGACCTCCCAAGAAGGAAACAACTTTCAAATTTGAGAAGAAATTAAAATCCAATAAGGTCAAGGATGAATAATTTTTAGATGTTGATGATGATCAACTAATATTTATGTTTCCAAAGAAATTGAGGTTTGGCTTAGGTAGGTACAAGGGTAATCTACCCTTAAAATTTTTCAACTATGGTAAGATTGGTTACTTTGCATATAATTTTTATAATAAGTATAAATATGAACATAATGAATAATAAGATGAACATCATGGAAATGACAAGAAGGCCTATAATCTTGACATACAAAGGAATTTAAGAAGTATGAAGGTAGAAAAGGAACCTTCAAAAATAAGAGAAGTTTCTATACTAAAGATATCTCTTCTGATGTAAGTGACTCAAGTTCATCTGATAATGATGATGGTAGTGATGAAATTGACCATGAAAATAATGACACCTTATTCATGGCTATAGAATTAGATAATGAGGGTTGCTTAAATGGGAAAGGCTTTATGGTTGACATAGATTTAGGTGAAGAATAAGCTAAGGTGAATCTTGAGGCATAATTGGTAAGTGCCTTAGAGAAGTTAAAGTTTAAAAGAAGAAATAATAACAAACTAAGATTATTAGTTAATGGATATGAGGAGCATATTGGCTTATTTGAGGAGAGATTGAGTAATACCTCCAAGGAATATAATGATATCATCAATCAAGTTGAGGCATAGATGGAGATAGTCAATGCAAACCAGAAGGCTAAAGATGAAGAATGCATAAGCTATGAAATTGAAGTAGAATCCTTAAAAGCTAAGTTAAATTAAGAATATATAAAGGTAAGGACCTTTACAAAGTTTGAAAAGATCACTGAGGCTTTAGATGATATCTTGAGTAGTCAAAAGTCTGCAAGTGACAAGATAGGTCTTGGTTTTAAAAAAGACCAAAAGGAGGTAGCTCAAGTCAAAGAGAAGACTATTAAAGATAAGAAGCTCAACATTAAAAGACCTATCAAATGCTTAATGCTATGATTTATGCTAGTTAATTCAATGGTTATTATTTTTTATGTAGTCAATTTGTTCATAAAGTAAGAGACTGTAGAAGACCCTCAAAGAATGAGTACTCATGGGACTATGGAAGGAGTCACAGTTCACATCAGTCAAATTGTATGTATAAGGTCTTTTTATACAATTGTCATATTATAAGACACATTCTAAAATTTAGTACTAACAAAGTTAGAAGGTAATAAAGTCAAAATAGGAGGCTTGAAGTCCTTAGAGTGCAAGAAAGAAGGAAAATGAATGTATGGAAACCAAAGATAGCTAAGGCGAGTCATGATCAATCTAGAAGATAAAGTGGAATATTGGATATTATATAGAATAATTTAGATGTGAAATCAAGTCAGGAATGTATTTTATTATCTCATATTGATGATCAAATGGTTGACGAAGATGTCAAGCCTATATTAAAAATCAAGCCTAAAAGGATATTAAAGGATATTCAATCTTGTGAGAACATGGAGATTTAGGAATCTCCTAAACTTGTGATGTTTTAGTGATATATGGAAAGAGGTGAATCCATTAGGCTTCATGGAGACACTCTAAAGTTAGTACAAGCATGCTGGATACTTGGTTAAAGGGGGAGCTATTCAGGTTATTGATTGGGCTTAATTTGTGTTGAAGTGGTCTTGTAATATGAGTTCATTTTGAAAAAGGTATGCATGGTTTGAGGGGGATCATGTTGAATTAAAGTTTCATATTCTATGTTTAACTTTTTTTATAAAGAAGGTGTGTTTCCATATGATATTTGTGTAATAATTTTGTCATTAATGTCAAAGGGGGAGAAAGTCCAAGAAGGGAGTTTGACCAGACTAGGGTAAATGAGAGGGATCAGTTTGAATAATATTTTGCCATCAATGAAAAATGTGGAGTTTGTTGATAATTTTTGTCATTAATGTCAATTTTTATATCATTTAATTTAAAGGTTGATATCATTGATGTTAAGATGCATGGTGTGTGGTTTGTGAGGTATGAACTTGTGTGACTGATATGACAAGGAAGCCATGTGACAAGAGAGAATTTCAAGGCAACCTAATGTATCTCTATTGAGAAATAATTTAAATTCAACCTAATGATTATTCTAAGGTTTATGTCAAGTTTCAATTTAATCTAAGCATGTTTTGAATTACTAGTCCTTGAACACATGGTGTCTTAAGAAGCCTAGTCATAACAAACATAGTCATATCATGAGCATGTGCATGATGAGCATAAGTAGGTGTGTATAGGTATGGTATTATATAAGGAGCATGAAATCCATGTGATCAAGGTGTAGAATCATCAAGAAGTGTTTTAAGGTCAGTTGTAAAGCTTCAAGTGTTTGAGAAGCCTAGTCATGGTATTGATCATTACATGAATATACCTTATGAGAAGGTATGAGCTTGGTGTCCTAATGATATGGATGAACATAGGCATAAGAGGCTATATGAGATTATTTTATATGAATATGAGGCATTGGATCACTCATGAGAGTCTCAGAGTGAGCCTATAGGAGTAAGACCTATAGACCTAACATACAACTAGACTAGTTCTAAACCTTGTCTAAATTAATGAGGGGTCATGAGGTATTGCTAAGACATTTGAAGAATGTATAGTGTTGAAGTATGTTATTATTACTATTTTTGAGGCATTGATGTCAAAATCAAGATGGATGTCATTAATGTCAAGGTCAAAGTTGAGGCCATGCATGGTGGAGTGGTACGTGAGAAAGAAGTCTTATAACAAGAGAAAATTTAAAGGGAATCTATTGTATCTATATTAAGAGATAATTTATAGAAAACCTAGTAGTTATTATGAGGTTAATGGCATGTCAAGGTTAAGATCATGATACAAGGTAAGCTAATATTGAGTATTAGGTGTCTTGAGAAGCCTGGTCTATCCTTGAGAGAATGTGTATGCATGGACCATAGTGAAGCTTGGTAAATTATGTTAGTACAAGCATGAGAGAGTTTATAAAGTTTTGTAAGCATGAGAAATAGGCAAACAATCCTTTATAAGAGTCCTAAGGTCAATTTTGAGGCTTAGTCCTTGCATGAAGAGACCTAGTAAGAAGGCACATGCATGGTAACATGATGAGGTGAGCTATCTAAATCTTGTAATAAGATGTGTGGTAGTGTGTGATCAAGATATAAGGTTTTATGACATAATAATGAGGTGTGGATAATAGTAAAATATATTTTAAGGTGTGTTCAAAGTCTAAGTATGGCTAATAGTTTAAGACCTAATGAGCATAAATATATAATGTGGCCTAATGAGGGGTCAATTTTAGTTTCCAAGGTGAGATATCTCATAATATCATTATCAATAGTTTCATAGGTTGTGTAAATTTTTTTAACCAAGCTTTAGGTCAAAGCCTAAAGGAGAAAGCATAAAAATTGGTGTTTAGGTTTTTTATATGCATAGAATGAGGTGTTGTAGACCTGAAAATGATTTTATTATGCTCATTGGCACATGTAACCTTTGAATGAGGATCAAATTAGCTCATGGTAGCTAGGTAAGGGTCCTATATTAAATTTATTAGCATTGGTTTTGGAGTTGAGGGGAAATCCTTTATAAATTATTACAAAG
The DNA here is from genome assembly GCA_037957365.1 of Torreya grandis. NCBI lineage: Eukaryota > Viridiplantae > Streptophyta > Pinopsida > Cupressales > Taxaceae > Torreya > Torreya grandis. Next base: position 1,075,738 of record JARHVA010001647.1, read on the forward strand.
AATGGAAGGTAGTATAAACCTTCCTAAAACCCTCATAATAACTCGATATGAAAGATCTTATTGAAAATGGATCAGAATTGATTGGATGACATAGGTTTATTATTGGATCATGTATATTACTATCTCAAGTTTCTCCAAGTGGCATTGGTTTGTTAAAAGAGTGAGTGGAAGCTATAGGAAATCCTTTATTTCTCAAATTTTTGATGTAGCAAGTAGGTTGACCAGGTCAAAGCATGAAAATTATTGGAGGATGATGTGTGAGAATTATAATTTGTTTCCATATATATTTTTAATTATATTTAATAAATTAAATATTCTAAACTGATCATGAAAGTTGACCTATCGCTAAACAGGCCTAATGAGGAAGACATTGAGAAAACTAGGCATAAGTGAGAATGAGATTAGGGATGGGTTGTATTGGATTAAAAATGGATAAAAATGCATGGAGTTATTTTTAAATAAATATATATCATATCCCATTTGATTATAATATTTTTATATGCTCATCTATAAGTAAAAAGTTTCTCTCAAAGTGACATGTCTAACACAATGAGGTTTATGTAGGGTGAAGACATGAGATTGGTATGTAAGATCAATATTGATATTTAAACTTTTAATATATATTTAAATATTTTATAAGGATTATTAAGGACCATATAAACCCATTGGAGGTTTATAAAAGTGTTCACACATGTGTTTTAAGTCTTGGTTTCCATGACTGTGTTTTTGGAGCTACATCTAATTTTTTGTATATGAAGGAGATTAATATTCCTAAGTCAATTTTCATAGATTTAAAGAATAAAATTCACATGAATTTTCTCTCTATATATTATATGTTATTTTTAATATATTTTTATTCATGATAAACTCCTATAAAGGTGTGAAAAGTTAATGGTTCTTAATTGGGTTTTGAAACCTATGTGTAGTTTTGAGTGAGCATATGAAGATGATCAATTTGAGGTATTTTGACCTATATGGTGAAATATAATGGAATTATTTTTGAAATTTATGTCATGGAGGTCCCATAAATATGATTTAATGATATTCTTTTATGTAAAAGTTAAGTATATGCTTGATATTTCAAGATATACTTTTTGGTAGTAAGAAGGCCTTATTGCAAGTAGACCTAATGGTGTGGTTCAAGGAGTGAAATGAGACAAATGGATTTGGGGAAATAATTTGAGATTATAAATGGTATAATTTAATCATGGAGGCTCATGATGTTCCAAGATGGTCAAGGTGAAATGTGTGCTTTGAGAAGGCCTAATTGCATTATGTCTCTATTAGGCCTAATGGTGGTTTTGATCCTTATGGGTGGTGACCTAAATATGTAATGGTTGTTTTAATTTTGAAACATGTTTTTAAATATATTACAAGGGTGATCCAAGTATATTTAGGTTTGTGGCTAACCAATATGGGTGAGAGTAAGAGTCAAGTATAAAAGGAAGGTCTAATAGGCCTAATTTGACTAGTTAGAATATTGATGACATGAGCGAAGGATATAGAGCTTTGGAAACAAAGTAGAGGGATTAAATAATATTATATAAATGTATTGATAATTTCATGAAGTTATAATTGTGTTTATCTATGTGATTATCAAGGTCATATAACCTAATTCTATTTAGGAAAGGGCTTAGTTGAGTGAGAAGGACTAATAGGCTATTTGAGAGAGATAAAAGAGTGAGAAGGTAAAAATAAGGTGGTCATATTAAGTTTAGTGAGAATTTTTTTTCCAAAGGTGATCATAAGTTCAAGGTATTTGAGTTTATTCTGAGTTACCTAGGGGCTTGGTTTCTCCTTACAAGTTGGTACTTACTAAAGGACTAGCTGGGTTGGTACTTGACTAGTGAGGGGTTAGTGCTCCTTGTACAATTGGTGCCTCACTAAATATTTATTAATTGATTATAGAAATAAATTACAAGATATGTTTTAGTGTGTTTTACCCCCATGTTATTTTCCAACATATCTACTATGTTCTTATTTTATGTGCTTTTATAAATGTTTTTTTATGCATTGGTTAATGTATGTATGTGAATGAATGTTTCATGGATGATAAGTAAAATTAAAGGATTATTTTAATGAAAATTATTCACCCCCCTCTTAGTAGATAAACTTCCAAAATTTGGTATCAGATCAGGTCCTTTGGAGTAGGTCTAATATCCTAAAAGAGATCCTAAGCAAGTGAAGATGGCTATTCAAGCACAAGGTGATTTTTTTTACAAGAAAGGCTCCATAATTTAATGGATACAATTATAATTTTTGGAGCGTCAAGATGAGGACATATTTTATGTATCAATTTCATGATGTTTGGAAATTATTTTTGGATGGATATACTACACCCCTTATTCCTCCTACATATATAACATGCAAGAAAGCTAGTGATAATAATTTAAAAGAAACGAATGGTATTATGTGTGGCCTATTAGAGGCCAAACTTGTGAAGGTGATGCACTATATATATGATAAGGAAATGTGGGAAAATTTGAAGATAATTCATGAATTATATTCTAAAGTTAATTTAGCTAGTTGCAAACCCATAGAAGATAATTTGAAAGCCTATGGATGAATGAAGATGAGACCATTACAACCTACGTGTTGAGGGTTGATGAAGTGGTTAACATCATAAGAGACCTAGGTGATGAATTGAAAGAGTGTACTATTTTTCAATTTTTTTTGAGATCTCCAAATCCCAATACTTATTCTAAAGTGTTTGCTATTGAAGAGATGCAAGATCTAGATGAGCTAGAGATAGATGGACTTCATGACATCCTAACAACCTAAGATATGAGGATAAGTGAAGGAAGACCTAAAAACAAGGAAGATGCATTAAAGGTATAAAATAAGTCAAAGGAAAAGAAAACACAAAGTAATAAAGTAAAACATAATGATGAATATGATATTGATGATGATGAGTTGATAGCTATGTTTTCAAGAAATTTGAAAACTAGTTCAAGTAAATACAAGGGTAAGCTACCCTTTAAATGTTTTAATTATGGAGACATTGGACACTTTGAGAAAAAGTGACCTCATAATAATAAGGAAAGGGGTGATTAAGAGTATGATGAAGTTCATGATGATGATAAAAAGTCCTATAGGTATAATTAAAAAAGGAAAATCTTCAGAAGGTATGATGATAAGAAGAAGATTTTCAAGAACAAAATAAGCCTTTACACCAAGGAAGATTGAAACTCATTTGATGAGAGTGAGAGAAGTGATTCTGAGAGTGAACATGAAGGTGATGGTCCTAATGTCAATGAAGTTCTCTTCATAGATAAAGAATAATGTTTTTCAAATCAATAAGAGTCCATATGGATTGGAGGAATTGTTGGTGATTCAGATTAAGAAGAAGGTGAGGTGAACTTTGAGGTTGAGTTGATGAATGCTATAGAAAAACTAAAGATCATGAAGAAAAATAATAAGGTGATGAGGTCTCTTATCAAATATTATGAGGAATAAATCTATTTAATTAAATTTAGACTAAGTAACAACTCTAAGGAATAAGAAGAAATAGTCAAATAGGTGGAGACTCAAATGGATATAATGACTACAAGCCTAAAGGCTAAATAAGAAGAATGTTTAAGGTATGTAACTATATCATATTTCTTGAGAGATAATTTGGATAAAGAATCAAATAATATTAAGTCCTTTATGAATTTTGAAAAGAGTACCAATTATCTAGACAACATCCTGAGTATTCAAAAAATTGCTAATGATAAAATAGGCCTTGGTTTCAATGGAGACAAAAAGAAGAACACTAATATGATTTAAAAGGTCAATGGTCAATCAAGGAATGGGGGTGATAGAAGAAGAAAGGTTAATAATATCAATAAAACTAATGATATAATGTATGCTAATCCTTTAAATGGCTATTTTTATTCATCTAACCAATTTGGTCATAGAGCAAGGCATTGTAGAAGGTCCTCCAAGAATGAATATGCATGAAACTATGAGGAGAATCATCAGTCAATAGGTATAGATCATGGTGTGTTTCCATAAAGATTAATAGTGTAATTCAATTGTCAAAAGGTTGGTCATATTTAAAAGTAATACAAGCATGGATTTTCAAGCCAAAATAAGAAAATTGAGATCCCTAGAATGCAAGAAAGAATACAAGAAAGTGAGTGGAAACCAAAGGTAGCTAAGGTGAATGATGACCAGTCTACAAGTCCAAGTGGGATATTTACCATGGTGGATCATGGCTCAGATGCAAAGGAGTATCAAGAATTCTCCCTATCAACTCAAATTATGGATGAAGAGGTGAAGTCAAATATAACAAGTCAAGATGGTGTTTAAACAGAGATTGAAGAATTCAAGCGTAAAAGGATCATGAATAAAGTTTAGTCTAGTAAGGAAATGTATATATAAGAATCTCCTAAGTTTATGTTGTTTTAGTACCCAAGAGAGAAGAGGTAACTTCATTAGGCTTAATTGAAGCACTCAACTAGTGAAAAGAAGAATAAAGTATGCTTGGTCTTAGGGGGAGATTTGTGTTCTCTGTTGACATTCATATCCAAGGTTAAATCAAGAGTCTACTAGAGGTGTGATCACAATATTTGGGTCATAAAGATTTTGTATGATGACTTTATCAAACCAAGTCACAGTCATGATAATATTTGAGTATATCATGGAGATAAGGGGAGCCAATATTGCTCCAAGAATAGGTATGTGACCCTGATATGTGTTGAGTTTTTGTCAAAAAGAGATAATGAGTTTATTTGGAGAGAAAATGTGTGTTTTTAAAAGTCCAAGGATTAGATATTTGATAAGAATATGACTCTTTGTCATTAATGTCAAAGGAGGATAAAGTTATAGTTTGGGAGAAAGGTCAGTTTGAAGAAGATCAAGCTTGGGGAGATGTGAATGATCATCTTTGTTTAAGTGTTTTCCATCAATGACAAAGAGGAATATTTTTGAGGTATATTCCTAGTGTTGGTGTTGAGGCATTGATGTTTTCATTCATGTCAAAGTCAATATGGATGTCATTGATGTTAAGGTCAAAGTTGAGGCCATGCATGGTGGAGTGCTATGTGATAAAGAAGTCTTATGATAAGAGAAAATTTGAAGGTAACCTATTGTTTCTATATTAAGAGATAATTTTAAGGAAAACTAGTAAATTTTTTGAGGTTGATGGCATGTCAAGGTCAAGATCATGATACAAAGCAAGCTACCATTGAGTACTAGGTGTCTTTAGAAGCCTAGTCTAGCCTTAAGAGAGGGTGTATGCATGGACTATAGTGAATCTTGATAAATTTTGTTAGTATAGGCATAAAAGAGTGTATAAAGTTATGTAAGAATGAGAAAGGGTAAAATAATCCTTCAGAAGAGTCCCAAGGTCAGTTTTGAGGCTTAGTCCTTGCATGAAGAGACCTAGTGAGAAGGTACAAACATGGTAACATGATGAGGTGAGATGTATAAAAATTGTAATAAGATGTGTGGTAGTGTGTGAGAAAGGTACAAGGTTTTATGATATAATAATTAGGTTTTGAGAATAGTAGAAGAGATTTCAAGGCATGTTAAAGGTCTAAGTATGTCTGACAGTTCTAGACATAATGACCATAGATACCTAATATGGCCTAATGAGGGGTCAATTTAAATTAACAAAGTGTAAGATATCATAAGATAATTTTAAAAGGTGTGAGATTTTGTGTCAAGTTTTTTTTACCAAGTTTGAGGTTAAAGCCTGAAGGAGAAAGCATTAAAATTGGTGTTGAGGTTTTTTGTGTGCATAGAATGAGGTGTTACAGAACCAAGAAGGATTTTATTATGATTATTGGCATGTCAAACCTTTTCATAAGTATCTGATCAGATCATGGTAGTTGGGTAAGGATCTTAGATTAAATTTCCTAGCATTGGTTTTAGAGTTTAGGGGCAAACCTTTATGAATGATTGCTAAGAATCGAAGGTAGTCTAAACCCTCCTAAAACCCTCATAATAAATTGATATGAAATATATTGTTGAAAATGGATTATAATGGATTGGATGAAATTTTTTTATGATTTTATCAAGTATAAGACTCTCAAGTTTCTCTAAGTGGCATTGGCCTGTTAGAAGAGTGAGTGGAAGCTATAATAAACCCTTTGTTTCTTGGATTTTTGATGTAGAAGGAATGGTTGACCAAGTCAAATCATGAAAATGATTAAAGGATTATGTGTTATAATTTTATTTTGTTCCAATTTAATTTTATGAATATGTTTTAGACCTTAAATATGCTAAAATAGTCATGAAAGTTGACCTATCACTAAATAGGCCTAATTAGGAAGACAATGAGAAAACAAGGTAGAAGTGAGAATCAGATTAGGAATGGGTTTACATAGATTAAGGATGGATAAAAATTCATGGATTTATTTTTAAATACATACACACACACACACACACACACACACACACACACACACACACACACACACACACACACACACACACACACACACACACACACACACACACACACACACACACACACACACACACACACACACACACACATATATATATATATTTGATTATAATATGTGAATATACTTATATACAAGCAAAGAGTTGCTCTCAAAGTGCCCTGTTTAACATAGTGAGGTTTATGTAAGTTGAAGACATGACATTAGTCTACAAGACTAATATTGATATTTAAAATTTTAATATATATATTTAAAGATGTTATAAGTATGATTAAGGATCATATAAACCCATTTTAATTTTATAAAAGTGTTCACATAGGTGTTCTAAGTCTTGGTTTCCATGACTGTGTTTTTGTAGCGATAAGTAATTTTTTGTGTATGAGTGAGATTGATGTTCCTAAGTAAATTTGCATAGAGTTTAAGAATAAAATTAACATTAAGTTTATTTAGATATATTATATGTTATTTTTAATATATTTTTATACATGAGAAACTCCTATGAAGGTGTGAAAATTCAAAGGCTCTTGACTAGTTTTTTGAAGCCTGTGTGTAGTTTTGAGTGAGCATATGGAGATGATCAATTTGAGGTTTATTTTTACCTATATGGTGAAATATAATGGAATTATTGTTTAACATGAGGTCATGGATTTAATATATAAATGTGACTTATTGATATTTATTTTTGGCAAAGTTAAGTCTATGCTTGAGATATTCAAGACATACTTTTTGGTAGTAAGAAGGCCTTATTGTGAGTAGACCTAATGGTGTTGTTTAAGGAGTGAAATGAGATAAATAGAGTTAGATACATAAGGTGAGATTAAAATGGGTATAATTTAATAATTTTAAAAGTGTTTCATCCATTTTTTTAGGCTCATTATGTTCTAAGGTGGTCAAGATGAAACGTGTGCTTTGAGAAGACCTAATTGCATTAAGACTCTATTAGGCCTAATGGTGGTTTTGATCCTTATGGGTTATGACGAACATATGTAATGGTTGTTTCACTTATGAAACATATTTTTTGATATATTCCAAGGGTGACCCAATTACTTTTATGTTTGTGTCTAACCAACATGGGTGAGAGAAAGAGTCAAGTATAATAAGAAGGTCTAATAGGCCTAATTTGACTAGTTAGAATATTGAGGCCATGAGCAAAGGATATATAGGTTTAAAAAATAGGTATATGTATTTAAAAATATTAAATAAATTTATTTATAATTTCATGAAGTTATAATTGTGTTTCTACATGTGATGATCAAGGTCATATGACCTAATTATATCAAGGAAATGGCTAGTTGAGTGAGAAGGCCTAATAGGCTATTTGAGAGAGATAGAAGAGTGAGATGAGAAAAATAAAGAGGTAATATTTATTTAAGTGATAAATATGTGTCTAAATTTGATAAAATATTCAAGGTATCTAACTTGGTTCTGATTTACCTAGGTGGTTGGTTCCTCCTTGCAAGTTGGTGTTTGCTAAAGGACTAGTTAAGTTGGTGCTTAACTAGTGAGGGGTTGGTGTTCCTTGTGGGGTTGGTGCCTCACTAAATCCTAATTAATTGATTATATTAATGTATTAAATATGTTTTAAGTATATTTTATACCATAATAGGGTTTACCACATATCTCCTAGCTTTTTATGTTTTTTTCTTTTATAAATGCTTGTTTATGTATTAGTTAATATATGTATATGAATGAATGTTTCATGGATGATAAGTCAAATTCAAGGATTATTTTAAGGAAAATGATTCACCCCCTCCCCCAAATATTAGATAAACTTCTAAAATATGTTATTTTTTTTTATCATGATAAGATGTTGTATGACATGTATATGAGGTGTTGAAGCTTGGATAATGGCTAAAAGGTTAGTTTCAAGGCCTAATGTGACTTACAAGTCAAGGCCTAGAGAGCAAAAAGAGAGATAGTGACTAGATGGGGTATTATGATTATTTACAAGGAATGTGTGATTAGGTGTTAATTTACAAAGGTAATTCAAGTTATTTAAGCATGTTCATGAGGTTTCAAGTAATGGTTTACCAAAAAAAAATGAAAATTAGTTTTAAGTTCTATTGAGTGCACAAAATGAATGGTTCTCTACCCAAAAAGGAATTTAAAGTGATTATTGGAATGTGTAACCTTTTAATGGTAACATAATATATTTAGGAGATATGGGTAATAGTCCTAGCTAAGATATTTAGGCATTATTTTTGGAAATGAGGGGCAATCTTTTATGAAGAATTGTTAATACCAAAAATAATGTTAACCTCTCTAAAATCCTAACACTAAAATAATGTAAAATATTTTGGTAAAAATAGAAAATAATGGATTTTAATGGATATATAAGTTATTGGATGTTTCTCCCAGGCACCTCCAGGTGTGATTGGTTTGTCAGGTGATTGAGTGGAACCTATAAGAAAGGCTTTGTTTCTTAGAGATTTGCTATAGTAGTTAGAGTTGAAAAAATAAATTTTTTAAAATGGATGAATATTTAATATTGATACTTTTATTATATGTATATTGTGGTTTTTGAGAAGGTTATATCCCTTAGGTGTGCTAAACTAGTCACACAAGTTGACTAGTCACTAATAGGCCTAATGATGCAAATAATGAGAAAACTATGTAGAAGTGAGAAGTTGATTAGGGATATGATAACATGGATTAGGGATGAATAAAAGTGAATGGAGAGGTTTATAAATAATTTTAATAAATTTTAATGTTTGATAAATGTTTTTGAGGTCAGTATATATGATGTAAATGTTTCTCATAAGCTGACCTGTCTAGTGTAGATGAAACAATGAAGGCACAAGTTTATGAGATTGGTCTAAAAAACCAATATTATAATTTAAATATATTATATATCTATCTAATATTATAATAATTATTTAATAATATCATACAAATTCATTATGACTCTTTTTAATTGGTCATACAAGTATTGGAATTCATAATCACCAGGACTAGTCTTCAAGGCAAACAGGAAGTTTTGGGTAAACAAGTAGTAACGACGAGTTTGAGAATCTATGCCATGTAATAATGTTTATAATGAACATGATGTTTTTTTATAAATTTATTTACCTATCCATACTTTTTATAATCTTGTAATTCAATAAATGAGGTTGAAACATAGAAGCCAAAATGGCTTGTCTAGCTGAGTTAGGTTTATGTGAACTGAAAATAACAAATTGGTCTGTAAGATGAATAATTGACACTAGATATTATGATATTATTATTGTATGTTATTAAAATTATGTTTTAGGATAATATTAATTAATTATAAATTATTTATTATGTTCCTTTATGTGTCATAATTTCAAATTTTCATTACTATGTTTTGAGACAAGTTGGTATATCTGAGTGAGCTATTTGAAGAGAAGGTTTGATTATTTTTTCACTAAGTTGTGGAGTATAAATAATATGGTGATTACCATGAGGTCATGTATCTTTTTTATATTTTACTTTTTAACATGTTTTTTTGGCAAAATTGTGTTTATGCTTCATTTTTTCAAGATAGACTTTCTGGGTATGCACATGCCTAATATGAACAATACTAATGGTGTGCTTGAAGTAGTGGTTTGAGATAAAAAGTGTTATGAAGCCTATATAAGATTAAAATTGGTATATTTTAATGTTTTATGATGTTTTAATACCATTTTATATATTTTAATGTGTTACAAGGAAGATAAAATATAACATGTCTTAGAACATACCTAATGAGATTAGGTCTCCATGAGACATAAAGATGAGATAAGGTCTAATTGAGGTAGATCAGACCTAAAGGGACTCAGAATAAATTTTATAGATATATATGAGATTTAATAATATCCATTTGATGGATTATCTAATATTTTAATGGTGTTTTGTCAATGAAGAAGGATATGAACAACAAACTTGTATAAATACTAGGCATTCTTAGGACTATTAGATTGAGAATAGTGTAAGCAAACAAGATAACATATTGGTGAGTAGAAGAAGTTATTATAAATAATAAAATGAGTGTATAGGATTAGTGATGAATATTTTATGTAGGTTATATTTATGAGGATCATGGTCATATGACCTAATTAAGTCAAAAAGAGGGTTAGTTGAGTGAAGAAGACTAGAGGCCAGTTTGAGATGGATAAAAGTGTGTGAAGAGATAAGGAAGGATATTATCATATATTATATAATAAAAAAATTATTATAAAGGTGATAAATTTTTTTAGGTGGCTAATTTTGTGTTTAGTCATTTAGGGGGTTGGTTCCTCCTTGCAAGTGGGTACTTGCTAAAGCCTAGCTGAGTTGGTGCTTAACCAGTTGGGGCTGGTTATCCATGTGAAGTTGGTGTTTCAATAAATTTGGTGTTTATATTATATGAATATAGTAAATTTTTATATATTAGTGGTTTCTCATCCCTTTGAGGGTTCTCACATATAAGTTATGTTATCTTGTGTTCTTTTACTTCATGCTTATGTGGATAGTTGTTTATGCTTGCTAGACTTATGTGCTTGATTTAATGATTCATGTTTGCTTTAGTGGAAATTGAAAAGTAAGTTTTTTAATATTAATGAAATCCCCCTCTTAGTCATTTTTATTCCAATAAATTGGGCTAATTTATTCTCAAGAAGATCATTAGTTTGAAATTCTTGGACTTGTGTGTTAATAAAGTCTTCAAGACTAGTGATAGAATGGGTTTCTAATTAATTATACCAATTTAAACCATCTATTGAGATTGTTTTAGATAATATTTTGGTAGTGGAAAAGCTGTTAAGTTTGACCCAATATTTATAAAGGTTACCAAAGTTTTTAAATACAATGTGGGATCGGTGGAGGGTGTGATATCTCCTATGTTAATATTAGTAATTTGAGGTACAAGAGGTTCATTTTGTAGATGTTTTCTTGTTTTATTAATGAGGGGTGGTTGAGGGATAAGGTTATCACTAGAATCCCTAAGGGGGAGTGAGGGGAATTCAATTTTTTTGCTCCCCATGAAACTTTTTGAGGTTGGTTTTGAAGGCTAATGAGATGGTTTTACATCTACATCATTTAATTTACATTATTGGTTCAAAAAGTTTACATTTAATTGAGTGTTTTTAATAAGATTTGGTTAGTTTGGGTAGTATTTTGACTAGTGTGAGCAACATGTGATGCATTAGTATTAGTATTAATGGCTTGAGTTTCACTATGAGTATGATGCACTACACTAGTGGCATGAGAAGCATTGATATCAAAAGAAGCATTGGTAGCATTGTTAGCATTGGTAGACAAAGATGCACTAGTGGCATGGTTAAGGGTAAGGTTATTTTGAATAGGCCCACTAGAAGTTGAACCTACCATGTTAGTAGAAATACTTGGCATAGAGGTTGACGTAGTCATAGAAGAAGATGCCATGGTGTACGAAGGAGACAAATAGATGGAAAAGGTTGAGAGGCAAAGAAAGTGTTTCCCCAAAGTTTGGATACAATGTAGGGGAAGGTGAAGGAGGTTCTTATACTTGAGGACCTATCATAAGATTATAAATGGTTAAAGAGTCTTTTCCTCTATGTTGAATAGATTCATTTATGAATAAAACAATTTTAGTTGTGTACTCTAAATCAAACTCATATTATAAAGAGAAAAAGGAATATGAATTGACAATTAATGGGGAGGAGTCCCATAGTTGGTAACAATAGTGGAAACATGGGAACTGTTTTCATCTAAGGTAGGTGTCACAAGCTGTGTCCTAGAAAACCTATTAGGATTGGTAAAAATCACCATGTTTATTTGATTTAAATATATATTATAATTAAACATGAAATTAATGATGAATAAAAGAGGCTATAAAGTTAATGGAAAGAAAAATTAGTTGATAAGATACAAAATCAAACCAATTGATAGTGTTCTAAAAAATAGGAAATAGAACAGGGATAAAAAAACATAGTTGGACAGGTTGATTATGTACTACAAGACATGAAATAAAATAAGAATAAAATAGTACATAATTAGGTAGATCAACTATGTACTACAAGGTAAGAAATAGAATAGGATAAATAGAGGACACAGTCAGATAGGTTGACTTTTTACTACATAGGAAAAAACTAAATACGTTGAAAAAGATACACAATTATACTAAAGGTAAGCAAGACTAACATTTCATAAGAGACTATGTCAATAGGGATGATAGTGTTTTAAAAATATGTTTTTTTTCAAGCTAATATCTAAGAAAGTGAACTGAAATACACAAGTAATTAAATGAATGTGATTGATCTAATTGGAACACACAACACAAACATTGTACTAATGTTGGCAAGTGCAAGTTTTTCAATACAAAATACAATGATAAAGAAAAGTAACAAACTTGAATGTAAATGATATCTAATTATTCATTCCTAGATAATGTAAATTTATAATAAATTTGAAATTAATGTGATGGGAATATGGCTGAAATAAATATCTAGAAAGTAATATATTGATAGTTTTAGGGAGTTTAGGCTAAAATGGATATGTATTGGTAATGGTAATGGCTTGGTATTAGGGCCTACCCCCTCACTTCACAATCCCATAGTGATAAGGGTGTCAGGTACTTTGAAAATATATACCATCAACCAATTGTTTATAATTGGCCAAAAAACCAAGCTGGCTTCCCCCTTGGTAATGAAATCCAAGTAGGTAGACCTTGGAAAGAAAAATGTTTAATGATTTTTTTAGTGTAAAGTGATTTGTAAGTGTGTGAAAAAGAGAAAACCAATATGAATAAATTGGTAAATTATAAAACCACATAAATAGTCTATGTTTTTTACTCTAAGAATGTAAGTAATTGAAATGAAAAGTGAACTAATTACTAGCAAAATAGGTTAATACATTTGACTATGAAGAGTAAAAAGTTGGTTTAGGTGACACTATATGCAAATGATATATAATAAATTCGAAAGGGTCAGTAGTAATCTATGGAAGCAATATCTAGAATAACATAGTAAAACATGTTGAATGTGTCTTGTAGAGAGAAGATAATCTATAGAACTATGTCAACCTAGTTGACCCAGTTTGCTATAGGTTTATAGTTTTGTAGCCTACAAACTTATGAAAAATAATATTTTAAATGAAAAATTCAAATGATATAGATGGTAAGAATGAACCTTGGTGGTTTTTAATATACTTAGTTTGAAAATTTTATACTATGTTATTTAATTGGTGATTTATTTATTCTTTGAACAGAGTTGACTGGCTCAACTATAACTATAAAACCTATGTGCTGAAAAAGAATCTATGAATAGAGTTGACTGGCTCAGCTATGTTTGTAAACATGTATGCTAAAAAAGAATGTAAACAAAGTCAACTAGCTTATCTATTTATGTAATCCTATAACTTAAGAATAATATTGTGTTGAGTTGATTGATCCAATCACCTGTATTTGGAGAAAAGCTATTGATTTAACCTTTTAGGGATTTACTATGTAAATCCTATATTTAAATTAAAATGATGAGATTTCTAAATTAGTTAAATAAATTGCAATAATTAAACATCAATTTATTATGTCACTTTACCTTATTTAAATTTCTAAAAATAGTAATAAATAGAAATAAATATATACTTATCTAAAAAGTGACTATCATGGATGATCTGGGTTCTAAAAACTAGGTTTTGGATAGTTCTAAGTGTCATCAATACGATTCTAGAATCTATTTGCTCACTAGACAATATCACCCCATATGGCTAATAATGACATGTTTCTATAGTGTCTTCAAAGTGATAGTAGTGTCCCCTTTATGGGACTATTCCTATTTTATAGGATCACCCATGCCTATGTTTTTAGGTCTTATTCCTATGCACATGAAATATGAAGCTCTATGTTATTCCTAGAAAACCTAATTTATTTTGCAAACCCTAATCCTCATTATAAATATGAAATGAAAAATAATTGTGTGTTTTTTAATAGGATAGGCTAGACATCCTCAACACCCCACTGTGAAGAGAGTTGTCTACATACCAATACTTCAAAAAGGATCAATCCTGATGTAGTTCTCCCATTTAGTGCTTGGTGCAAGTGCAAGTGAATGCTATAATGAGAGTGGAATTAGATGCATTAAATGTTCTTGAGATTTAAAATCTTTGAAAAATATGATTATGTCTGATGTAGATGGTAGTATGCATAAGTAGGGAAACATAGGGATCAAATACCATTGGTTTGAATATACTTTTTCATTTATTTTCCATCTAGTGAATAAGGGTCAAATAGAATTTATGGAGATCTATAGATTATGTAAATAATAAAATGTGTTTAGGATAACTTTAGGAGGGTCACACATTTGAAAAATATCCATTTAGGAGAGTTAAGGATAACGATAGTAGTGCCCAATTGGGGACACTAGCACCATATGGCTATAGTGTCCCAAATGTGGTGCTAATGTCCACATACCAAACTACTAGGAAAACTAGATTAGTATATAATAAGATAGTCTTGGGATTGTGTTTTGGATGATTGTAGAGGTATGTAGTATGCATAATAATTGGAAAAGTGTGCCTAAGGTTCTAGTATAGGTATAAGGATAATCTAAGAATAGGGTAACTCAAGCAACATTCATAGCGTCTAATTACCACTTTTTGGTGATTAAATTTGCCCCATTTATACTATAAATAAAACAAAGTGAAATGACTAATATAATGGAAAAATAGGCTTACCTAAACTTAATTTATAAGTGAAGCCTATGTAGTTAAATTTGAGTATGTGAATTTGGGTCTGCATATGTGAAACATGATCCAAAGTAATGACCTATAATGAAACATGCAAAAATTATTCCTTCCTTAAGAGATGATCAAAATCAAAAGACTATGCTGAAATAAAGTAACTGAGTAAATTAGAGTAAAGAGAGAGGAAAGAAATGAATATACCTCATTGGGTATGTGAACCAATGCATAAACCTGGTGATAGCCTATTTGAGTGAGTATACATATTGATCATATCATTGAATAGAGTGGACTAAGCTAATAACTTGCTTAATACTCATAGGGTGGATCAAGAACTCAATTAGATTTTGAATCCATCATTGCCCACCCCATCATGATGGATCTTGATATGTGAATAGCTTGGATAAGATTGTAAGTTTGTCTAACCCTCTCTTATGGGTAGCTTAAGAAATCAAGTAAGTCATGAATTCATCATTTCCCACCTATGTGAAGTAGATAAATTTGTTACTAAATTGTGAAAAGTGCTAAAAGTATCTAATTGAGTGAATCTAATTGTGTACATTAGCTCCACAACCACTCAGGTATATTAGGTAGCTCTAAGCCACTCAATAATTCCAACCATGATAGATGGAGTAAGGCATGAAAATTAATGACAACCTAGAATGTGATAGAAAGTGTATATAACATAGATAATAACATGAAGTTTTTCATTCCATCTAATTAACCTACATGTAGCTGAGTATGTGGAAACTATGTGTTACACACATGTCCCAATCTGGTATCTAAGTATACTAACTCTAAATTGAGTATGTAATAATTGAATCTATGTAACTAAATTAAATATGGGAGTGATCATGCTAGGAATGATGCCTCAAAATATGATAAACTAATATGAATTTGAGTTGAAATAAGTGTATTTAAACAAAGTATAAACATAACTATCAAACCATGACTATATTTATACAAATATGTATTATACCTAGTATACTAGTCTAAATAATCTAGACTATCCTAAAGTTGGGGATAATGGAAAGTAACACCCTATAGTATACAATAGTTCATTATGGTTCTAATGTCCCAATATAGGTTCTAATGTCTATATAGTCTAAAATCTCAATGATCTGAACTGTTATTCAAGTCTCTATTTTTTCTTATGTTTGCTTTCTAAAACTGAGCTTGTATGATAAAATTTATTTGTGAATAGCAAAGTAGGATCTGGATATTTGTGATAAAACCCTATGAATGCCCCCTCTTTTGAGAGTAGTTGTGAAATTTATGTAATAACTACCCTCTAAAGAAGTATCTCATCAAAATGTGTTAGCCAGAGCATGTGCATGATATTCCAATATAATGTACAAAAATAACATCAGAATGTAAATGAATCTGAGCATAAGTAGGTAATGTAAGATATATGTTGTAATATAGCATTACAAAAGGGTGTAAATATAGATGCAATCAATGTGTATAGTAGTAAATCTAAGTAACTACTTAGGGTGATGGGGCATGATGTCCATCATGGTACCCAAGTAGGAAGGGTAGATGCTTGATATCCTTCATGGCATCAAAAAATGGTGTGTGTGGAACAAGAAAATACAAGTGTCATGGTGTAGAAGCATACATAAAAGCACATTAGTCATAAAAAATTAGGTCAAGGGGCCACAATACAAGGGACATGGGCATATGTCACTAAATCTAATAATGAAGACATACAAGGACATGCTCAAATGTCCACATACACAATCAACAAGTCATTTGGCTTAGAGGCACATAAAAGGACACGTTAAAATGTCCATATATATAAGCAGGAAAAATAAAACACAAGGGACATAGGCACATATCTAAGGCATACAAACAAATAAGTGGCATAGATCCAAACAACAATGACACATTCAAATTCCCTCAAAGATGGAAGAAAGCATAGGAAACACAATCAAGTCTAATCTAGGAAGAACTAGAAATGAAAGCATGTATAACTATGTAGTATAGATATATGTAGATACTAGGATGCATATATACTCAGTATATCTAGTGATAGTCAAAAAAATCTAAGTAATGTATAATAATGATGAATATCAAGATGTATCAATAGGTAAAATGGAATATATAGTATGTAAAGATAGAACCTAGTAGTAGAAAATATGTATGAGATACTCTTGAGTGAGTGGATGTATAAAATATATAAATCAATACTCTTGAGTGAGTGGATATATCAAATGTATAAATCTAGATCAGTGTATATTCCCATAGTGGGTATATGATATAAGGTTTGGATTAATTTAATGGACTAGAGTCTTGTTTGGAATCTATAAGCATTCAATAAGAACAAGTGAAGTATATGTGTATGATAGATCTGATTATATTAGGATACCTAAAAATATGCAATATTTGGCAAGTAGTAGTAATGTAAACATAATAATGCATACAATTTGTAAATTTTGTGTTTTCTAAATATTTGAATGTTTTTGTATTTTGACATGTTATTTTTTTTGTTTGTTTTTTGAGTATAAGTTATGTACAATAAAATGAAAATAAACTATGTACAAGGATCAAGGGAATAGAAGTAAATATTAGAAATGTAAATGAAATAAAATACAAGCAAAGTGTAATGTCTATATAGACATATGATCACATCCATAGGATGTCGATAATAAAATGGTGGATTTGGTGGAAGATCATCTAGTGTTAAATAATGATCATTTCCAAACTCAAATAAGTCATCGTCATCATGATCATTGCACCAATCTGTATGTATTCATGGGGCCTTATCCTTGGCATGAGTCTGGAGTATATGTATCCAAATGGCATGCTTCTCAACTATGTAATATTCCTCTCACATGGTCCCAAAGTAAACCACATTAGACCACAGAGTATCTATGTGAAACTAATGGTTCTGATGACATGCAAACCATGTGTCCATCATGAGTGAATATTAAGCATTTCTCTCATTGATCAATTATAGCATCCATTTCCTATAACCATATCCTACCAAGTGTAACCTATATATAAGTGTCTCTACTCAAAATGAAGAATAATGTATTATCTACCTTAGGGCCACATACAACTAGTAATGTAATATGTTTGATGGAGTCTTGATAGTGTATAACATGTTGTAGCTCACTCTCCTAAAAACCAATATGGTGTAAAAATCCTAAAGTATTAGGATCAACATCCTCATCTATAGCCACATGGGTAAGATATATGTCTGCTACAATTATTTATACAATCAATGGATCATGTCATGGATATCTATATCAATGATAAATCTAACATGATGCTTGTATCTATGTAGTAGCTTGTATCATTGGTGGTGATGTCTATGGAGGTGGACGCTATATGATATGGATAGTGGCTTTAGCCTTATTTATTTAGTTTATATTGTAATACTACACATGTGTTTATATCATGTCTTGTGAGTCTATGGAAGTTACAAAACAATTGACCTTATTATGGTGACAATCTACTAACTGATCTATGTCAGACTATGGGTAATATCATCAATCATCTATCAAGTAATAACTGTAATATCTAGCATGGTATATCTTGTGATCTCCTTATTTGAATATATATGACTGAATTAGTATCCATGGATGTGACCATATGTATTAAATGGATTAGAGGATTTGTTGTGGACGTTGGTTGAGTATGAGATCTCATAGCTATAAAATCCTAAACAAGTGAGGCTACTAGTGTAGGGTGAGGTATAAATTCCTTTGATTTATCTCTATATTTTCTTAGGCCTACTAGTGTAAATATCAATCCACATAAATAATCATTGATGTCTATAGGTGGTTGATCATCCCTTATAGTGGCCTATTAATCTATGTCAAAATTATGAATGTAAGCCTCTTTTCAATTGATAAGTGGTGGTAACTAGGATATGAAGATCTCATCATCTATCTTGGATGAGGATGTCTATACTATGAGAGGCTATAGTGAAGGTAACTATGCAAGGATAGGCTGGTCCTCTCTCATCGATGATAGTTCCTATTATGTAAGAAGCTTTGAAGGTGGTATATGAATAGTATTATTAGACTCCCCAACCTCATAAGTATACATCTGATCAATAGGAATCCTGTGAGGTGGGGGTTTGATGAAAACATGAGGTGTCCCATCTGATGATATACTCTATGTAGGAGGCTCAGTGAGCCTACAATATATAAATGGATGATTATTTGCTAGACATGTGTATAGGTACTAGTCATGCAAAAATTTGACACATCCATGAAGAGTGGAAGGTACAACCTCCAGAATATGTATCCAAGGTTTCCTAAGTATCAAGATATAATGTAAACGGTTCAACATCACTTGAAAGTATGTAGATAATGTCTTTTTTCCCACTATAATGTATAATGTGATTGATATCAATGTCTATGTATGAATGTCATCAAACCCTCAGATGTTATTATATGTCTTTTAAATATATGCGATACTAGCCCCTATGGTTTGAAAAAATGTGAGGTTACATATGTCGAGCCCTAAACCACCATCAATGAGGACTCATTTAATAATTATGTTTTTGATTTGATCTTGAATAAAAACTAGCAAGTTTTGATTAATTACTAATTATGAAGGTAAATACTCATTGGAAAAAGAAATCATATCCTCCACATCCTTAATAGTATTCATGATAGATGAAAAATAGGATGGCTCAGTGTCACAAGACACAAATGTGTGATTAAGTGTTTAAAACATGATATCTTAGAAGATTGTTGATTTTTGTAGTAATTTCAATATAGATATTTTGGCTAGTGTATTCCTCAACTGATTAATAATATAAAATTCTCTTTGCTAATCTCTAGGTGCTATTGTAGTGTGTTGGGGATGAAAAGGGATGGTAAGGTTACATTGCTCTTATATAGGTTTGGGAGGCACCATGTTCTACCTAGTGATAGCTCGAATCACAAGATATACTATTTACCAGGGGTAAATAGTAGAGGTAGGATGGGAGCATAGATAATCAAGTGGTCTAGGTGGAGGAAAAATAAAAGGAGTCCTTTAATCCCTCTGTCTCCTAGTAATAACTAGAGGTAGCTCAAAATAAGACATATAATAATGATCCATAGAAAAATGGGGATCATATGATGGAAGACCAATATGTAAAACAAGCTTAGCTTGAATTGAATCCATGATAGGAATAACATACATGTGTACCCTTATACAAATAGTTGGTAATAAACATACTACGAAAAGTACTAAGCTTTGTATCATGAAGTGTGTTGGGTGAATATTTTGTCGTCAACTAACTGATGACAAAATGGGTATATCAACCACAGCATAGAGAGATTTACACCATGAAAAGTGTGGGTTTACCAGATCTAGATGAGGTAAATCTCTCCTCTCATCAAGGGGAGGTTCCCTATCAATATTTATACACTGGATATATATATATATATATATATAATTAAGAAAAAATTAACACGTGGGGTGGTATAACAACATCTACCTCTCTTTTTTCAGAGGTAATGTATAAAGAACAAAAGAGGGAAATCTTGGTCCTTAGCTAAAAAATTCCTCTTCTTTTAGGAATGGTATCAAATGGGAAGCAGAAAATCACCTGAAGTAACAAAGTCCACAAGAACACTCACGTAAGCACAAAGTCTTATGTAGCCTCCTTCACCGATTTAGAACAAGCCTAACCGTAGAATGAAACGAAGCATAAAGTCTTCGCCTAAAACTACAAAAGATAACTGAATCACAAGGATAAAAATAGCTCAAAGTCTATCTTCTACCTTTTAGAAACACCCTCAGATAATATTAACACACTCACTTTGCTTATTAAATCAGATAAACAAGATATTACCAAGAAAAATAACATAAAAACTGTTTCCTAAATAACACGAATAATTTCAACACAAAGTCTGAAATAAACCTGCTTCTCATTTATTTAACAAAATATGATTTACAAGTTTGAGCACAAAGTCTCAAAAAAGTGTTTCAATTTCGGCAGAGTTTTTGCTCTCTATTATCTCAGATCCATTTACAAAAGAGGTCTCCACTATATATAGGGAGAAATCCTCAAAAACTAGAAAATAATAAAATATACAAAATATATTGGTCAAAGATGACTCATCTTTGACTTTGAGATATTTTTTCAAACTTTTTACATGTAATTACATATTACAAAATTGCATGTACTTTTCTCAAGATAAAGTGCATAAAAAGAGAAGAAGAGAGAAGGGGAAAAAGTTTAGCTTTTGCCACCAGATTTATTTAGATGAGCATCATACATAGCAATGGATGCCTAAATTCCTATACTGTCTGACGCAACTGTGTTCTTTGAGATGACTCTGGCTCTGATTAAAGAATCCTTCAATGCTGTGATTGCTTTAACATGACTAGTTAACCTAGATTTTAGATTGTCCAGATTCAGCTGAGTATCCAAGACATTGTCCACAAAAGACATTGAGAAGGTCTTTTCTTCAAAGTTCTTTTGAATTATCCCCTTGAAACTTTGGATCATTTCTTTAGCTAAGAGAAATTGGTTATCTCTAGAAGTGAGGTTGCAAGGTAGTTCTTCCAGTTTATTGAGTAGGCATGTATCACTCTTCTCACTAGCATCCATGGAAGCTTTGAGATCTTCAATTAAATCTTTGAGTGCCTGTATCCTATAGATCAGTGATTCCTTGATCTCAACATAGGAATCCTTGTTGGAAATGACATCGATAGATATCAAGGTGCTTTTCTTCAGATCCTTCATCTCCCTCCATCTGCTAAGATATTTTTTTGTACTAACAACATCCTTAGAGATAAGAGAGAGAAGGTCATCTAAATCTACTCTCACCTTCTTCATCTTGTCTGTCTTTTCTGTAACCTCTATGAGTAAAGAAACTCCCTGAGTCTGCATTTTTTCAATGTACTCTTCCAGCACTTTTCCCTTCAAGTAAGTTTTCTCTACCTTTTGAATGATGGGGTCGTCTACAGAGAAGGCTTCTGGAGTTGCTGCTTCAAGGGGAAGAGTAAATCTCCTTATTACTACCCTTAGCTACTCTATCTTAGCCTTATAATAGTCTTTCATTTCCTTCTCTTGATCAAATTTTTGGACCATGATGTCCATTGCAGACTGCAGATCACTTTTTGCACCTTCGTGGGTAACTTTGCCAAGTTCCACATGAGAGATTGAATAGCTGCTCATTTCAAAACTCTCGAGGGTTGCATCTTGTGGTGGCTTAGCTATTTCTAGAAAATTTTGCCCCATTTCTTCAACCAATTTGGAGAGGATCCTTGGCCTCTTAGGAGCCTTAGCTTTCATCGACACTATCTTCCCAAAATTGAAGTCATCTGGAGAGATGGCTAACTTATTTATTTTTGATGTGAAAGTTGACATCCAAGGCAGGAGAGAAGAAGTGTCTATTGTGGCAATGGTTCCTACAACTGGTGTTATTGTAGCAACTTCTACGCTGCTAGTGGTAATAGTGGTCACAGTTGGGGTAACAGGTGAGGCTATACTGGCCATCGATTCTAGTTCTTGTGGAGAACTATCTCCCAAATTGAAGGAAGGAGATGAAAGGTTGGGGATGGATCTTGAGGAGTGAAGAGTATCTCCTAAAGCACCCTAAGGATCACCAAATACAACTTTGGAAGGAGAGGCAGCTCTGAAAGAAGGAACACTAATAGGAGAGGGAGGCGAGGGAGATGCCACAGGAGACTGAGGCAGAGATGGAGAGATGCTCTTTTGAGGTTGTGCTTCTTCTTGAGAAGGTAGAGGCTTAATCTTTTTCCATTCTGAAGCCTGGTCATTTGTCTCCATTGGTTGGGTTGCCTATGCCTGAGAGCTCTATTCTATAATCCCTTTAGTTGCTGTTTTTGGGTCTTCAATATCTTTTAACTTTTTAGAAACAAAGATGATTCTAGGCTTGTGAAGCCTAGAGGGGGAAGGAACATCACCTTTGTTCTTTGTTCTATTTTCCACTTTCTTCCTCATCTCTGCTTGAAACTCGGCCTCGGA
Organism: Torreya grandis; assembly: GCA_037957365.1. Taxonomy (NCBI): domain Eukaryota; kingdom Viridiplantae; phylum Streptophyta; class Pinopsida; order Cupressales; family Taxaceae; genus Torreya; species Torreya grandis. The sequence continues at coordinate 1,098,712 of JARHVA010001647.1, forward strand.
TCCTGTGATAAATTCTTTTAGTACGATCCCCTTGGCTGCTAACCAGTCATTGGTGTTAGCCAATATTGGTTCAAATCTTTTCCTTAGAGAAGCTAGTTCCTTCTAAGACCACTGAGTTGGAGGAAGAGGGGAGCCAGAAACGTTTTTAGCTAGGTACCTGCTATTGATAATGTTCCCATCATTGACCAAATTGGAAGGGATCTCTGTAAGCCCTAGATATTCAATTTGCTCTAGGGTCAGCTTGTAATAGTCCATCTTTCTAATTTCTTCAACCATCCTCAGGTTGATCCAGATGTCCTCAATCATGGGCTCATGGAATTGAGTCTTTCACCTAATTTTGTCCTTGACTCTCTTGTAGTCAAATTTGTCTCTTCTCTTGAACTATTTTAGGGTGACTATCTACATCTCTATTTCCATGAGTTTAGCTTTGGTTGCTATCACAATAAAATACCTGCCAATTTTGACTGAAAACTTGAAACCTGGCTTTTTTAGCTCCATTTGTCTAGTATGCATGACAACCAATTGTCGGCAAATTTTCATTAGAACTAACTTGTCAGAAGGGAACCTGGGGAGCATATAAGGGTAGCCTTGAAAAAATCCAACCTAAAGATAGCAGAAGGTGGGAAATTGGAAGAACATACACCTGTAGTCATTGATGAATATCCAAGCCTCATCTGATACTCTCTTCTGCTCAATTTGAAGGTCGAAGAGGCATAGAAATATGGTAAAGAAGGCATCATTTACCCTTTTGAAATGACAGGTTGACCCTTGAAGTGTCAATTGGGGGTAATATGAGTAAACTGGGGTTGTCTTTCTATCCCTTTTGGTTGTCAAATGCAAAAAAGTTTGCATTATAGTAGCTATGTACACAAGGTACAAAGTCATATAAAACTTGGAAGAAGTCTGTACCTTGGTTAGCTGCTCATGGAGGGTGTTGCTGATTTGTTCGCACCAAAATATGACCTGCTTACCCTAGAGGATGATCTTAATGAATGGATACATCCATTTATGGAACTGTGAGGAAGATAGAAGGCCTTGCACTCTATTGAGAAGGGTGATCAAGTCACCAACCTCTTCGATGAAATCACTCCTTGGGAAGTTTCACGGCCATCTGGATAGGTTGGTCCTAGGGGTTTTTAGCCATTTGTAGTTCATTACTTTCTTTGTCCTTTCAGGGTCTTTGTCGTACTCCTTCTAGGCTTCTACGAAATTGATCTTCAGCACTTCAGTAGTGGGAGGGCACATGAAGACCTTATCGATGAACTCAAGATCCAAATGAATTAACACATTACCACTGGCATTCGAGATTGACCTCATCTCTTTATTGTAGAAGTGGGCACACTGAAGGATGAACTCTGTATGATGTGCTGCCACTGGGAAAGTGGTAACCAAGTGAATGTTGCTTTCAATTATTCTTCTCATTTTGGTGCTTAGGTTGGTCACCTTCATTTGAGCCATGAACTCGGCCATATCTATGTGGCCAATCTCAGTGTCCCAGATGTTGTCAACATTGGAGGTGATCGAAGTGATTGGGAAGACTCCTTGGTACTTGTACTTCATCATCTTTGATTTTTTGGGAGATGCTTCCATCATTAGAACTGGTCTCGATCAGATGAGTGTTGATGAGCAAGAGCCTTCAGAAAGAATTGTAGCCATGATCACACAATTAGGGAAAAGGGAGCGAGTTAGAGAATTCACGTATCAAGTGATCATGACCACAGGAGGATACTTTAAGAAGGCTGGGTCAAAAAAAGGTGTGGAAAATGAGGAAGGAATGGAAAGAAATGGAAAGGTAGAAAATCCCCCCAGAGTTAGAAAAATCTAGAGGAAGAATGCATGGGTGGAAAAAATCGCTGCCCCTACATGAAGAGTTGAAAAAAAGAACATGGGCGGTGAAATTTGCTGCCCCTGTAGAGATGGCCTGCATGGGCGGTGAAATTCACCACCCATGCAAATTGAGAGAGAAACATGTAGGGGTGGAAAAAACCACTACCCCTACATGTCAAGCTACATCGGTAGCAAAATTTGCCACCAATGCAGGTTTTTAATAAAGAGGGTGCACGGGCGGTGAAAATCGCCGCCCATGCAGGAGAAGCAAAATGGGGGCCGAGGTACAGGCAGCAATTTTTGTCACCTGCGTAGGGTTTGGTGTTGAAAATTGTGGGCAAGAGGAGGCATGGCAAAAATTTCCACCCTAGGAGGTTAGAGAGGAAAATCGTGGGCAAAGTGGAGGAAAGGAAGAGAAACAAAAATAAAAACACTTTAAAAACAAAACCTACCTCAGAAACCACACGCACGGCAAGTTCAAATCCCTCAAAATGTGCTTCAACCCATTCGTGGATCATCCAGAGGTAGAGGATAGGAGGAGAAGAGGAAGAATGGAGAGAAAAGAGGCCTCAATCAGATTATATAGGGTGAAAAACAACCCCAACAACCCATCGTGTGTGGTAATAAATGCTATGCATGAAAATTGAGACATTCAAGGGTGGTAATTTTCACTGCCCATGAATGTTTGAGTACATGGGTCAGATGCAAGGGTGGCAAATTTTGCTGCCCTTGTAGGTAAAATTGCAGGGGTGGCAATTTTTGCCGCCCTTGTAGGTAAAAATGCAGGAAAGGAAAAACTAACTCTAAAAGAAGCAGGCTTGGTCCCCTGGACACATCGAGATTGTAATGGCCTTCACTATTGGGGAAGATGTGATTTATGAATTTTGGAAGGTGCAGTTGGACCAAGATGAGAACAAGAAGAACCCGTATTGAAAACAAACTTAGAGAGATGAAAGATGAAATGAACAAGTTTCATAGGGGGTTATTCCCAAAAATGGGCTAAGCTAATTTTGGAAATAATAGCTGGCTCCTGTTGGGGAACTTCCATTAATAAAATTGATCAACGGGAGTAGAAACCAGTCTCTAAGTGCCTTCATCCAAGCCATTGGGCTACAGAGTCAAGCTAAAAATGAAAGAAAAATAGACAAAACGTAAAAACTGTACATATATACAAACATACTTATCCAAGCTTCAAGGATTAAACAGCTTTAAATATTGCCCATTGTGAGGTAATGCAAATGGCGTTCCATCTTGGTACTCCAGCAAGAAGCTAGCCTTAACACAAAGCTATCGAATGGTGAATGGGCCTCTCCATAGGGAGTCAAATTTTCTGTGCATCCCTTTTGGTTCTCGCCTCTTATCCCACAACAGGACTTGATCTCTTGCTTGGAATTTGTGAACTTTAGCTTTTTTATCAAAGAGTGCCTTCACCTAGTTTTGATGCTCCGTAATCCGATCCACTACCATGGCTCATCGCTCATTCAACTCATTTAGACACATGATCCTTTTGTTGACTGAGCTTTCGAAGGTTAAGTCTTCGATTGCTTTAGTTAACCTAAGCACTGGTAGTTCAAGGGTGATGGGGATTTCTGCATTCAATCCATATAGAAGCTAGAAAGGTGACATACCTATAGCCCTTTTGGGTGTTATCCTATTTGACCATAAAGCATTATACAATGTTTTGTGCCAAGTTCTCTGATTGTCATCCACCAACTTCTTGATAATAGTGACCAAGTTCTTATTACTCAATTTTGCTTGGCTATTTCCTTGAGGGAAATAATCTGAAGTGTGGGATAAGGTAATCCTATAATAAAAAAAAAATTGAGTAATTTCATGTGATGAAAAATAGGCCGCATTATCTGTTACAATCTTGAGTGGGATCCCAAATTGAGAGATGATATTTTCTTTGAGAAAACTACACACCACTTCAGACGTAACATGTTTGGTTGGGATGGCCTCTACCCACTTAGTGAAGTAATCTATTGCCGTGAGGACATAATCATGCTTGGCACTTGAAGATGGGTTGACTACGCCAATGAAGTCAATATCCCACTGCTGAAATGGTTCCTTGATCACTACCAGCTTGAGAGGCAAAGCAGCCAGCCTAGGCTTCCCAACGAACTGCTGGCACAATTTACACCTACGTACCCATCTGTAGGCATCTTGGAAAAGTGTGGGCCAATAATACCTTGCTCATAGAATTTTATGTGCTATCATCGGTATAGAAAAATGCCCTCCACAGGCCAGATCATGGAAAGACTCTAAGAGTTTTTCTTATTGCGCCTTATCAACACAATGAAGAAATGCCCCATCCAAGTTTCTCTTGTAAAGACCATTATCCCATAGGACATAACCAACTACTTTTAATTTAACATTCCATTTCTCTTTATAAGAAAGATGAGTAGGACACTCACCATATGTCAAAAAATAGGTAATGTCAGAATACCACTCATCAATAGTTGCAACAAAGAGGACATAGACACGCCTTCGATCTCTACTTCATTTTCTGCTTCATCTGGAATGTTGTTGGTGATCAACTGGCAAAGACCCCTTCCTCGTATGAGCTTGGTAGGTTTGATGTCCAGATCAAACTCTTGAGTCTTGGAAATCTAGTTACCTCTCTTCATACTGAACTCCTGCTGAGTCAAAATGGATTTTACTGTTGTGTCGAGTATGAGAATTTTGGTGTGAGAGTTTAGGATATAAAACCTAAAATACTTGACTACTTTGACCACTGCGTATGCATGCTTCTCCATAAGGAAATATTTTAGCTCATGAACCTTGAGTGGACAACTCATAAAAGAGATAGGAGATTCTACACCTTCTTGATTTGGTTGGACTAAAATGGCCAATAGTGTATGTTTGGAAGCATAACTATATATTTTGAAACTTTTAGTAGAATCTGGACAAACCAAGACTGGTGCACGAGCAATTGCTTCTTTTATTTCTTTGAATGCTGATTTGCCCTCGATAGTCCACCTAAATGTAGCATTGCCTTTCATCATGTTGACAATGTGACAGATTTTCTAAGCAAACTCAGGAATGAACCTTCGAAGAAAATTCACCTTTCCAAAGAAAGAGTGAACTACGGTCTTGCTGGTAGGCAGAGTAAGTTCCTAGATGGACTTGACTCTCTGAATCAATTTTAATACCTTCATAAGACACAATGTGTCTGAGAAGTTTCCCTTCAGTTACTTTGAAGATAGATTTTTTTGGGTTTAAAGAAATACCATTTTGACGACAGCGTTCCAGTATCCTTTGCAAATGGTGAACATGCTCAGAATGATGTTTTGAAAACACTGTCAGATCATCTAGGTATACTACAATGAATTTTCCCATCTCATCTTTGAAAGTGAGATCCATCACCCTTTGAAATGTGGCACCTACATTTATCAGACCAAAGGGCATTTTTAGATAAGCGAATGTGCCCCAAGGTGTGGTGAATGCTGTCTTATGCTGATCTGCTTTTCCGACTTTGACCTGATTGTACCTTGAAAAACCATCTAGCATTGATAACATTTCTGAATTTGTTACTATTTGCAAAACTTGATCCATGATAGAAAGAGGGTAGTTATCTTTTAAAGATAACTGGTTTAGGTTTCTGAAATCTACGCAGATTCAAATTTCACCATTCTTCTTCCTAACAGGCACTATATTGGCAATCCATGTTGAGTGATGGATTGGGAAAATTATCTGAGTGTCAAGCATTTTTTGTATCTCAGCTAAAATAGTACTTGATATTTTTAGGTTATATTTCCTAGACTTTTGCTTGTAAGGTACAGAGTTGGCCTTCAGAGGAATGTCATAGCGAATGTCATTTGGCCTGAGTGATTTTAGATCATCGTAGGAATAGGCCAATACATCTATATATTGGTGAAGTAAACTAGCAATCTTAAATCTTTCCTCGAGAGTGCAACATTTCCCAATGTTTACCATCTTAGGATCTCACTTGGTTCCCAAGTTTACCTGATCAAAAACTTGAGAGGAGTTGGAATCCATTCGCTGTTATTTAATAAACCTGTCATGGTTATCAAACAACTTCTCTAGGGAAAGCAGGCCTTTGGGAATCTTATTCCCCTTAAGCTGTAGGAAATCCTCACCTATATTTTTATTTGACCTGGGAGTTGCTTCACATTCTCAAAGTTCACTACCTTCAAAATGTAGTTCAAAACTGTCCTTTTGCTCCAAGAAGGCGATGATTTGATCATCGTTATTAAATACTTGCCAATGGCCAGCATTATTGAGTACACTTGGCTAAAAGACTAGCTCAATAGTGTACGTATCTCCCTTAAAGTCTGGGTGAGGAACTAAGAGAGTAGCGGAGATAGCCAATGCATCCACCTGGTCATTGAATTCCCTTGGAATGATGGAGATGTTGAAAGCATCAAAATTTTCAATCTGATCCCAGACCAAATTGTGATAGTGGCATAACTTTTCATTTTTTGTCTGATAAAGGTTCCTCACCTAGCAGACTACCAACTCGGCATTCCCTTTAGCATGGAGTAGCCTAATGCCTTTTTCTATGGCAGCCTATAGTCTGAGCAACATGGATTTATACTCAGCCGTGTTGTTGGTATTGTTGAACTACAATTTTTAGGATAAAGGAATAATGTCTCCCTGAGGAGATACCAACACAAACCCAGCTCCTGAACTAGTAGAAGAGTAGCTACCATCAAATTCTAAGGTCCACACCTTGTTAGATGTTGCTTTTCCTCTGAAAACTCCTTCGTTTGAGGAAAGAGGCTCTTCTGTGTGTTCATTTTGATTTGTCAATTTTTTTGCTGTGTTAGCTGAACACAATCTTAAGTTATCACCCATGAGAGTTTCATCAAATGCCTCATGGATCCTGTCTGTAGATAGGAAGTAGTTGCCCATGCCTAAGGACTCAAATAAAATTTGATCTTTCGGTGCTGATGATCGGGTAACTACATATCTTGCTTCTTTTTCAGAAAGCAACTTCTTCATGACACCTTGAATTGGGATTCTTGCTTCTGACAAGTCCATACTTAGCTCACCTCCAATGTCTTTGTAGAAATTCCGCCTGAGTAAGATGATGTAAGATGCTGGAACATCAGCCACTAAAACCATCATCTTTATCCGCTTTTCTAGAAAAGCCACGAAAGCATATTGAGCATCTTTTATCTGACCAAGGAGGGGAACTTGCTTATTTTCCATAGAAAAACACTTCCCAAAAGTTTTGGTCAGAGTTAGGCCAAGAGAATCCGCCACCTTTGCGGGCATGACATTATCTGAGGCTTCAGAATCTATAATACAATTACTCAGTTTATAACCATTTATAAGTAAGGAAACATAGAAAGGTTCTATTTTCCCAGGAGCAATAGGGGGAGTCACAACAAGATTATTCTGGGCCGGTTTATCTTTAGGAGGATCATGAACGACCTTCAAAGAATCTTCTCCTACGAGGACAACTTTATTTTTTACATATTCTGCTAACTTATCAAATTGTTCTGGGTTAGCCCTCAGATATTCAACCTCTGACATTTAATATTTAGTCTTTCTAACATGATCAATTATATCAAATAATTGAAAAGAACTTGAAACAGAGGAAGAGAGTCCATCATTTGGAACTTTAGTGGGTATGGTACTGGTCTGAAGAATAGAAGTGGAAGGTATCGGGTGGTTGGAGGTACTTACTTTTTTATGAATTACCTGATCTTTTGATTGCAGAGGCAATGGAGTCCCTCGTTTAGCGCTAGAAACCACCTGTCGGGGTTCTTCATCTACCTTTCCTTTGTTAGTCTGTGAAGCTAACTAATTTTGAGACTTGGTAAAAATAGCGTAAGATCCATCCAAACCCTCCCCTTTACTTCTAGCTTCATCTTGGTAATCCAAAAAACTGATAATGGAGTCACCAGCTAATTCTTCTTCCTGCTCATCAAAGAGATTAACATCTTCTTGTTGGTCTAACTGAGGTTGGAACGAGTTGTTGTGTTCAACCTCTAGGTAACCGAATACTGAATTAGTAGGTGCTGCTTCAATGGCCAATCTCCCTGGAGGGGGAGGCAGGTGATTTGATTACCCTTGGTTTTGGGTAGCATTACCCTGATATTGCTGATTTTGGAATGTTCTCTTGGGCATATCTTGATAGGTAGGGGTAGACGTACCTTTGGCTATTTGCCTCTTCAAAGCTATTAGTTCATTTGTTAATTTCTACACCATAGGATCTGTAGTGCCTGAAGAAGAACTTCCAACAGATGAAGAGAATTAATTTTTACTAGGGTCTTTTTGATCTTACTTGCCAGGATAAGATCATCTTCAATCTCATTAGCCAAATTTTTGGCCAGGGCTAGATCCATAGGGCCAGCTCACCTCAATAGGAAACTTACTTCAGGAAGCTACGAGTTGATGAAAAAGCATTTGAGATTCTTTGGTGTGGGCTGAGCAATAGTTGGAATCTAATTTCTCAACTTGTTGAATTTAGCTATGAAATCCCTCATGGGTTCTTGGGATTATTTCTTCATCTGTGTTAGCTGAGCTAATAAAGCATGTGCATCTTTAGCAGGTTTAAACCTAGCTTCAAATTTGGATTTGAGCATATCCCAGTCAGTTATTGACTCAGCCTACAAGTGATAGAACCAATCCACAACAGCTCCTTGCAGGGTTTCCATGAAAAGTCTCACTACTAAATCTTCAAATTTGACACAAATTATGCCACATGCTATGGAGAAAGTGATAATATGCTCATCAGGATGAACCTTTCTATCACCAAAAAACTTAGAATTTTTTTTCCTAAAACTATGAGGTAGTTCATGCAAAGGTGTAGTTAAATTAAGAGGACCAAAAGAATTGCCCCACGGGCCTTGAACCATTATGATAGGATGATTAAATGGTGGGATAACAAACCTTAGTGGAGTATTTATAGGCAGGGCCTGATTAACAGTAGGAAAAAAAGCTCTACCTTGCGTCGGTGACTTGATAGGGTTAGGAGGAAAGCTCCTAGACCGTTGATGGGAAGGTGGTTGAGGAAAGAGATCAAAATTGCTCTATTGTGCCAACTCAAACATGGGGTCAAAAACACCCTTGGCTCTCTGGTTTCTTGTGTAACATGGAGTAGCCAGATTTCAAATGAAAAAGGGAATGAAACTACTTCAAGTTGAAGCTTGAGGCTTCAAAATGCACGTTCATAATCCCCAGTGGAGTCGCCAAAAAACTACTGTGTGAATATTTTGTCATCAACTAACTGATGACAAAATGGGTATATCAACCACAACATAGGGAGATTTACACCACGAAAAGTGTGGGTTTACCAGATTTGGATGAAGTAAATCTCTCTTCTCATCAAGGGGAGGTTCCCTATAAATATTTATACGCTGGATATATATATATATATATATATATATATAAAATTAAGCAAAAAATAGCACGTGGGGTGGTATAACAACATCTACCTCTCTTTTTTTAGAGGTAGTATATAAATAACAAAAGAGGGAAATCCTGGTCCTTAGCTAACAACATTCCTCTTCTTTCAGAAATGGTATCAAATGGGAAGCAAAAAATCACCTGAAGTAACAAAGTCCATAAGAACACTCACATAAGCACAAAGTCTTCCGTAGCCTCCTTCACTGATTCAAAACAAGCGTAACTGTAGAATGAAATGAAGCACAAAGTCTTTGCCTAAAACTACAAAAGATAACTGAATCACAAGGATAAAAATAGCTCAAAGTCTATCTTCTACCTTTTAGAAATGCCCTCAGATAATATTAACACACCCACTTTGCTTATTAAATCAGATAAACAAGATATTACTAGGAAAAAGAACATAAGAAATGTTTCCTAAATAACACAGATAATTTCAACACAAAGTCTGAAATAAACCTGATTCTCATTTATTTAACAAAATATGATTTACAAGTTTGAGCACAAAGTCTCAAAAAAGTGTTTCAATTTCGACAGAGTTTTTGCTCTCTATTATCTCAGATCCATTTACAAAAGAGGTCTCTACTATATATAGGGAGAAATCCTCAAAAACTAGAAAATAATAAAATATACAAAATATCTTGGTAAAAAATGACACATCTTTGACTTTGAGATATTTTTTTGAACTTTTTACATTTAATTACATATTACAAAATTGCATGCACTTTTCTCAAGACAAAAGTGCATAAGAAGAGAAGAAGAGAGAAGGGGAAAAAGTTTAGCTCTTACCGCTAGATTTCTTCAGATGAGCATCATACATAGCAATGGATGCTTGAATTCCTATGCTATATGATGCAATTATGTTCTTTGAGATGACTCTGGCTTTGATTAAAGAATCCTTCAATGCTGTGATTGCTTTAACATGACTAGTTAACCTAGATTTTAGATTGTCCAGAGTCAGTTGAGTATCCAAGACATTGTCCACAGAAGACATTAAGAAGGTCTTTTCTTGAAAGTTCCTTTGAATCATCCCCTTGAAACTTTGGATCATTTCTTCAGCTGAGAGAAATTGGTTATCTCTAGAAGTGAGGTTGCAAGGTAGTTCTTCTAGTTTATTGAGCAGGCCTGTATCGCTCTTCTCACTAGTATTCCTTGAAGCTTTGAGATCTTCAATTAAATATTTGAGTACATGTATCTTGTAGATTAGTGATTCCTTAATCTCAACATAGGAATTCTTGTTGGAAATGACACTGATAGATATCAAGGTGCTTTTCTTTAGATCCTTCATTTCCCTCCATCTGCTAAGATATTATTCTATACTAACAACATCCTCAGAGATAAGAGAGAGAAGGTCATCTAAATATACTCTCACCTTCTTCATCTTGTCTATCTTTTCCACAACCTCTGTGAGTAAGGAAACTCCCTGAGTCTACATTTTTTCAATGTACTCTTCCAACACTTTTCCCTTCAAGTAAGTTTTCTCTGCCTTTTGAATGACAAGGTCATCTACAGAGAAGGCTTCTAGAGTTATTGCTTCAGGGGGAAGAGTAAATCTCCTTATTACTGCCATTAGCTGCTCTATCTTAGCCTCATAATAGTCTTTCATTTCCTTCTCTCGGTCAAATTTTTGGACCATGATGTCCATTGCAGACTGCAAATCACTTTTCACACCTTTGTGGGTAACTTTGCCAAGTTCCACATGAGAGATGGAATAGCTGCTCATTTCAAAACCCTCAAGGGTTGCATCCTACAATGGGTTAGCTATTTCCAAAATTTTTTGCCCCTTTTCCTTAACCAATTTGGAGAGGATCCTTAGCCTTTTAGGAGCCTTAGCTTTCATCGGCACTATCTTGCCAAAATCAAAGTCATCTGGAGAGATGGCTAACTTCTTTCTTTTCAGTGTGAAAGATGACATCCAAAGTGAGAGAGAAGAAGTGTCTATTGTGGCAATGGTTCTTTTAGTTGGTGTTATTATAGCAACTTTTATGCTACTAGTGGTAACAGTGGTCGAAGTTGGGGTAACAGGCGAGGCTGTACCAGCCATCGATTTTGGTTCTTGTGTAGAACTATCTCCCAAATTGAAGGAAGGAGATGAAAGGTTGGGGATGGATCTTAAGGAGTGAAGAGTATCTCTTGAAGTGCCCTAAGGATTTCCAAATACAACTTTGGAAGGAGAGGTGGCTCCGGAAGAAGGAACACTGATAGGAGAGGGAGGCGAGGGAGATGCCACAAGAGATTGAGGTGGAGATGGAGAGACACTCTTTTGAGGTTGTGCTTCTTCCTAAGAAGGTAGAGGCTTAGTCTTTTGCCATTTTAAATCCTGGTCATCTGTCTCTATTGGTTGGGTTGCTTATGCCTGAGAGCTTTGTTCTGTAATCCCTTTAGTCACTATTTTTGGGTCTTCAATATCTTTTGACTTTTTAGAAATAAAGATGATTCTAGGCTTGTGAGGCCTAGAGGGGGAAGGAACATCACCTTTGTTCTTTGTTCTATTTTTTGCTTTCTTCCTCATCTCTACTTGAAACTCAGCCTCAGATCTTGTGATAAATTCTTTTAGTATGATCCCCTTGGTTGCTAACCAGTCATTGGTGTTAGCCAATATTGGTTCAAATCTTTTCCTCAGAGAAGTTAGTTCCTTCTAAGACCACTGAGTTAGAGGAAGAGGGGAGCCAACAACCTTTTTAGCCAGGTACTTGCTATTGATAATGTTTCCATCATTGACCAAATTAGAGGGGATCTCTACAAGCCCTAGATATTCAATTTGCTTTAGGGTCAGCCTACAATAGTCCATCTTTCTGATTTCTTCGGCCCTCCTCAGGTCGATCCAGATGTCCTCGATCATGGGCTCATGGAATTGAGTCTTTTGCCTAATTTTGTCCTTGACTCCCCTATAGTCAAATTTGTCTCTTCTCTTGAATTGTTTCAGGGTGACTATCTGCATCTCTATTTCCATGACTTTGGCTTTGGCTACTGTTGCAATAGAATACTTGCCAATTTCAGCTAGAAACCTGAAACTTGGCTTTTTCAGCTCCATTTGTCTAGTATGCATGACAACTAGTTGTCAGCAAAGTTCCATTAGAACTAATTTGTCAGAAGGGAACTTGGGGAGCATATAGGGGTAACCTTGGAAAAAGCCAACCCGAAGATAGCAAAAGGTGGGAAATTGGAGAAACATATACTCGTAGTCGTTGATGACTGTCCAAGCCTCATTTGATACTCTCTTCTGCTCAAGCTGAGGGTCGAAGAGGCATATAAATATGGCAAAGAAGGTGTCATTTACCCTTTTGAAATGATGGGTTGACCCTTGAAGTGTCAACTAGGGGTAATATGAGTACACTGGGGTTGTCTTTCTATCCCTTTCGATTGTCAAACCCAAAAAAGTTCACATTGTGGTAGCTATGTACACAAGGTATGAAGTCATATAAAACTTGGACGAAGTCTCTACCTTGGTTAACTTCTCTTGGAGGGCATTGCTAATTTGTTCACCCCAAAATATGACCTGCTTAGCCTGAAGGATGATCTTAATGAATGGATACATCTATTCATGGAACTATGAGGAAGATGGGAGGCCTCGCACTCTGCTGAGAAGGGTGATCAAGTCACCGACCTCTTCGATGAAATCACTCCTTGGGAAGTTTCACGGCCATCTAGATAGGTTGGTCTTGGGGGTCTTCAGCCATTTGTAGTTCATTACTTTCTTTGCCCTTTTAGGGTCTTTGTCGTACTCCTTCTGGGCTTCTACGAAGTCGATCTTCAACACTTCAGTAGCGGGAGGGCACATGAAGACCTTATCAATGAACTTAGGATCCAATCAAATTAACACATTACCACTGGCATCGAAGACTAACCTCATCTCTTTGTTATAGAAGCAGACACACTAGAGTATGAACTCTGTATGATGTGCTACCACTGGGAAAGCGGCAACCAAGTGAATGTTGCTTTCGATTATCCTTCTCATTTTGGTGCTCAAGTTGGTTACCTTTGTTTGAGCCATGAACTCAGCCATATCTACATGGCCAATCTTATTGTCCCAGATGTCATCGACATTAGAGGTGATCGAAGTGATTGGGAAGAATCCCTAGTACTTATACTTCATCATCTTTGCTTTTTTGGGAGATGCTTCCATCATTAGAACTGGTCTCGATGAGATGAGTGTTGATGAACAAGATCCTTCAAAAAGAACTGTAGCCATGATCACACAATTAGGGAAAATGGAGCAAGTTAGAGAATTCACATATCAAGTGATCATGACCACGGGAGGATACTTTAAGAAGGCTGGGTCAGAAAAAGGTGCAAAAAATGAGGAAGGAAGGGAAAGAAAGGGAAAGGCAAAAAATCCCCCCAGAGTTAGAAAAATTTGGAGGAGGAATGCATGGGTAGTGAAAATCACCACCCCTACATGAAGAGTTAAAAAGAAGAACATGGGCAGTGAAATTCACCGCCCCTACAGAGATGGCCTGCACGGGCAGTAAAATTTGCCACCCATTCAAATTGGGAGAGAAACGTGTAGGGGTGGCAAAAATCACTGCTCCTACATGTCAGGCTGCATTAGTAGCAAAATTTGCTGCTGATGCAGGTTTTCAAAAAAGAGGGTGCATGGGCGGAAAAAATTGCTACCTGTGTAAGAGAAGCAAAATGGGGGCTAAGGTATGGGTAGTGATTTTTGCTGCCTGTGCAGGGTTTGGTGTTGAAAACTGTGGGCAAGAGGAGGCACGGCAAAAATCGCTGCCCTAGGAGGTTAGAGAGGAAAACTGCGGGCAAGGCAGAGGAAAGGAAGAGAAATAAAAATAAAAACACCTTAAAAACAAAACCTACCTTGGAAACCACACGCACGTCAAGTTCAAATCCCTCAAAATGTGCTTCAACCCAGTCCATGGATTGTCTAGAGGCAGAGGATAGGAGGAAGAATGGAGAGAAAAGAGGCCTTAATCAGATTATATAGGGTGAAAAATAACCCCAACAACTCACCATGTGCGGTAATAAATACTGTGCATAGAAATTGAGACATGCAGGGGCAGAAAATTTTTGCCACCCATGCATGTTTGGGTACATGGGTCAGATGCAGGGGTGGCAATTTTTGCCACCCTTGCAGGTAAAAATGCAGGAAAGGAAAAACTAACTCTGAAAGAAGTAGGCTTGGTTCCCTAAACACATCGAGATCGTAATGGCCTTCACTATTGGGGAAGACATGATTTAAAAATTTTAGAAGGTGTAATTGGACCAAGACGAGAACGAGAAGAACCTGTCTTGAAAACAAACTTAGAGAGATGAAAGATGAAATGAACAAGTTTCGTAGGGGGTTGTTCCCAAAAATGGGCTAAGCTAATTTTGGAAACAACAAAGTGAAAGATGAATTATATCATGATAATCATGGTAGTAAGCTATAAATTAAAACTTAGTAACTACTAGAATTGTGAATCGTAAGATCATCTAGGGTTATGGTTTTTAATCTAGGGTTTTTTTGCACCAATTTAAATTATAACTAAAATAAATTGAAACCCTAATGTGGAATTTGATTTTAATTAGCTAGGTTGTCTAAAAAAATTAGAAAATCAGAAGTATGCATCCCTAAATTATTATACAAAAATTTAGATTAATGAAAGCTAGGGTTTGAAGCAATATTTGAAGTAATATGGGTTCACCAAATGATTTAACATTTTATGGTTTTACTATGTAAATCTTATGTTTATAACTAAGGGCTGAGATGTCTAAATTAGTTAAATAAATTGAAATAATTAAGCACTAATTTTTTATGGCATTAGACCTTCTTTGAATTTATAAAAATAGTAATAAATAGGCATAAATATAGACTTATCTAAAAATTTATTTTCATGGATGATATGGGTTTTGAAAACTGGGTTCTGGATAGTTCTAAGCATCATCAACAAGATTCTAGAATCTATTTGGTCACTAGACAGTAATGCCCCATATGGAGAGTAGTACCATGTTTTTGTATTGTCCTCAAAATGGTGGTAGTATCCCCTTTGTGGGAATATTATTATTTTATGAGAGAACCTACACCTATTTTTTAAGGTCTTGTTATTATGTTCAAGAAATTTGGAGCTCTGTGTTATTCCTAGAAAACCTGATTTAGTGTGCAAATGCTAATACTCCTTACAAGTATGGCATGATCAATAATTATGTGTTTGTTAATAGGATAGGCTAGATGTCCTCAACATCTTGTTGTGAATATATTTTCCTACATACCAATAATATGAAGAGGGATTAATCCCAATGTAGTTCTCCCACCTAGTGCTTGATGCAAGTGCAAGTGAATGCTAGAATGAGAGTGGAATTAGATGCCTTGAATGTGATTGAGCTTTGTAATATTTGAAAAATAGGTTGAGGGCTGATGTAGATGGTGGTATGTAGAAAAATGGAAGAATAGGGATCAACTACCTTAATTTTTCTCAACTTCTCTTTAGTTTGAATGTGCTTTTACATCTATTTTGCATCTAGTGAATAAAGGTCAAATAGACTTGTATTGATAGAGATTTGTAACTTTTGCAGATAATAAAATGTGCTTAGGTTGACCTTAGGAGGGGCACATATTTGAAAACATATTTGTTTAAGATATTTATGGATAAGGAAAGTATCACCCATTTGGGGACACTAGCATCATGTGGTTGTAGTGTCCTAAATGTGGTGTTAATGTCCACTTAGTAGACTTCTAGGAAAATTGGGTTGGTCTAAGAAGACAATCTTAGGACTATGTTTTGGATGACTATAGAGGTCTATGGTTTGCATAATTATTTAAAAATTATGCCTAAGGATCTAGGATAAGTTTAGGGATAAGCTAAGAATAGGGAAACTCAAGTGACACTCTTAGCATCTAATTACCACTTTTAGGTGATTATACCTACATAAACTAAAAAAAGTCATTTTAGAGTGACTGTGTGTTAAAATTGTGCTTAGACTCTTATAAATATATTGATATGTTTGATAAAGTACTAAAAAAATCAAAATAAATAATATGATGATAAAATGAATGTGTGAAAGAAAACCTACAAGGGTTTGATTCACGTCGAGTTCATTAGAATGTATAAAAAAGAAAATATGGTTGACCTATTAATCAATCCTAGTTTGGAGAAGATAAATCCTACTTACACTTTTTTTTGTTGATACATTTAAACATTTTGGGGTCATGACCAATATGGATCCACTAGACCTAACTAAGGGTTCTCTTACCACAATAACATAATTAGAGAGCGCTCTAAATCTTGTAGTCAAGAAACACTATGTAATAACCCTGACTAAGTCCTATGTTTTCATCTTTACTAAGTATATGCAAAGTAAATTAAAATATAATATAGTGCTCACCAAAGATTGTGACACAAATTGGGGGTAATAAACATAAAAATTAAACATGCATAGAATATCTATACTCAAGTTGATGTATAAGAAATATAATTCATGGGAGAGAAGTAAAAATGCTATTATATCTACTTTAACAATGGAGGAACAAAGTTAGGAATAACTACCTTTGAAGATGAACCCATTGAGCCTCAATCTCTCCCTTAGCTAAGGTGATTCATAAGATGTTGTTTTGATATGCAAGGATAACAAAGACAAGTCATCTCTAAGCTACATGACTTATCTATGTATCCAAAATACTTCTCCACAAGACAAAATTTGTATCTCCAAATAAAGTATTAAAAACCTACACAATGCTCCTCAAGTATAATGGTGGATAATAGATGTGCAATATAATATTCTTCTTCTTCTCTTCCTCTTTAAAGGATGGAAATGGATGTGTATATATAACTAAATCTAATCCTATTTTTTTTTGAAAGTTTAGCTGATAGGGTAGGCCCAATTTGACTTTGTATCATTAATTGATAAAAAAATAAGTTAGGTCCTGATCTAGGTCAGCTAAGGCCAACCTTGACCTATAACATGAAAATATCAATTAGAATATAGGGTCAACCTAGGTTGATATTATTCAATAAATTTCAAAAAGGGTTTTTAGCTTAGGTAAAAGCTAAGTAAGGTGGTGAATTTCTTGGAGGAGTGTGTAAAGATATGAGGCAAAGCTTAGGGGAGTGTATATGAAATGGTTATGTAGATAGAAAGTGGTGGTATATGGGACAATAATCATATAACATACCAATGGTCTACCCACCCCTTTCCTAGTGCACACTTTAAAGCATACATTTGGAGAGATTAAGACTTGACATGGTCCTACAAGAGAGAAAACATCAATAATTGATAAATTTTGAAAATATTATTTGTATATACCCATGAAAAAAGTCACCTTAGTCTCTACCAAGTAATGTCACAAACTTGTCTCATGGTTCACCCTAAAAAACCTATGTAATAGACAAAAAAACACATATTGGTAGTGCATAACACTCCAACAATGTCATAATAGTAGCAACTTGACAAGTTATTGAATAATTAAAGTGAATTCTTCACAGGTTCTAAAGGCTTTCCAACACACTATGTAGTAAAACACCACATCGATTTAGTCCCTGGATCACCTCTTTTGAATAACTCTTATATCATAGACTAGTTTGGGAGAATGATGAAATTCAGTGATATGTAAGAGCTCCTTCACCAGGGCAAGATCAAGCTTAACTCTATGCCTTATGGGAGTTTGATAGTCCACACACCCAAGAAGGATGGGTCCTAGTGACTATGCACAAACTATCATGCACTTAAAAAAATAATGATTAAGAATTGACATCCATTGCCACTCATTGATGACCTTCTAGACCAGCTCCAAGGAACTCAATACTTCACCAAGGTCAACTTGAATTCAAGTTTTGTTTTAACCTTTTAAGACTTAACTTGTATAAATCCTATGTTATTAAAGGTATAATTATGATAATAATTTGGAGTGAAAACTAGAAATGAATAATTTAATTAACCTTTCCCAAGGTAACATGTGAGAAGAGGAGTACTTATCTAAAAATAATTAGGTCTTTTTGTAGATTAGGGATCTAAGGTAGGTTAGATAAATAAACATAAACTTTCTAGTGTGTGACTGTGGTTAAAATATGGTCTTAGATAATAACACCAATATCAAGATGGTAGTATCATGTGGTGCTTGTATCTAATTATGGTGCTAGTGTCCCTTTTATAAGAACTATCTAGAACTTTTAGGGAAACTACGATAGGTTCTAGGGGTCTTGTATGTGATTCTATGTCATAAAAGAGCTCACCTAACACTATTTTAGCTAGATCTCTTCCAAAAACCTAAAAAATATCTACACACATGAAATAATAAATGGATCAAATGTAACAAGGAAGGGAAAACTAGGTTGTGGGATGTTACGATCGCACATAGAATAACCCCTATTGTCCTTTTCACTACCTATATTAAACTCAATGCTAGGGGTATTAGATTTCATGTAGTTCTCCCTTAGGGAACATGCATAATAAACATGCATGGTATGCTAGAATGACTTTTGATTAGGCCCTTTTTGATCAAACATGTAATGTCTAGATGTGATACCTGAGTATTGTGTAGAGTCTTGACCTATACTATTAACTAATTTTATCTAATTATGTAACAAAATAGTAAGCTTTAGATTTAAAATACCTTG
Source organism: Torreya grandis (assembly GCA_037957365.1). Classification (NCBI taxonomy): domain Eukaryota; kingdom Viridiplantae; phylum Streptophyta; class Pinopsida; order Cupressales; family Taxaceae; genus Torreya; species Torreya grandis. The sequence goes on from JARHVA010001647.1 coordinate 1,117,464, forward strand.
TAAGGATATTTATATAGAAATAACTTTGATTTGAGTATAAGACCTTGTTTACTAGCCAACAAGTTATAAAATAGAGATGAAAAAAATAAGAAAATGATCAATAAAGGGTTAGGACTTAAACATGGGAGAAAATGCCTGCTAAACACTAAAGCCATAATTACACAGTAGATTCACATGGTACTACTATCCTAAAAATGGTGCTAGTGTCCTAAGGATTTAACCAGGGCTAAAACCAAGCAAGACAAGCTAGGGAACTCTATGACTAGGATAAGGTGACTTAAGACCAGTAGGGGTGCCACAAATAGGGAAAATAAGACAAGAAATTTTAAAAGACTCAAGATGACCATGTAAACAAGGACTGTATTCATCACTAAGACCTTCATGTGAAATAACAAAAAAAGACATAGTACTTATTTTTTATTAAACAAATTAGGCTGTTTACATTCCCCCCTCCCTTTTATTTTAATAATGCAATGAATTAAAATTACTATATTAAAATAAAAAGAGGAACACATACCTGTTCTTACTTGTGTGAATGTTTTTTGGACCTAACCTGCTTCTTGGCTAGAGAAGTGGATAGGAGATGGAGTGAAATATGTGAAGAGGGGAATTCAATGGTGTGGATGTCATTTATATTGAATCTAAATGGTGCACTAAATTATGAGGAAAAAAAAATATTTTGCCCCCACTTTGATATTTGTACTGAATCTGAATATGTAAAGTGAATGCATGAAAAAATAAGGATTTCTTCTCCCCATTATGATATCTAAACTAAATCTAGGTATGTAAATTGATTGTGTGGAAAAACAAGGATTTATTTCCCCCACTTTGGTATCTAAACTAAATCTAAGTATGTAAACTAGGTTTGGCAAAATGCTATGGATCAATCATTACATATGATTATGTGACCCAAACTAGTGAAAACCTTGTGACATACTGGTGATGATACTGGGTGTAAACTTATAATATAATATTGGAGATCAAGGACATGTGATTTGCATTAGCCCCTTAATCTTGGTATCTAAGTAATGTATCTTTGTATCTAAGCATTTATATATCATAGTGAACCTATATATCTGATTCAAAATTTTAAATCTATGTAGCTATATCTAGGTAGACCTATGTGTCTGAATAGTTGTATATGATTAGACCTATGTATCTTGTACAAACTTATATATCTTGTAAAAATCTATGCATATGTATATCTATATACCTATGTGTCTAAATTTTTATTTGAGTAGATTGTATATTTGTGTAAACCTATGCACTTGAACATCTATTTATTTGAGTGAACCTATATATCTAAGTCAAAATTATATATCTATGTAGCTACATCTGGGTAGACATGTGTGTTTGAGTAGATATATGTATCTATGTGAACCTATGAATATTCATATCTATATATTTATGTAGACTAATGTGCCTAAATAGTTACATTTGGTTAGACTTTTTTATCTTTATGAACTTATGCATATGAGTTTCTATATATGTGCATAGATATGTGTGTCTAAATTTGTATCTAAGTGAACATGTGTGTATGAACCTCTTTATGTCTAAAGTAATCTATGTGTATTCATCCCATTTTGGTGAGAGAACTGAGACTAGGGTGAGGGTTTATAATCAAAAGTGGTAATGATCAGTTGTAATGGTGTTAATTAGTAGGTGTGATGTTATTTTAAGTTTGAATAATTTGTTTAATGTGATGGAGTAGATTGTTGAAATTACTAATGGGACAAACATTTTGTCTATATTGAGTTTATTGTGGTAACATAATTTTTATCATTTTGTAAGTTAAAGTGATTAGGAGATTAGTTTATCTAATATAGGGTGAGGCAAATAGATGTCAAGTTCTATGTATAAGATATGGTTCATAAATTAGAGTTATGATTCTCAAGATATTACATTGGTAAAAAATTGGTATTAGTTGATGAAATTAGTATGCAAGGTCAACCTTAATAATGTGACATTTGATAAATGTGACTTAAATAGGTTATTTTATTAGTTTGTCAATTCATTTCAAGCATTTGAATTGAGAGTAATTGTTTATATGGGATAGATAATATGTCAAGGAGACAAGGATCCAGTTTGAATTGATATGAAGAGGTGGAGGCACGGATCTAGGCCAAGGAGGTAGTTACCTTGGTAAAGAACCCATATTGTTCCATACTTTTGCTATTTGTAATGGATTTTTTACTATTTTTATTCAAAAAACTAATAGTTTTAGGACCTATTTTGGAAAAGTGGCCCACTATCTAGGACCTACCATTATTGTCTAGGATGTGGTGCTACTGTCCTATATGAAACATTAGTGTCTACTAGACTTTATTTATAATGTTGATTGTTATTGAATGGTTTTGTATGTCTATCACTATCTATTGGTTATGATTTTACATTGATGATGCCTAATCTAGTTGTATATTTGTAGGTTAATGCCCATATGAGATATTTTTAGACTAGACAAATGATGGAAACCCTACAAGGTTTACCCTATTAGATGTTGATGTGGTTATGCTTGAGAGAGTAGGTTTGAGACATGTGTCTTTCCTAGAGCCTATGCCCCAAGATAAACACATGATGAATTCATTATGTAAGAAATGGGATATAGATACCTACACTTTCTAGTTATTGACTAGGGAGATGATCATTACCCTAGAGGATGTGTACATGATTTTACACCTACCTATTCTAAGAAAAGAGACATATTATAGGAGGAGATAAGTGCTTGGCATATACAAAAGGATTCTAGGTATTTATCTATTATGGCTATAGGTAACCATAATATAGGGATCCATAATAATATAATATTGATACTAATTGTCACTATCGAGGTTTTATGATTGTAAAAATTCTTAGCTATGTTATTATCTTCATTTGTGGTAGTATATGCGAGTAGGGTGTCAATATCCTATATGATACATGAGATAGTGCAAGATATAGAGGAACATGGTACCATATATTCATGGGTTCAAGTGATGTTAGACCACTTATATAAGGAATTATATCATTTTATGCAGGAGATGAGTGGCAGAGGGATTAGATCATATACATTATTACACTATTGGGTGTATAGACACATAAAAGTGAGTAATTTAGTATTGCCTTTGTGAGATGATTAGACCCATCCATATTTATTTTTAAAGAGCTGGACTGGGATGGGTTGTATGCCCAAGAGGAGCATGATGTAGTATTAGCATGTGATAGACAATTTAATAGCTAAGGACATTATTTAGAGGTCATGTAGAGGCTATGAAGGATGGCCTAAGGATGGTACTCACCTTAGAAAGATTTGAGTGACCTACTGATTGTATGACCATTGGGTTAATGTGTATGAGTGGTTCTAATATGATCAGGTTATATGATAGTTAAGTGTGGTTTAGGGTGTGTTCCTAGCACCAATGGTGTGGTTGAGGAGTTTTTGAGCTCTTACGAGGTCATGTAGTAGGCTTAGGTCATTGACTATCATGTTAGCACATATTCCTTTAACATAATGGGATCATGTGATTGACATACCAGATATAAATGACGTAGGAGTCACTGATTCCTATATAACTTGGTGGAGAGATCATATATGGGTACCTCTATTTTTGAGAGGTGGGATTATCACATAAGATGTACTAGAGGTGGAACTTAGGGATATCAATGGTAAGTTATAATTGTATGCTTGTAAATTTTGTGTATTTGGTTACGAATTTGATGTATTACATGGGTATGTGTAGGTTTAAGTGATGTTAAGTACTGGGAGACTACCATCAAGTCCACACTCTATGTATTGACATGGCATATCCCTGATGATGCTATGGAGGATGGATTAGTATAGAGGGCCATTGATGTTGTTGGTGTTCATGCCCATTTGTTTGACCAGGTTGTGATAGCTAATGTAACATACAAATGAGTGATTATGGATAGAGATGAGGCATGAACAAAGTTGCATAGGTAAACCATGCCCACACCTAATGCTTTGGGTGGGGTGATTAGTCAGATATTAGATAAATATATTCAATGAGAGCATGTAGAATGTATGGCTAAGTTAGGTATGTATCATGAGAAAGAAAGTATACATAGTCATTGATAGAGGTCATGGAGTGAGAGTGGAGCCTCCAGTTCTAGGATGGATATGTCTAAGAGTGAGAGTGAGGGGAGTAGTTATAGTGGCCATGTTTGCATTATTGAGTGATGTGCTATGCTTGTATTGAAACTATATTTTGAGTTATATATATATATGGATTTTCATTTTTTATATTAACAATATGTATATTGGTATTTAGATCTAGTTATATTGTGTATGTTGATATGTATTTAATTGTTCTAATTGTTTTAAATGGTGAGATTGGTATATGGTATTTTTCTAATTAGAGGTAATGAAATTTTATCTATTTACAAATTTTTAGGTATATGTGTAGTGGATTAGCAATGTTATTTATTGGTATAGGTTTTAGAAGTGTTTTTTAAGATATCTACATGTAGATCATGTGACTATAGTATGCCCTATATAAACCTAGATGGAATGGAGAACCAATGACCATAATCCTCATGCTATTTTGGTGTAGAATTAGACTCAAAAACTAAAACTACATGTGATACACTACTAATGTCTAGGTGTGCAAAAAATCTTGATTGGTTGGTGTGCTGAAAATGTACTTTGAGATTTGTGATCTATAAAAAATATCTTGATTAGTGTTCAAATTGATGTTGTTCTCTAATATCTTTAGTTGTTTCCAAATATCTTGATAGGTGTTTGAATTGATGTTGTGCTTTTATCTCTTTAGTTATTTCCAAATATCTTGATAAGTGTTCAAATTGATGTTATGATCTGATATCTATAGTTATTTATAAATATATTAATAAGTGTTCAAACTAATGTTGTACTTTGATCTCTATAGTCATTTCCAAATATCTTGATAGGTGTGCTAACTAATGTTATGATTTAATCTCTATGAACTAACAACCTTCTCTACTAAATTTGTGTTATATGATATTGGTCTTAAATAGGTGTCCTAGAAACCACATGGCTCATATGATGAGTAACCAATAGATGTTCAAAGGGAATGTCCTGGGATGACTCTATCATAGAGGACCATAATCTAGGAAAGTGTGGAGATAGAGATATCAATGCCCCTTGTGTGAATGCTATAATTCCTCTATTGACATACTGTTTAAAGCATGCTTGAAGTGCATAATAATGATCATCTAAATGTCCATTTATCTTATGAAAAATGTAATATGGATTATTTTGTACCCTGTACAAATGATGTGTTGGATGATGATTAGTAAGAGTAAGTATGATCATCTCCTTATCTAATAATGTAAGCAAGATGTCATGAGGCTTATCCTTATCTACAAAATATATATCCCCTTTGTGTGTGTCTTGTGTTTTTCACACTATAGGAGGTATTCTATGAAATGGTTATTTGTTCTTATTGAGTATCTTTATCGATTGTTTTTATTCCACTAGTTTATTAATTAGAAGTGAATTAGGTTATTATACCATGTTTGATGATTGGGGATCTGAGAAGCCTACATCCAATTTTGTCTCTAAATGTGTAACCACTATTCCAAACTTTTTCTCTAATCCCAAAGTTATGTAACAGAGATGTCTGAATGACTATGATGTCTCATATATAAATTTATCTTGAATAGGGAGAATGAGACCTATATAAAAAAGGAATTTTACCTATAAATATATTGGCTATTAAATCAAATGATGCATACATGTTTTGAATCTTATAATTTATTCATTGACTATTTCTATCTAGCCCTGGTGTAATGAAGGCAACCTCTCATATGTAACTTGAGGTCCCTTGTTCTAAATTTAATGCATGATAAATCCATATTTTAACTCATCATAAATGTGTAGTAAATGACTAGGGAGTGAATAATGAAACTATATGAAATCATAAATGCATCATGTCTATAAATCAATCTTAGCTTAGAGAAGATAGAGCATACCTACACTTTCGATTGGGAACACATTTGTTAAGCAAGAACATGACCAATATGGGGATATGATAGACCCAATTAGGGGATAATTTATAATAATAAACCATGCTAAGGAGGGTTCCAAAGCCTCTATTCTAACACAATCATGAAATAACCCTAAGGGGATCCTAGGTTTTGATATTTCACTTATACTAATAACAAGAAAAGTAAATCTAATCTAGTGCTCTTCAAAGCTTGTGCCATAACATGAGGGGTTAGTAAATAATCAAAACATTTATAATCGAATCTAAATTAATATATTTATTAGTAAGATCCTAATAAATTGAATATGAAGAGTAATATTATTCAAATCTAATACTTATGTTATTTCTATCTATTAAAGAGAGGAGAAAAGTTAGAGAATACTTACCTAAATGTGAATTCATAGAGACTGAATCTCTCATTTATCCAATGGGGATTTTCAAGAGGTTGTTGTGGTTTTTAAAGATCACTAAGAAAGGCCAAAGCATCCAAGACTTATCTACAAGAATATATTCTCTAAGTATAAACCTTAAGCTAAGACTCCTTAAGTAGAATGGTGGAAGAATAGATTGTAAAGAAGCATGCGTGAATAATAAATTCTGATTGCATATTGAAATAATGATGAAATGATCTTGTATTTATAGGTGGATTTAACCCTTTACCCTTCTAAAATCCCTAGTGACAGGGTTGACCTAGTCAACATAGCACAATTTTTTAAAATTATTCATTAGGTCCCAAGCAAGGTTAGCCTTTTATGTGAAAATATCCCAAAACTATACAGGGTTGACCCAATCGACCCAATACAACTGACTGATAAAAAAGGACTTAAGGTGAGAAAAATATGGTTGAAAAGTGGAAAAGACTGGAGGAGTGTGAAAATGAGGATTAATAGCTTAGGAAATGGTTTAAAAAGTTGGTTGGATTGGTAATAATGTGGTAATAATGAAAATAATCCTCTAAAGTACTAATGGTCTGCCCACCCCTTTCCCAGTACACCCTTTAGGGTGTGTATTCAAAGAGATTGACTCTTGATAGGTTTGTATAAGATGTAAAGCATCAATATTTTATAAAATTTGAAAATATTATGTGTATACATATGCCCCACTCAAAGCTCATCACATGTCACTAAGGTGTAATAGGGGATGGTGCTTTGAGAAAGAAAATATGAACACATAACACTAATGGCAAAAAAAGTTATGGTATTTTAAATCATAAAATAAATAAAAGTAAAAGACTAAAAGGGAAATAACTAAAAAGTAAAAGTGATGCATACCTTGACTTACATTTATCACTAGATGGTTGTCTACTATGTTTTTAGTTTTTATTATGGAGGGCACAAAGACTACTTTTAACAATCCCAAGAATATAAAACTAAAGATAAAAAACAAACAAACGTAGGAAAGCCAAGATAATTGGTGCTATGAGGATGGGATGTACTTGTAAATTTGGAAAGATAGGGTGACAAGTGGTATGTTAGACCAAATTACTAAGTCAAAAACAAGAGTAAATTGAGTAACCAAAAATCCAAGGCTACGAAAGACTGAAAAACTCAAACAAGCAAAACCTTAAGTAAGAAAGGAAAATTCACCAAGTCAAACCAAAGATACATGTCAAAAAGGATGGTAATCAAAATATTAATGGTAAAAGTAGAAAAAAATGGTAAAACAACATTGATGAGTGAGCAGTAACAATCCTTATCTCACTCAATAATGTAAAAAGGTACATAAAAATGGAAAAAAACATTGCCAAGTGAGAAGTAACAAGCCAAACTAACTCATAAATGGAAAAAGGGGTATGGATTTAGGTGTCCATAATAGTAAGATGGTACAAAAAATGATAAATGGTAAAAGAAATCAAATTAAGTCTAGGAATGTAGTTTTATGGTATAATGAAGGTAATCCATATTTTCTCAAGCATGTTGTTTCACTCTAAGGATAGATAAAATTGAAACAAAGTAGTGCTAGCATGTTTTTAAGATGTGAAGAAGAAGGAAACAAAGAATAAGGGAAAACAAATTGAGAATCACAATTTATCTGTCAAGGGGGGAAAGGAAATGGGTGGATGGGAGAATGAAAAAAAACCAAGGTACAAGAACCCTTTATTGAAGTCAAGTCACTCAAATTAGGTTTATAAAAATAAGAGGACTTTCAACCTTAAGGACTCTAAATAACTTCTCTTAGCTACACAAGTCTTAGGATAACAAATTATATATATATATATATATATATATATATGTATATATATGTATATATATATATATATGTATATATATAAATGTATATATATATATATATATATATGTGTATATATATATGTATATATGTGTATATATATATATATATATACACATATATACATATATATACACATATATATATACATATATATATACATATATATATATATACATATATATATACATATATATATATATATACATATATATATATATATACATATATATATATATACATACATACATACATATATATATATATATATATATATATATATATATATATATATATATATAATTTGTTATCCTAAGACTTGTGTAGCTAAGAGAAGTTATTTAGAGTCCTTAAGGTTGAAAGTCCTCTTATTTTTATAAACCTAATTTGAGTGTCTTGACTTCAATAAAGGGTTCTTGTACCTTGGTTTTTTTTCATTCTCCCATCCACCCATTTCATTTCACCCCTTGACAGATAAGTTGTGGGTGGATGGGCGAATGAAAAAAAACCAAGGTACAAGAACCCTTTATTGAAGTCAAGACACTCAAATTATGTTTATAAAAATAAGAGGAATTTCAACCTTAAGGACTCTAAATAACTTCTCTTAGCTACACAAGTCTTAGGTTAGCAAATGCAATATATATATATATATATATATATATATATAGATATATACATATATATCATCCCATAGAGGTTATATGCATGAAAAATAAATATGGACCTACCTTCCCACAACGTGTTCCCCATTCTTTAGGACCCATTATAGAGCCATCAGTTTCCTAAGAAGATTGGGTACTTGCATGAGAAAATATGTAGCACCATAGATTTTTTTTGAATTCTCCTATTCCAATCTACTAGCCTACCACAACCCAATGGACCTCGACTCTATGTGAGGCTAATTGTGGAGTTTGAGCTTCGATTAGAGATAAGAGATGTGCTTGTAATAACATATTTTGGTGTGATTTTGAATTTTGAGATTTGTATGTTGCCTTTTGTTTCAAATAATTTGGATTTTAACTTTATTCATGTATTTTTATATTCTTCTTCCATATAGATTTGGAAAACCAAATATGGGTGCTAAAGATGAATTTCATTTGAATACTTGGGACTTAGTTTCTAAGAGAGATAAATTCAAAGAGCATGGGGTTTAAGAGTCTCATAAATCTAGGTGAAATAAAATTTCTATATTGACTTTATCCATTGTGGAGTGAAAGGAAAGAAAATCAAGAGGGATGACACATAAAACAATCTGAATTAATTCAAATTGCAAATAAATTGACAAAGGGTGAAAAAGGGATAAAATGATAGGAAAGTGTGATTTATTATCATAAGAATAAGGGAAATGGAGGAAAACATGCTAACATAGATTGTTGTGAAAATTTCATCTATCAAAGGAAGTAAAAGCTAATGCTGAGAATAAGGATCAAAAACATATTCTAGAAAATGAATGATAGGAAGGTAATTTTATGAGGAAGGCCAAGTCCTATCTATGGTCTTACACTACAACTCATAAAATAAAAACACATGAGGGTGTCAAAAATCATATGAAAAATAAAAAAGAATAAAAATTTGGTATTTTGTGGGGAATACTGGGTCCTATCCACAAATTTTACAATGCAACTCACAAAATGAGAAACCCAAGGGGTGCCAAAAAGTGTGTAAAAATAATATGAAAATGAAGAAGACTATGGTACGTCATGAGGAATATTGGGTCCTATCCATGGTTTTAAAATGCAACTCATGAGAGAAAGGGGAAACCGAAAGACCAAAAATTAAGGACTAAAGGTTTTTAATAAGAGAGAACTATTGCAGATAGAGAGAGAGATCCGTGTAATTAACCTAAAAAAAGTGTTAGATAAATGTAGATAGAAATCATGAAAAGAAGGAAATGTTTAGGAAAAATACTTATTAAGGAATTGTTCATTGGTGGGCTCTTTGAAAATATGACCTTCATTAGTATAAAGGTGATAGGTACTTGGACCAAGAATATCTTTGACTAAATATGGACCCCACCATTTTTGGGAATATTTACCTTCTTAATCATGAGTGTAGTCTAATTTAATGACATGATCACAAACATTAAATATATGAATTTTGACACATTTGTTATGTTGTTTGGAAATATGAGCCTTGTATTGGTGGTTATGTTATAAATTAGAAAGACAAAGTTCATCAAGGAGATCAAGGGCATGAAGGTGAGATTCACACAATTATTCATTTGGAATGATACCATGAAGAGATATACATAGAGAGGGAAGCTCAAATTATAAGGGAAGAACTGATTTATAACCATAGACTAGAGAGAACAACATTGCCCCAATAGTATTATGTATGTTATTATGATAAGCCCAAATAGTAGGGTAAAGATGAAGATGCCAATCCATGTGGGTTTCATGAATTATCTTTTGGATAATTTTGTTGAATATTTTATTAGTGGCCTCATCTTGACCATTGCATTGTGGATGATAAGGCATGGAAAATTTGTGATTGATCTTGAATTTAGTGCAAAGTTGTTTAATATGTTTATTTTTTAAATTACCACCATTGTCTAAACTATTAGTATGGGGAGCACCAAAATGGCAAATGATTTGATTAAGAATAAATTTTGAAATGGTAGGACTAGTGAAATTAATAATGGTCATGGATTTAACCCATTTGGTAAAATATTCTGTAGTGGTGATGATAAAAACATGCCCATCTTGGGAGTGAGGTAAATTTCCAATGAGATCAAATCCCCACATGGAAAATGGCCAAGGAGATTCAATAGTTTGAATATCAGTTGGAGGTGAATAAATTAAATCATCATGAAGTTGATAATGAGTACACTTTTTAGCGAATTTGATTGCATCCTTTTTAAGAGTAGGCCATAAGTAACCCATACGTAGGCATTTGTAGGCTATAACATGTACATTATAGTGGCCACCACAAATGCCTCCATGTAATTATTCAAGAAGAAGAGGGAACCCATCTTGCATAACACAATAGAGTAAGGTACCTTTGGAATTATGATATGTCAAAATACATACTTAAAAACTTGTTTATGAATACATGCATTTTCATGAGAATCTATGTTAGGAGGATAAGTTTGGTGTTTCAAGTGTTGAATAATGTCTTGATACCATAAGATTTATTGAATGGTAACAACCTAAATGTGGAAGATAGTCAAATTTTATGGTTGAGTTAAAGATATATATATATTTTTATTTGTATAAGAGGGTAAAAAAGAACTTAGTTAGGATGAAAGAGAGAAGCTGAAAAAGCAAGGGAATCAATAATGGAATTTTAATATTTTGGAATAAGATTAATAATGAAAGAGATAAAGTACTTAGCAAGAGTGGTTGTAATTTTATGATAGGTAATGATATTCTCTCTTTTGCATTGATAATCACCATTGACTTGGCAATAAATAAGCTGAGAATCACATAAAGCATGTAGGTATTGAATGTCTAATTCAAGGGCAACTCTCATGCCTAAGATTAGAGCTTTGTATTTGGCCATATTATTGGTGACATTAAAGGTTAAGATAAAATATAAAGGTATGATTTTACCAAGAGGACTTGTAATAATGCAACCTACCCCAGCTCCTTTAAGGCATTTACCACCATCAAAGTGAAGGGTCCAAGTATCTTCATGCAAATTGGCATTAATTTTAGGAAGCTCCTCGATGAATAATTTAGGTTTAGTAGTATTGGAAGGAATAAAAGATTCATCAAGGTTATTATAGAGTAATTTATTACTCTATGCCATATTCAATTAATTTTTTTTGAGCACTGCAATTTTGGTTCCTGCACACTTTGAGCGAAGCCACAGAGTTTTGATGCAGAGGACGGGTTCATTTTTGCCTAAGTGTCAAAGTGAAATGGAAGCTATCAAGTGTCATCCTAGGAGCACGGTTCCTTTTTCCCCTTTTGATTCCTTTCATTTCAATTTTGGCCTAAGTATTGGATTCAAGTAGAAGTGGTCATGTGTCAGCCTCTGAGAGATGAAGATGGACAGCTGTCAACTTCTGAGGACCTCATTGTAGCTTTTCAAAGAACCAAAAAATGCACCACGTGTCAGCATCCACATATCATAAGAGGCACTCATGTTTTCTATTTTGACAAAGACTACCAATGAGCTAAATAATAGAGAGAGTAGAATGTGCCAGGTGGCAGTTGTGGAGGCCCTGAATTACCCTTTTGCAGAAGCAGTGGAAGCCACCATGTGTTGACTACTAAGAGCCTTTATTTCAAAGCCTAGGTCCAATGCTTTCCATTCAATGCATAAAGGCATCATTCATTTTTCTAAGTATTGAATTGTAGTGGAGGTTGCCAAGTGTCACCTTCTGGGTCCCTCTCTACTTCATCCCTAAAGAAAGCAGAAGGCACCACATACCCCCCAATAGGAGAAGCAGAAGATGCCACGTATCTTCTCAGGAATGGTGGATGTCACCATGCATCAACTTTTGAGAGACCACCTTTGAGCCTAATCACTGAATGAAGATTGTGGTGGGTCCTAGATGTTATTTTGAAGGACTATGGAAGTGCCAAGTGTCAACATACAATACTGCCACGTGCATCCATCCCTTCCCAAAAGTTGCTTGAGCAAGGAATGCATAAGTTTTATTTTGGTAAATCTAAAAAGTGTAGAGGAAGTGGGCTGCGATAGGTGTCAAAGGTGGGATGTTCCTCAATGAAATATAAAGAAAGCAGTATTGGCCAGGTGTCATCCTCTGATGCCTTCTCGATCAAAAGGGGAAGATTTTCATGGATTGACTAAGTGTCCTCTTCCATCTTAATAGAACAGAGTGCCTGTCTACCTGTTACAACAAAATGGAGGGAAATTCAGTGGGAGTTACTCTAGGTAGATAGAATAGTGGATTGAGTAGATTTTTGGGGCTCTCAAGCATTAAAAGTGTCATCTATTTGTCCCCTAACTGCAGAGGTAGAGTAGATAGTTGAGTGGTCAAATAGGGATGGAATGAAGAATTTCATGTGTAAAGAAAGGTACTAGACATAGATCACCATGCCGCAGTCAGGGAGGTTCCTAATAAGACCAAAATGCATCCAAGGCATTGAATGATAGAGTGGAATTGCATGGGAAAGGAAGTGATCGAAGGAGACACCCAGGGCTATATAAGCAAGCTTGTAAAATCTGAAAAGGAGGGGGGCGAATTCTATAGTTTTAGACTTTTCAGAGTTTTAACCAACAATATCATTTGATTTTGTTCCATTTTCCTAAGTTAAAAGGTTTGTATGACTGTGTGTGTTTCTACTTCTTTTGTATGACTGTAAGATTCAATAAGAAGATTGAATACTATGCCCTTGTTGATGTTATCTGTGTCAATTACAAAGTAGTTTATGTTGTAGATTTTCTAGTATGGTGATTGGAAATGTCATTTGCTTTTGTCCCATTTTCTAGAGTATGAAGTTTTATATAACTGTGCATGACTTCTGTGCCTCTTATGTGATTGGAGGATTCTATTAAGAAGATAGAACACTATGCCTTTATTGATGATTCCTGTATCTTAGCAAAAGATTCCCCTGTTGTGAGCCTTTGTTTTTGCTATTCCAATATTTTACATTGATCATGCACTTGTCTACTCTTCAATGTAATAGAATCATATAATAGCCTCACTATGCTCAGGTTAGGATTAGGATTACACTCAGGCGCATCGCCATAGTTAGGTTTCTAATTCTTGCATTTTGCATTTCTGTTTAGTCTCCTATCCCTTTTCCCAACAACCATAAAACATAAGAGACCAACTTTTTTAAAACTTGGAGGTTGTTTCAAGTTGCATTGTCCCACAACTTGAAACTTCCCATTATTGATTGGCTAGGACCTAGCATAATTTTACGCCATCAACAGTTTTTGGCATGCCTAGTGGGACTAATCATTCAAGAAGTTGAAGAATTCTAGTGTATTCTTCAGCCAATCAGATCAACAATTTTTGGCATGCCCGATGGGACACATCTTTCAATGAGTTGAAGAATTTTGGTGTATTCTTCAACCAATCAGCCTTTGGAGGTTTTATCGACACCAATAACAACTAAGTCATCAACCAATCAAGCAGTATCATCAAGAAATCCCCTTCTGGTATGTATAATTCTATTACTCATAGCTATGAGTCTTATTCTCTTGATATGTTTAATCAAGGACAAACTTCTCCTAGAATTATGTCAAGTAATGAGGATGCACATAGCCACGATCTATACCAATTTTATGCCCAAGTTAATCTCATGTTTACCTTCAAGAAAGCATTACTAGGATTTAAAAAATATGTGTTAGAGCTTGACAACAGAAGGGGATATGGCCAAGAGATTCCTTGTCATGTCATCTATCAAGTGAGGGAAGCAATAAACCTAATTAAAAGTGAGTGGGACCCCATTGAAAGGGCAAATTGGCAAGAGATTACATATGAGATGTTAGAAGTGTGTGTATTGATTGCGTTCCTAGAAGAGAGGCTAAGCGTTCATGAGAACTAGCCTTACCAAGTCTACCAAATTTCATATTCACCACCACAAATCCCATATTAGACATATAACATCCCTATTCATGAGCAAGGTCAGACTTGTCAAGATAGTTTCCCCAATAATGCAGAGTCTATGATATCAACAAGGGAAAAGGACCTCAATCACTCACTTTCCCCTCAAGTCCCTTCCACTCTTCCTTAAGAAGCTTCTTGTTTTTTTATCGCAACCTTCCTCTTCATCCCCTTTTGAAGAAGAATATATTTTGAAAGAAGCAATTGAGTATGCAAAAGAGTACTCTCAATTCATGGCTAGTCAAGGGGATTTCGTAAGTATAGATGAGGAAGAAATAACCATAGGTACCCCCTTTGATGAGTAAGAGGATAAGCTACAAGTTTTTTCCTTAACTTCAGATGAGGAGGAGATCATTTCTGACTTCTTTCTCACTTTGCAAGAGGATATGAAGGAATATGGATACTCCCTTGACCAGGTCATTGAGACAGATGACACTATCATTCAAGAAAGTTATGGATTGGTGAGTTATGGAGAAGACAATTGTGACACCCAGATGAGTATGTAAAAGGAAGGCCATCTTTTAGATTCAACCTTGCAAGAGGATATGGTCATCAAGGATCATACTGATGAAATAAAGCTAGAATCTGAAGGAAAAGAGCCAAAAGAGAATGGGTATCAAAAGGCACATAGTGAAGAACCAATAGCCAATGATTTCTTGATGACACCTGACAACATGAAGAACTAATATTCAATGGACATTCAAGGATAGGAAGAGTTCATAGATGTCAAATACATGTTTTGCTCAGACTCATTCGAATGCAGGTAGACCCGTGTGGCTGGTGCAGAGAACATTCCATCAACGACATATCTGTTGCAATCACGGGTATGGCAACACAAGTTGGCTTGTCATAAAAAGGACATGGGAAAGTTCATTTTTGATCCTGGAGGGAATAAAGATTTGTAATTAATGTAGTTAGGTAGTTTCCATTCCCACATCACTTTGTTTTGTTTTTTGCTTTCCTGCTTTCTTTTAAAATAAGCATTTTGAACACAGAGTCAGCGTCTTAGGAATTCTTTAATTCTTTAAATCTTGTTACAATAAATGCTTCCCTAAATCTTCAAAATCTCTAAGGTACCTTGTGCCACATAACATGTTTGCCTCACTATTTCCCAAAGATTGAGTAGGATTTGCTAACGGTCACTCAAAATTAATGCTATTTGGGACTTGATCAGCCCATAAATACCTCCTTAGCAGATTTTAAAGTTTACAACTCTCAAGCATTCCTACAAAAAATATCTTGTTCATTGTGATTGTTAGTGCCTAGTGAAATTATTTTAGCAAGCATGTTTTTATCTTGCACAAAGTTCATACCAGTTATTACACAAAAGATACAGAGATGGTAGGATAATCATCCTCACAGTAAGGAACAGGGGCACTGGGATATCTTGATAGATTACTGGCAAGCAAATCATACGCTGCGGCTCCTGTGTAGCCACCAAGAAGTTACCCAAGAACCAAAGCCCTAGGAGTCGACCAAACCAGCGACCCATCCAAAGTAAGAGACTATGCAGATAGAATCATGGAATTGATTCTACAAAGAGCCAGTGGCAAGAACCTTAGAGAAGGGGCACACCAAAGGTGCCTATAAAGATCCAAGGTGAGGCAATATGAGATGTTCAAGATGAGGATATGGACCTCACAGCTGGCTCAATTTGTTGTTCCAGTTGTGCACCCATGCCCAGATATAATTGAGTTATGTGTGGCCTTACTCAACCCATAATCTTGCTCCATCCAACAAGGCCCCTTCATGCTGTAGGTCACCCCTCAAGCTATCAAGGACATACTTGCCCTACAATACGATGATACCACCACCTTCCCCACCATTTATAGAATGTAGAGGACATGGGCAAATGTCAACACTCAAGCCAAGTTCTTGAGGTCTAAATTAAAAATAGCTGATGGCGACTCAATAGTACCCACGCTCCCTACTTCAAGGACTCAGTTCACGCGTACCAGCCAAGACACACTGTCGATGATGGCTCTCATCTTTGGCATGAAGGATGATGCGGTGGTATATGCAGAGCAAATGGCCATCCTCTTCAGGTTGAAAATAGTTGATAAGACGCAAGAGCACCATCTTGACTTCTCTGAGCATCTCACCTTCTTGATGGTCAAGCAGGTGACCCAATTTAGGGCACAAGGAATATTCAAGTATTCCTCCTTTCTATTCCATCTCATACTACACTAGAACCCTGACCTCTTCTCCCAATTCATGAGCCTCAACCTATATGACTCAGCCTTTTATCCCCAAAGAACCATCCCTATGTCTGAATGGACACATTTTTTATCAAAAACTAGTGACACCTATGAATTTTGGGAATTATTCATCACCCCTATCCTCCATTGCCTTAGCCCTGAGCTTATTATAAACAGGTTATTCCCAACTATCACAAAGCTCTTGGTCAGCTACCCAATTCCATGTGACTATTATTTTGGGGCCCATCACACAATCATTAGGGTCCATGGATTTTGTGGGGAGCCAGTGTTGCTGCCTAAAGTTTTGACTCTTCAATTAACATTATTAGAAATCTCTAGGTAGGTGTCAGTGGTCGATAATGAATATGGCTCAGGGAAGAAGAAGAGGAGATTGTACAATCTCTCGTGGATGGCATGCAATGTAAGCCTGGAAGCCAAAGAAGCTGAGACCATGCTATTGAAGAAGCTGGCTTTCCTTAGATTCTTGTTGATAGAGGATAGGTGGGTTTATGACCCAACAGATTACATAGCCTCCTTAGTGAGGACAAATGGAATTGGAGCCAGGATTGTGCATGAAGGATGCCCCTTCTAGGAAACCAAGAAAAATCTTGTAGAAGACACCCCTGGTTTCTATGTCAAGTTGATAGACCTGCCTCTCCTACCAAATAGACCATGGGAGACCTTTTATGAAAAATAGATGGATTACAATCCGAAGGTCAGAATGACCTCTGGTTTGAGAAGGATGCTAAGGAACTAAGGATGGGATGTAGAAAAAATTGAGGCCTATTGGAAATATAGGCAAGAAATCTCCCAGACCACCCATGCCTTTAGAGGCATGGACTCAGATGAAAGGTGGGAAGATCTTTGGGATGAGTGGCATCCATCCCCTATTTCTAGCCTAGACATAAGCCAAACACCAACATTTGGAGTAGAGCAAGCAGCTGGAGTAGGACCAAGCCAATAGCCATAGACTTCAGAGCAAAATGTAGTTGTCATAGAATAACAAAGAAGTGTGGCATCCCCATCACCACAGGCTTCCTCATCATTAGGGGTAATTGAAGTCCCCAGTTCCCCACATGTGCCACTAGCAACAATAGAGGTGGAAGGGAGACAAACACAACTAGAGGTGGAGACACCCAGAAAAAGGAGGGTATAATTCCAATTGGACCCAAAATAAGAAGAGGAGCCTTCACAGTGCCTCATGTAGAGCACTGTAACCTCTTTGTAGGTAAGTATTCCTCCCCCTCCTCCCTCTCAATCGATTCCTCACCCTACCAACATAATGCCTCCACCCAGTCAAGCGATGCCTCCTACCACTGTTGCCATTCCCATTTCACAAGCCAACCCCTCATCAGTGCCTTAGGCCCTCACATTACCCCATTTCCCCACTTCTATTCCTAGAAAGATGCCCCTGCAAATCACCCTTACACAACCAATGGCTCTCCAATATAGCTTGCCACAAGGATTTCCTTTTGTAGGGGGACACATTGCATCCCCTTCCACCTTCTAGACATAGGCTAACATTGCTAGGAAGGCAAGACAAGCTTGATTGGAAAAAAAGAGGAGTAAAGAGAATAAAGCACCGATAGTCCCACATTTGAGGTCACAATTCAACCCCATTCAATAGTAGCTAACAGTGACCCATTTGTCACCCAACATTGCCAGGCCAAGTGAGCAAATGCAGCTAGAGGACTACACCATGAATGCAGTGGCCATTGACATGTGCCTATTCAAGCCTCAAGACCGAGTCAAGCTACTGATTGAATCCACTTCTATGGTCACAGAAGATTACTTGAAGAAGTCAAGGAGACTACAGAAGATGGAGGCCAATTTGGCCCAAGAGAAGGCAAACTATAATAGTTTGGCTAAATAAATAATTAGGAAAGACAATGAGATAGCTAGTGTACAAAAACATTTACAAGATACTATTTCCCTCCAGACTCAATAGGTAATTTAGGCCCAAAATGATTCATTAAAGATGGAGCTTGTGCTTGCAAAGGATGCAGCTATAGCTCTGAGATGGGAAAATGTAGCATTGTAGGGAAGAGTCGAAGGACTCCAACTACAGGTTACCCAATCACAACAAAGGTTGCTGGAAGAATAGAATAAGGCTGTGGCTTTTCAATCCCAAATCCAAGTAGAGCAACAGAGAGTGGTGCAACTGGAGATTGAGCTGGCCAATAGGCCAAGAGGTGTCAGAGTCACGTAGTTAGTGAAGGAACTCTATGAGTCGGCATGGGCGAGGATCCCTTTTGAGATTATCTAGCTCAGGCCACTTTTCACCTTCCTACACAATGTGTAGTAGCTATGTGAAAGGGTAGAAAATACAGTACAGAGCATTCTGGCCATAATCTCCTAGAGAGTCATAGACTCTCATTAATTACTGGAGAAGCTCTACAACTCAAGGGATGTGATATTGGCAGCTGTGGGGATCCCTAACAAGATGACTACCACAAAATGGATTAATGAAGAGCTCAATGGCAATGCCACAGCCAATAGTTGTAGAAGTTGTCTCAATGTCGTAAAAGAAGGCATCAATGAAATGAGACAACACATTGAAGATTTGGTGCAACTAGGCTTGCCTTCCCCATTTCTAGATGCAAGGGTGATGTTGATGGTGGATCAACTTGACACATTACTACTGGCTAAACAATGGGATCAGATAGTTTTCTAGAGCTTGCAGGATGATTCCTCAGCCCTGGAGGTCAAAATTATTTTGAATCCTATTTTTTGGCTAGAATCCAAGCTAAAAGCCACCACCCAAGTCTTGCAAACCTTTTCACACAAGGATCTCATTAGCCTGGACCTGGCTTTTGATGAGTTGTAGAGCAATCAAGGACTATCTGACCATGAGTGGTCTATCTTCTAGATAACTCTTTTGAGGCTATAAATTTTGAAATTTTGATCAAGCGAGAGTCTGGTTCTTTTTGAGCAGGCTCAAAAGTCTTGGTGGTTACCAATAACTATAGAGTAATTTTTTACTCTACACTGTATTCAATTAATTTTGTTTTGAGCACTACAATTTTGGTTCCTACACATTTTGAGCAAAGCCATGGAGTTTTAATGCAGAGGACGGGTTCATTTTTGCCTAAGTGTTGAAGTGTAGCAGACGCTGCCAAGTGTCATCTTTAGAGCATGGTTCCTTTTTCCCCTTTTGATTCCTTTCATTTTAATTTTGGCCTAAGTATTGGATTCAAGTGGAAGTCACCACATGTCAGCCTTCGAGAGATGAAGATGGATAGCTGTCAACTTTTGATGACCTCATTGTAGCTTTCTGGAGAACCATGAAATGCACCACGTGTCAGCATCCACATATCATAAGAGGCACCCATGTTTTCTATTTTGACAAAGTCTTCCAACAAGATAAATAATAGAAAGAGTAGAAAGTGCCAGGTGGCAGTTGTAAAGGCCCTGAATTACCCTTTTGTAGAAGCAGTGGAAGCCACCACATGTCGACTACCAAGAGCCTTTATTTCAATGCCTGGGTCCAATGCTTTCCATTCAATGCATAAAGGCATCATTCATTTTTCTAAGTATCAAACTACATTAGAGGTTGCCAAGTGTCACCTTTTAGGTCCCTCTCTACTCCATCCCTAACGAAAGCGGAAGGACCACATACCCCCCAATAAGAGAAGCGGAAGATGCCACGTATCTTCTCAGGAATGGTGGAGGTCACCACGTATCAACTTTTGAGAGACCACCTTCGAGCCTAATCACCGAATGAATATTTTGGTGGGTCTTGGATGTTATTTCAAAGGACTATGGAAGTGCTAAGTGTCAACATACAAAGACCACCACGTGCATCCATCCCTTTGCAAAAATTGCCCAAGTAAGGAATGCATAAGTTTTGTTTTGATAAAGCTACAAAGTGCAAAGGAAGTGGGCTATGATAGGTGTCAAAGGTGGGGCATTCCTCAATGAAATATAAAGAAAGTGGAAGTGGCCAGCTGTCATCCTCTGGTGCCTTCTCGATCAAAAGGGGAGGATTTTCATGGATTGACTAAGTGTCCTCTTCTATCTTAATAGAATAAAGTGCCCATCTACCTGTTACAACAAAATAGAGGGAAATTTGGTGGGAGTTACTCTGGGTAGATAAAATAGTGCATTGGGTAGAATTTTGGGGCTCTCAAGCATTGAAAGTGCCATCTGTTTGTCCCCTAATTGCAGAGGTAGAGTAGACAGTTGAGTGGTAAAATAGGGATGGAACAAAGAATTTTAGGCACGAAGAAAGGTACTAGACACAGATCACCATGCCATAGTCAGGGTGGTTCCTGATAAGACCAAAATGCATCCAAGGCATTGAATGCACCGTTTATTTGTCTCTTGCAAATGAATGATAGAGTGGAATTGTGTGGGAAAGTAAGTGATCAAAGGAGACACCCAGGGCTATATAAGAAAGATTGTAAAATTTGAAAAGGAGGGGGGAATTCTATAGTTTTAGACTTTTTAGAGTTTTGACCAACAATATCATTTGCTTTTGTTCCATTTTCCTGAGTTGAAAGGTTTGTATGATTGTGTGTGTTTCTACATCTTTTGTATGACTAGAATATTCAATAAGAAGATTTAATACTATGCCCTTGTTGATGTTATCTATGTCAATTACAAAGTAGTTTATGCTATAGATTTTCTAGTGTGGTGATTGGAAATGTCATTTGCTTTTGTCCCATTTTCTGGAGTCCAAAGTTCTATATAACTGTGCATGACTTCTGTGCCTCTTATGTGATTGGAGGATTCTATTAAGAAGATATAAAACTATGCCTTTGTTGATGATTCCTATATCTTAGCAAAAGACTCCCCTATTGTGAGCCTCTGTTTCTATTATTCAAATCTTTTACATTGATCATGCACTTGTCTGCTCTTAAATGTAATAGAATCATATAATAGCCTCACTGTGCTCAGGTTAGGATTAGGATTACGCTCAGGCACATCGCCATAGTTAGGTTTCTAATTCCTTCATTTTGCATTTCTATTTAGTCTCCTATCCCTTTTCCCAACAACCATAAAATATAAGAGACTAGCTTCTTTAAAACCTAGAGGTTGTTTCAAGTCGCATTGTCCCACAACTTGAAACTTCCCATTGTTGATTGGCTAGGACCTAGCACAATTTTACGCCATCAATAGTTATTATCTTCATGATAAATGTTAAAGTTATGAAAATAATATTTGATATAAATAGCTTGATTAAGGCCTTTAATATGGAGGATATTATCATCAGGAAGACTATCTTGAAGGGGATAAGTAGCTAAAATGGGAGCTAGTAAAATTTTATCAACTATGACTTTCCCTTTTGTAAATTTTTGAGTGATGATGTGGAGATCAAATTCCATAAGGATCATCCATTTTCTAATTCTATCTCTAGGAAGAAAAGCTTTGGAGAAGAAGTGATGAAGGAGGCTAGAATGAATGATGGCATAAGTAGTCTGGTAAATCATGTAATGGTTTAGCTACAAAATAGATAGTAAGGCAATCACATTCAATTTTGGTATAACATGTTTCATAATATATGAGGCCTCATTTAATGTAATAGATAACATACTCTCTTCTAATATCATCTTGTTGGGAAAGCATTGCCCTAACCAATATAGGTGTGGAAGAAGTATATAGAATTAAGGGATAATTATTTGAAGGAAGACAAAGTGTATGTGGGTGAATAAATGACTCTTTAATGTTATCAAAGGTTATTTGATAATGGTTCATCCATTTTAGAGTGGTACCTTTCTTGAGAATAAAATTGATAGAATGGATGTGATAAGCCATTTTGAGGATGAGTCATTGAATTACCCCAAAGAATGCCAGTAATAGAAAAAGGAATGGGCATGTTGATGATATGACTAATCTTAGTTGGGTCAACATCAATGACATGGAGAGAGACTAGAAATCCTAAAATTTTTCTAGATGTGACAACAAAGACACATTTTTAAGGATTGAGTCTAACCCTATATTTAAGAAGGTGGTCAGAAATTATAGCAAGATCTGATAGATGAGTCTTACAACTTTTGTATTTATCAATGAGGTCATCCACATAGGTTTCAACAATTTTGTGGATGAGATCATGAAATATGTGAGTAATCACACATTGTTAAGTGGCTCTAACATTTTTGAGGCTAAAGGGCATTTTTGCATAAAAATAGGTGCCCCGTTATATGGTGAAAGTGGTCTTATGTTGGTTTTTGAGGGCAATGTGAATTTGATTATATCCCAAAAATCCATCCATAAGAGATAACATTTTATAACTAGCTATGGAATTGATGATGGCATATATCGAAGGTAAAAGAAAGTTATCTTTGGGATAAGTGAGGTTAAGATTGTAGAAATCAATAAAAATGTGAATGACCATAATGATCTTTTTTTGAATGGGAATAATGTTAGAAACCCATTTAGAATAATCCACTAGTTTGGTAAATTTAGCATTGAGTAATTTTATGTTTTCCTTGAGACATAAGGTGGAAACCTTAGGTGGAAATTTCTTTTGCTTTTGGCACATAGGTTTGACATCAAGGTAAGTAATGATATTATACACCATAATTCTAGGGTCAATACTAGACATGTCCTCATAGTACCAAGCAAAAATCTCATGATACTTATCAAAGAATAAGCTGAAATTATCATGTTTAATAGGTGAGAGTTCATAAGAGATAGTAATTGGTTAAGGACAAGACGGAGTACCATATTCAATGCAAGTGGTTTCTTTGATAAACATGGAATTTTTGTCTTGAAATATATATGGTGCATTAGGTAAAGAAGAGATTGGATTAGATTTGGGATCAATGCTATCAATGAAGTGTTGAGGGGAGTTTTAGTTTTAAAATTATAAAGTTTATGATGTTGTTGAGAAAGTTGAGGTTCTCATGCATGAAGTATTTCAAGAATAGCTTCATCACTAGGCAAGGTGGCAAAATGAACATAATACTCAACATATACTTTGAGATCAATAATTTTATTACCATGGTGATCATACTCAGAATATATTTGATGGACATCAATTACCTAAGCATCAAGTGTAATCTTAGGAGTAGGAGAGGAAGATGGATTAGAAAGGATTAGAATATCATTAGTTATGATAATAGGGGAAGGATTAGAGGTAATGATGGGATCAATAAGTGGTAAAGAAGATGCAAGAATTTTTGGGGATTCATAATGTATAATTTGATCTACCACCCAAGGAGTATCAATAAGTGTATAATTGGTAGGAGGCACATGACCCTCAAAATCTAAGTCACGATGAGTGGAAATGATATGCACATCCTAGTTAAAATCATGAATTTGAGCTATGCTTTTTTGATAGTGATAGACATCCAAATCTCAATATTGAGCTTGGGCCATTATATAATTGTCATCATATGTTGGAGAAATTATACATGCTTGAGAGTTAGGGGGAGTTTTATAAGGTGAAACCCCAATATTAGTAAATGTATGAGGAGACATGATGAGAGGATCTTAAAATAATTTAGCCACTCCTAATTAATTACAAGTAAAGGAATCTTATGGTAAATAAGGATCTTGATCATTGCATGCAGGGGGAAAACTAGTAATCTCATCAATAAGAGGAATAATACAATCCCTGGGTAATAGAGAAGGGGGAAGCCATTAAAAAATGTAGAGAGCTTTCTTGGTAGTATTATAAGTATGTTGCAAATCATTAGGTTCATCATCATTAGAATCCATAAGAGGAACTTGTAAATCAAGATTTATGTTGATGAACTTGAGTAAAGTAGCACTATTAATCTTAGGAATTATAGGAATGTGATATTAGGATTTGGGCTTAGGAAGTTTAATACTCCATGGATTAGTATCAACCTCATGTTTATATCATTTTCCATTATTTAATAATTTAATGCATTGGATACCATAAGAAGCAATGGCCCTCATTTAATGAGTCCATGGGTGACTAAGGAGAATATTATAAGATAATGGTAAATCAAGGACCCTAAGCTTAGTTTGAATGATCTTTGGTTTGATGGTTAATAAGATATAAATACACCCAAGTGCCTTTTGATTAGTCTTATCAAAACCATGATAGGTAAGATGGGTTTGCTTGAGATGATCCTTGTTATAACCCAGTTGTTGGATAAAACACAAAGATGTCACATTAATAATAAAGCCTTCATCAACTATAAATTTATAGATAAGGGTACTATTAATGGCTATTTTAATGAAAAGTGGCATATCATTAGCATGAAAAATAATTTTATCATTAATCATGTCTTCGTCAAGAAATTCACTAGAAGTCTTAGAAGGACACATAGTTTCAATGATATGAATGTTGGTAGGTTGAGGTTTAATAGAAGGTGGTTCTTCATCTATAAAAGATGGATCTTCAATTTCTTGGTGTTGTTTTATAAGAAAATTGTGATGATAGGGTGAGGTGTGAACCAAATCCTTAAGAGGAATATTATAAGGCATAGAGTTGAGTTACTCAAGAAAGTTCTAAGGAGATTTAGAAGAAGAACCAACATGAGGTTTAGGAGGTAAAGTAGATTTGGAAGGAATAGATGTGGTTATAGGATCGAAAGGAGGAGGTGGTTCCTCATGGGCTTTCAAAGCTATATTAGTAGTGATAGTATTTTTAATAAGTTGTTCTTCTAAAGATGGATTTTTAGGTTTGGTAATAGGATCTTTGTGAGCTAGCTTACGATGATAATTAACCTTAGCAGTGTTAACATATTGATAATTGTTATAATATTGATAAAATTTGAAATAAATGGCATAAACATCCTTGGTATTTTGTTCATTATTGGTTGTATAAAAATATTTTTGATTATTTCAGGTAGAAGCTTTGGAAGCTTGTCACCTTTGAGAAATAATGGTGTATTTTTTGATGACAAAGGTTGATCATGCATTCATGATTAAAAGACAAGAAGAATTTTTTTTTAGTGAGCCCTCTACAAGATTCATGGGAATGACCAATGTTGGCATGGAAATAATAAAATATATTAGGGTCATACCACTTGGGAGGATTATTAGGATAAATGAAAGGTTTAGTGGGTGATAAAAATTGTTTCATTTGCTAAACTAAGAGAGGTATATGAGAAGGTGAAGGAATATTAGTTTTGGAAATTCCTAGTTTGGTTTACAGAGTATTAATAGTGATAGAATTGGTATATGTTTGACAAGATCCTTTTAAGAGTTTATTAGTAGGTTCAAATTGCTTCATGAGAAAGTCTTGATGTTTAGCTTGGTCAAGAGTTTAAATAAGTGTTTCTAGGAGTAAAGGTTAGAAAATTTTATTGAAGAGAAGGGATCAAATTAGTGATAAAGATTTTAAATAAATTATCATCAATCATGTTATGATTGGATTTATGGGCCATTGATTTACATATTTTGATAAAGTCATGAGCTGATTCAGTGGGAGATTGCTTAGTATTGATGAAGTGGCTAAAATAATTTTCAAGAAGATCATTATGTTGAAACTCTTTAACTAAGGGATTGACCAAATATTTAAGTTTCCAAATATAATGTTGGGGTAATCGATTATACCATTATAATACATCACCAGTGAAGGTTTTGACTAAGAGTTTAGTTGTGGAGAAGGTATTAGTTTGGATCCACTCTTTGTAAAGGTTTCTAAAGGCTTTAAGAAATGAGGTAGGGTCTTTAATCCCATCATAATTGATGGTTGGAGATATGTTACCAATATAAATGGATACAATAAAGGGGGATAAAGGCTCATTTTGAATAGTTTGGAGCATCTTGTTATTCATTATGGGTTGAAGAATAACATTTTTTGAGGCATCTCTAGGAGGTGGAGTAATGTAATTGGGATTAGATTGAGGATGAATAGTTGGTTGATTATCCATATTAATCAAATGTTGTTAAAGTTGCATCATTTGATTGGTGTTAGAGTTTTACATTATGTTCATTTTTTGAATAACTTAGGCAAGAAGTTGAGTTGTATCAGGAGGTGGGTTGGTGTTGGTAGGAGCACTCCCCAAATTGGTATTAGGGAAAGGATTATTAGAAGATGGATTATTTGTGGTATGATTGGCTAAAATTATGTCAATTTCTTGCAAATTAGTTTTAATATTTTTAAGATAATAATTATCTTGGTAAGTATAGAAAGGATCAAATCCATCAACTTCATCTTGAGGTGTGATTTTCACCATGTTAGAAGTGATGGATGAAGGAGATGAAAAGGTGCCCTGAGAGTGATGGTACTTAGGAGGAAAAGAGAGGGAGAAATGAACATCCCATATAGTATCTAAATGGATTCATTCTATCTAAGAAGATTCTAATATAAGACTTCATTATGTCTGGAGAAAAATGAACATAATGCTAATAAGGAAAGATAGTAAATTGGATAATCAAATAGGGAAGGTAGAAAGTACAGGATTAACTGGGTTGACCTAGCATAGAAAATAGGGCTTGAAATAATATAGATATGATTGGGTTGACCTAGCATAAAAAATAAAGGCTAAAAAAGTGTACACAGTCAATTGGGTTAACTTAGCATAGTAGATAGGGAAAATCAAATAGCCTATAATAGATTGTGTCGATTAAAATGTCTATGTACTACAGCAAAAATAATTTTTCAAGTATTTAGAAAATTAATAAATAAATGGAAATGAATAATAAATTGGATCAATTAGGTTGATCCAATTGAGTCACACAACATAAAACCTTACACCAACACTAACTAATTCAATATTTTTCAATACAAAATACAATTGAGCAAAAAACAAATAATCAACTTGAAAAGTAAAAGCTAACTAGATGGTCAATCTAAATGTTATTTAGATTATTATAGTATAGTTTTAAATGTGATGGGAAGTTAGATATAAGCAAGGAATTAGAAATTAATCTAAGGATAGTTTTAAAAAAATTGGGCTAAAAGGGTTCTATATTAGCAATGGTATCAGCTTGGTATTGGGGCATACCCCCTCACTTCACACATGGTAGTGCTAAGGATGTCAGGTTCTTAGCCAAAATATATCATTAACCACATGTTTATACTTGTCCACAAAACTATGTTAACTTCCCCTTTGGTAATAAAATCCAAGTAGGTTGGCCTTGGGTAGATAATTATTAAAATGCTTGTTAAGGTTTTGTGATTTGGTCATGTGTGAATAAAATAGAAAATAGTGAAACTAAATAGTATATTTAAAACCAACTCATTATACTATGTGACATATTCTAAGTGTGTAAGCAACAATAAATGGAAGTGTGATCTAATTAGTATCATATAAAGGTTAATTCCAACTTTAAAACATGGTACAATGTTGATGTAATTGATAGTGTATGCATAAAAAAGGAATAAGGTTGACAGTGTCACCTTTGTACTATGAAATTAGAGGTTTGAAAATGAATAGGGTTGATAGAGTCAACCTAGTTATCTAGATAGTACACAAAATACAAGACTAGGTTGATAGGGTCGATCTAGTTGATTGTACAAGGGCAATTTTAAAGATTGAAAACTATGAAAGGAAAGACTATAAGGAAAGAGAGAAAGGATATAAAGGAACCTTGGTGGGTATAAAGATATATAAAAGTGATATTTATATCAAATAACCTTGAAAAATACTTACAAATATTAATAACAAGGTCGATTGGGTTGACCTATCTTTGCAGAGGCTTGTTGTTGAGTGTCTGAAACGTACAATGTTGACTAGGTTGACATAGTAATATGGATTAGATGTTTGAAAGTCTTTAAAAACTATATTATGTTGGTTGAGTTGATCTAGTAGCCTATAATTAAAAAATAACATACATAGAAAGAATAGAGTTGTATGGACGTGACTGTGTTTTAAACTTGTGCATATAAATTAGAACTATGTCGATACCGTTGACCCAACATTATGAATATATGATAGTAAAAATGATAAAATAAATAAATAAGTGAAACAAACCTTGTAAAGGTTAGTTTCACATTAGGTTCACTAGAATGTATGTAATAAAAAATGTATCATGTCTATAAATAGATCTTGGCTTGAAGAAGATATAGTATACCTACACTTTCGATTGGGAACACATTTGTTAAGTGGGAGCATGACCAATATGGGGATCCACTAGACCCAATTAAGGAATCATTTATCATAATACACCATGCTAAGGAGGGTTCCAAAGCCTCTAGTCTAACATAATCAAGTAATAATCCTAAGGGGGTCCTAGGTTTTGATATTTTACCTATACTAATAACATGAAAAGTAAATCTAATCTAGTGCTCACCAAAGCTTGTGGCACAACATGAGGGGTTAGTAAAAAATAAAAACATGTATAAGAGAATCTCAATTAATTTATTTATGAGTAATACCGTAACTCATTGAATATAAAGACTAATATTATTTGAAGCCAATACTTATGCTACTTCTATCTACTAAAGAGAGGAGAAAGTTATTGAATACTTACCTAAATATGAATCCATCAAGACTCAATCTCTCCCTTGGCCAATGGGGCTTTGAAATAGGTTTTTATGGTTTTAAGGATCACAAAGAAAGGTCAATGCATCCAAGACTTATCCACAAGACTAGATTCTCAAGTAGAAACCCTAAGCTAAGACTCCTCAAGTAAAATGATGGAAGAACATATTGTAAAGAAGCATGAACAAATAATAAATCTTGATTGTATATTGAAATAATGATGAAATGATCTTGTATTTATAGGTAGATATGACCCTTTATAAAATATTGGTTGACAGGGTCAACCCAATTGACTGAACATAATTTTAGACAATTATTCAATAGGTCTCGAGCTAGGTCAACCAAAGGCTAACATAATTCTTAAGTGAAAATATCCTAAAACTGTATAGGGTTAACCTATTCAACCTAATATAATTGACTGATAGAAAGGGACTTAAGGTGAGGAAAATAGGGATGAAAATTAGAAAAAACTAGAGTGTGAAAAGGAGTAATAGCTTAGAGAATGGTTTTAGGAGCTGGTTGGATTGGTACTAATGTGGCAATAAGGGAAAAAAAATATTATGAATCACCAATGGTTTACCCACCCCTTTCTTAGTGCACCCTTTAGGGCATGTACTCAGAGAGATTGAATCTTAATAGGTTCTTGTAAGATGTAAATCATCAGTATTTGATAAAAGTTGAAAATATTGTGTAAATAGAGACCACTCTATTGCTCGATCCTTTAGAGTCTTATGAAATAGTTTTAAAAGATTTAAAGTGCTAGTAACATGTGCCATAACTTTTTTGCAAGCTTTGAGATGCAAGTATAGATCTTCATGTCCATCAAACTTTGGTAAGTCTTGTATTTGTAGTTTTAATGGTAATATTGCATTGAAAATTTTACATGGGATGGGATTATTATGGATGGAATTGGAATCAACCCATGAGTGGTATGCTTTAATTTCCAGTGTGATATGGTATACTTGTTGTTATCAATCACCCATATCATGCATCAAGGATATTACATCTTATGAAGGTATATTATCATTATCAAGGGATTCATTTAAATTTTGAATTTTGTTATTTATCTTATAAATTACTATATTTCATTAGGAATATCATTTAGGGATGGTTGGTTTGATCTCCAAAACCTTTGGAGGTGTGATATCTGGGACCTAGTTAGAGGGAAATGAGTTATCACCCTCATTTGGGTTAGTTTGAGAAACTGATTCTACTCTAGTAAGGGGTTTGAGGTAGATTCGTTAGTATCTATTATATTATTATGATCCAAAACTTAGAATATTTGGTTGAAAGATAATTCAAGAAATAAGAACAACACAATTGTAATAATTCTATCTCTGAGAAGAAATGTTTTATTGATCAAATTTGTAGACCCAAACATATGCCTAGCTCTAAAAAGAGATGTCTAATTTCCATTTTGGGTTACATATTCATTTATAAAAAAATTTAAGGTATGAGGAGGATTTGTAAGGTCACAAATCTTGAGGGAGATTAAGTGGTTCAACTTCCATGATTTACAACAATACATAATTTGAAGAACTACTATTTTCATATTGAAGTACTAAAATTGAAATTTGGGGAACTTTCATTTGGTTTTTAGGGGTCAAAACCCACTAAGTGGATCTCTATGCCATTTCATGGTGTTTACATCATTCTTATCTTTCTAATAGTTCAAATGGGGAGTCAAACGGAGCTATGGTGTAAAAGTTATGGCTCTTAGAAGCTCTACCACCAATTGGGGTAGAACTGTCACCTAAATTGTCACCTGAAATATTACTCAAATCATTCCTCCCTCATGTAGAAGCAATGGTCCCCATTTCATCAATATTTGTCATCAATTGTGGTAGTTGTATTTTGATTTGATTCTTGATGCATACTTGGAATGGACTGTGCTTTGAGGAGCTATGCTTTGTGGAGTTGTGTAGGGCCTGATTGTTCACCATTTTTGTTTGACCATTAGTCTTTAGATAGAAGACTATGAAATTCTTTATATTGGTATCTATTTTCTTCTATTGTTGTGTTTTTTGTGTAGCTAGGGCTGCAACATCGACCATTTTAGATTCATGTGACTTAACCACCATTAGATCAAATTTCTCGGCACTAATCAGGGAGACATATGTATAAGGCGGTACCTTTGGTAACCTGTAGCACCATGTTTCAAGAGTGAGGATGATCCTTCAAGTTCTTGATTCATAGATACCATGTTGATCATACATGAATGGCTGACCAAAGAGTACATCACAAACATCCATATTGACCATCACATAAGACCTCATCTTGGAATGGTTTTATTGCATATGAGAGAAGACATTGGTGGGTGACATAGAGGTTTCTCTAAAGAATCAACCATCCAATACTATATGGATTTGGGTGAGGCTTCATGGATAAATTTTGGCTTTTCACAACATTAGTAGAGATTAAATTCTTTTGACTCTCACTATCAAGAATGAAATGCAGAGGCTTACCTTTCACCCATAACTTAGAGTGAGCCAACCTTTCCTTGTCATCTGGCCTCTCCTCATGGGTCTGTGATGAAGTAACAATGGAATTGGGCTCAACATATACAATATATTCTTCATCCTCTTCAATTATAGGGCGTGTATGAGGTAGGGTAGTAGATGTTGAGGATTGTGATTTAGAAAGTAAGGACTTGATGACTTGACATTCTTCTTTGGAGTGCATTCTAGATTTGTGGTAATCACACCATTTCAAAATATTCAATTCCTTTTGCTTCCAATTTTGGCCTTGTGTTTGACCTTCTTTGTCACTTTTTCATTTCGTAAGTTGACTCTTTATCTCATTCTTCCATGCTTCTGATTAATCTTCACTATGAACTTGTATGCCTCACTGAGGGTTTCTAGATTAAAGAGTTCCATCTCCCCCCATATATACCATTATATTCCACCATGATATTTGAGAACCTTATGTTTCTCACTTTCATGGATGCCCAATCTCATAGATAGAGAATGAAAAATGTTAGTGTAATCTTGAATAGACTATTCCTTACCTTGGTGAAGTTGTTTCCACTCTATATATAGATCATCATATGCTCCAATGGGGTAGTATTCTTCTTTTACAACTTTTATGAAATTATCCTAGGTAGGTTCTACCTCAAGGCCAATATCATCTTTACTAAATCTCTTCTTATACAATTCCAACCAATTTTTGACAAGCAATGATGCTTTCAAAAGACAAAAGTGAACTTCTCTTTATCAGTGAATTTATTTACAAAAAAATAGGAAGATAATTGATCCATCCAATTTTCTACTACATCATAATTGTTTTTTCCTTTGAATGTAGGGATATCAAAATTCACCTAAACCTTGAAGGGTGTTAGGTCACTGAAAGGATGTGGGGGTGTAGATGAGGAGCCATAATTTCCCATCAAAATTTATTGGAGAATTTGGGTGAATTATTGTAGTATCTATGCTTGCTACTATTGGAGGACTTCATTAACCATTTACTTGAAAGGATCATATGTCTTGGTGTTGTCCACCATTTGAGGTTGTTTGGAATGAATATGTGGATAGTTTGGAAGCTCTGCTGTTTTCCACCCAAGCTTCTTGTACACTAACCTCATCCTTAGGATCATACACTCCCAAGACAAACCACTCTGATACCACTGATCCAAAACTTAAAAGATTTGGTTGAAAGATAATTCAAGAAACAAGAACAACACAATTATAATAATGCTATCTCTAAGAAGAGATGTTTTATTGATCAAATTTTTAGACCTATAAATATGTGTATCTCTGAGAAGCGATGTCTAATTTCCATTTTGGGTTACATATTAATTTATACACGTTTTTAAGGTAGGAGGAGGATGTTTAAATTTACCAATCTTGAGGGATATTAAGTGGTTCAACTTCCATGATTTACAACAATACATAATTCAAGGAATTACTATTTTTAAAAACTTACTATTTTTAGACTACACTACTAATATTGAAATTTGGGGCACTTTCATTTGGTTTTTATGTGTCAAAACCCACCCATAAAATCTTGGTGATATCTCATGGTGTTTCCCTCATTATTATCTTTCCAATGGTTTAAATAGCGAGTCAAACGGAGCTATGGTGCAAAAGTTATGGCTCCCGAAAGCTCTGCCACCAATTGGGGTAGAACCGTTGCTTGAATTTTCACCTATAATATTTCTTAGATCATATTAATTTATAAACAAGAATCACATGATAATTAAATAAAAGATACTTTATTCTTAATTAAATGTAAATTATGAACATAAGAATATGTGTGTGTGTGTGTGTGTGTGTGTGTGTGTGTGTGTGTGTGTGTGTGTGTGTGTGTGTGTGTGTGTGTGTGTGTGTGTGTGGTTTACATGTGACCTATGAATAATAGAAATAGGTGAAGTAGGAGGATAAGTAGAAGGTGTAGAAGTAAGAGTATAAGTATCATCCACATGATCACTAACAGAGAGTAGGATAAGATTTTAAATTTTTACTATTATGTAATGTGTCATCATATGTGGGTGTAATGGAATGAATTTTTTCACTAGCAATGTGTGGAATGCATGAATGATTATCTCTTTCAATCTTGGAGTCAAGGGTATAAAAATTATCAATCATGTTTTATTTTTGCATATTATGACATGTAGGAAAAGAATTAGAGACATTTACATTATCAATATGTTGTAAAGAATCATTGCATTGATCTTGGAATTTAAAAGAAGGTGATAAAATAATTTCATCTACTTTAGTTTGTGCATTGATAAAAGGTGTAATATCATTGGTACATGATTTTTAAAACTTAACTAGGGTAAAGGAGATGCATTGTTCTTATGTACTTTAATTGAATAATACAAAAGTGAATTTTGTGTATTTCACTTATATTTATTTAATTTTAATAATGAGGTAGCAAAAGTAGTTAAAAATATAGGATCACATTAGAACAAAGCACTACCAAAAATATGCTCTTTTGGCATTATATTTTTAGTTTTATATTGAGGTGTAAGAGAAGAGGGAGAGGAAAGAGAAGATGATGTACCTAATATATCCTCATTTACATTTTTATTGTCATGATCATAATAATCCTCATATCCATCATTATAAAAATATTCATCATCATCATCATTATAAATAAATTAATTATTATGCTCTAATGTACAACCTTGAAGATTTGTCCATTCATTAATATAATTATGAGAGAAATTCAAAAACTCATTAATTAGGTGAGGGGTAGAATACTTCTTATATGCCATTTTAAACTTGATAAAGAAGATAATGTAAATAATGAATAATTATCAAAAAAGAGGTATAGTTTAATCTGACATAAGTAAATTTATAATTGATAAATTTTAATCCAAGTATGTAATAAAAACTAGGATTGTAAGTGAAACCCTAATTACTAGTATTTGGATGTATAGGGACCTAAAGTGTGGATCTAGAGTTTTGAATGAGGGATATTTTGAAAAAAATCAAATTAATGAAACCCTAATATAGGATTGATTAAATGAGATAGGTTATGAAAAAACTTAGGAAAAATAGTAGTTTGTATCCCTAATTTAGTCCAAAAAATTTGGAAGAAGGTAAACCCTAGCCAAAACTAGATTTTTAAGAAATATTTGAAGTAATTTGAGTTAACCAAATTTTTTAACCTTTTAAGACTCAACTCATGTAAATACTATGTTGTTAAAGGTCCAAGTATGATAATAATCTAGAATTAAAATTGGAAATAACTGATTTAATTAACCTTTCCCAAAATAATAAGTGAGAAGAGAAAGAGTACATATCTATAAAAAATAGGTCTTTCTATAGATCAGGGAACTAAAATAGGCTAGATAAATAGGAATCTAACACCTTGCATTATGTGACTGTGGTTGAAATATAGCCTTGGATAGTAACATCAATATTAGGATAGTAGCTCCATGTGGTTCTAGTGTTCAATCATGGAAATAGTGTCCCTCTTATAAGAAATGTCTACAACTTTTAGAGAAGTTGTGGGAGGTTCTTGGGGTGCTATAGATAGTTTTGTGTCATTTGAGAGATCACTTGTGTCATTATTTTAGATGGGTATCTTATAAAACTCTAATAAGTACTTACACACATGAAACAACAAATGAATAAAATGTAAAAAGGAAGGAAAAAACTAGGTTATGGGGTGTTATGATCACATGGAGTAAAACTCCTATTATCCTAGCCACTGCCTACATTAAACCCAATGTTAAGGGTGTTAAATCACATGTAGTTCTCCCCTAGGAAATGTGCATAATAAACTTGCATAGTATGATATAATTAATTTCACTTAGGCCCTTCTTTGATCAAGCATGCAATGCTTATATGTGATCGCTGAGTTGTGTGAAGAATATTGAGATGCACTATTGACTGATTTTATTTAATTATGTGCCAAAGTAGTAATTGTCAGATGCAAATTGCCTTGTGAGGATCTTTATATAGAATGAACTTTGATTTGAATATAAGAACTTTTTCAATGGATAAATGTTTTTAAAAGAGGGATAAAAAATAAGAGAAGGCTCAAGAAAGGGTTAGGACTCAAACACGAGAGAAAATGCCCATCAAAAACTAGATCTTTAATTGGACACTAGCATCACATGGCACTAATGCCATAAAAATGACTATAATTTCCTAAGACTTATATCAAATCTAAAACCATGAAAGATAGTCTAGGGGCCCTTGTGATTAGGATAAGGTGACTTGGGACCATTGGGGGTGCCACTAATAGGGAAAACAAGACATAAGAAAGATCAAGACTCAAAATGACTATGTGAATAAGGAATATATTCATCACTAAGACCTTCATGTGAAAGAGAAACAAAAGACATAATACTTGTGGTTTATTGACCAAATTAGGGTGTTTACAAGTTACCATCATGCCCTAATCCATCTTGAAGACATTTGGAAGACAAAATTTAAGACACGGGGAGGATTATATGAATGGTTGGTCATGACTTTCAGCCAAACCAATTGCTAACTATAGTAATGCACTTGATAGATGATCTACTCAGGCCTTTCTTCAACTCCTTCATCATCATCTACTTGGATGAAATTTCCATCTTCAACATGACTTGGGAGGAGCACCTAGAACACATATTTCACATCTTCAACACCTTATGTCAATATGAGTTTCAATCAAACTTATTAAAGCATATGTTCGACACTATACATATAAAATGGCTATGCTACATCATTGATTGCATCATCATCCATGTATACCTACAGAAGATCAAAGTATTCTAATATTGTACTAATTTGTGTAATATATTATAATTAATCCATTTTATTGGACTTGATAACTTATACCACATGTTCATCCTTAGTTTTGAACACATCTCTTGGGCTCTCAAATAGACACACATGCAAAAGACAATTTTGATTGGAGTCATGTGAAAAACACACTTTTGAGGCATGTAAGCAATGCCTCTACATAGTCCCTATTCTTATAATGCTTGGTATTGTGCATTCATTTGAAATTCACATTGATGCATCTAAATATGCACTCAATGGAGTGCTCATGTAACATGGACATCTAGTTGTATAATAGTCAGATATGTTCAATGGCATTATGAAAAGGTAGTCCAATAATGAGAAATAACTATAAATTATTGTGAAATAAATCAAGCAATGGTGACATTAAATTTTAGGGAAGGAGATAATTATTCATTCAGACCAAATTACACTTAGTTATTGTAGATGTAGATTAAGCTGGAGAATGCACAACACATAAAATGGATGACTTACCTAAAGTAATTCTATCTCATGATCAAGAAAAATAAATGGAAAGATAATAAGGTAGTACATTTCCTTATCCAACCAATAGTTCATGTACTCATCATGGTGCTAAAAACACATGACCACAACTTACTAGACTACATATCCCTTTACTCAACTAATCAGAACTTTGCCATAACTTACACTAGCCTAACACAAGGCAAATAAATTTAGGATTTATACTTATCTAATCAAATTATATACATGCTCAGACATCTCTATGTTACTAATGGCACACCTTGCCAATGAATCATCTAGGAGGCACACTACACCAAGACCTCAAGTTACTTAGACATGACAAAGACTCTAGATGCATTGTAGTCATACTTTTACTAGCTGCACATATGCATAGATGTAGAATTCCACATAAAGTCTTGCATTCATTATTAAATCACCAAGCCCAAAAATATTAATATATGACTTTACACACCTATACTAATTCAATCTAGACCATGGGAATATACCAACATGGATTTCATGACTAGTTTACCTATGATGAGATGATAACATGAGCTTATGTTCATTATAGTATATATGTTTTATAAGATGGATATCATAGTCTCATCTATGAAAGATATTTATGTAGATGGAGCTAAAAAATATTTATTTAAACATGTTTGGGTTCATTTTGGGTTTCCAACATCCATCATCTCCAATCAAGATCTGTGTTTATAAGTCATTTTTGTCAAGCATTGTGGGACTTGATGAGTATGCAACTAGATTGGTCGATAGACTTTCATAAAAAAATAGATTAGAAAACCAAAGTGGTCAATATAATACTTGTTAATATTATATGAATATAAAATTTTGCATATTATCACATGTAGGATGACAATCTCTTTTACATTAAACACACCCACAACATATCCCTTCATAGCTCTATGGGTCACCATCCATTCACTACATGTCTTGGGTTTCAAATTTTAACACCTCTAGACATATCATACCATACATTAGTTAGAACTAAGTCATGCACACATGAACATAAGTGGACAAATAAAATAAGTTTTTGTGACACATCTAGTCTATTCATCATCAAGTTCAACAGATCCTCTCTAACACACAAGAAAAGTACAAGGATTGCCATGATGCACATTGCACACCTCTTGCATTCTAATTTGGTAATAAATTTTTGTTACACCTTAAAAATCAGAAATTAAAAGGTAAAAATAGGAATATAAATCCTCTATGCTATGGTAATTATACCATTTTGCATGTGGTTGGTAAGAATGCCTTTATTATTGATCTATCCTAGTACTTGGGCATGCACCCAATATTCAATGTAGAACTTCTAATCCATATGATCTACCACTTATTGAGCCAATAATGACAAAAAATCCTTATGATTTGGATATATAAATTATTTTAACCTATATAGAAGTAACATATCATCGAATTTCCATACACCTGCACCCACCATAGCACACATCAACTTTTCTAAGTGGTCAAGGTTGGACAATATATTATTCAAGCTAAGTGGTACACTTATCAAAAAATTAAAGTGTCATTCTATAAAATACACACTGATTTAATATAGACCATTTATATTAAATAAAGGGTATATAATCCATGCACATTTGGTGCACATTTGAACACACTGCTCATTTGTTATACTACATATAGCTTGAAATATTGACAAATTTTACCACCATTGGTTAAAATTGCTTATGTTTAGGTTTTTATAAAGAGTTATTTCATGGATTTAAGATTAAATAATATATAAAAAACATCATAAAACCTTCATAAATCAAAAACCATGCTCATAAATAGCTCACAGGTCTAAATTTTGGCAAAGGTTTCTTCTATTCCTCTAACTAGCTAGTTACAAGCTAGTAAAGGCAATTTTCAAATGTTCATTTCATGAAAGAGAAGAAAAGTTGGTTATAATGGTAGTATCATAATATATTTTAAATTATTAACTCAATATTACATGCATTAGTTTTAGGTTATAAGGGCTTAACTTTATGAATAATTCTTAAGAAGGAAAGGTGCTTTAAAACCCTTCTTATACCCCAATAGCTTAGTTTTAGGAGATGTGATTGTATTTTTGATTATTTGTTTAAAAATAAAATTAGTGTGATATATTATGTGGAATAAATAACACTATTATACATTCATAATCAAAATTTTAAATCAAATAAGGGATAAAGGTAAAGGAACAAGTTACAGGGTTTTAAACAAGCAAGAGAGATAGTTAGAAAAGACATGTTTTGAGAAATTTAAGTGATTTTTGATTGAATAAAATGGTTTAAATTATTAATATATATATTATATGACATAATTTAAAAATAATTAGGTATTTAGGCTTAAAAAACTCAATAAAATGGCAAAACTCAAACCTACAGGCATTCAAAAATGAGATTGTGCAAGTGAAGAAGCACTAAAAAGTGCAAATTTTGAGTTTTATTTAGTGAAATATATTTAAATGTGACATATAGGTCTTTTTTTATGTCATTAAATTTTCAAAAGTGTTTTCATGTCCTTAATTTACCTAAGGAGAGATAAAATGGTAAAACATAGGTTTTTTCATGAAGGAAATCAAGGGTTTTCACTATTTTGATCACAAATGGAGTTAGAAATGAGTGTTTTAGATCATTAAAAGGGGAAAAAATGATTTTATAGTGTTTATAATTAATTTAAAGATATTAATACATGATTATATAAAGAAAATAAATAAAAAATAGGCTCATACCAAAGAAAAACATCTCAAGATCACCATGCAGACAACAAGAATGTACTTTTTTATTAAAGAGTTTTAAAGATTTTAAAAATTTTATAAGTTTTAAACATTAATACCTATCCATTTAGAATATTAGGAGTGTATGTTAAGGCCTATAACTCATTTTATACCCCCAAATCCAAATCAGGGTTTTTTAAGGCCTAAAGAGCACAAAATTGCTTTTTTGGAAGTTATAAGTGGAATTTAAAGCTAAAATTTTGTTTGAAGGTATGTTACACATTATATATTATTTTAAAATAATATTTAAAATTATTATATATTTTAATAATTATAATTAATCAAGTTATATGTTTTCATGGTACATTCAAAAAGCTTGCCAATTTGAAGAAGATAGGCATATCCAAGAAGGACTAGTATGGAGAGTTATGGTTATCCATTAGATAATGAAATTTTAGAAAGGATATTTCATGGATTTTTCAAAAAAATAATAATAAAATATATCCCACTTGTATTCCACCCTTGAGTAAGAAGACAATTCCCAAGTTCAATTAATGCATTGTGTATTCAACAACATTGCCTAGTCAAGCACATGTTCTCTTTGCTAAGTGAAGATCAAGAAGAGGTTAAGTATTTGTATTAAAAAATGGAATAAAGGTTTTAATTATTCTCCAATAACATGAAATATATCTCTATAATACTTCCCATTTGAGTCAAATATATGAAAAGTCAAGAAAATAAAAAGTCTTCAATGAACCCTAGAAAGGTGGAGATGAAACATGCAAGAATAAAGGAGCATAGTTGAAAACTAGATTCAAATTTGAAGTACTATTTTCATGGAGGATAATCCTTAAAACAAAAAAATGACATATATCTCCAAATTCATCCCTATTAGAGGTATTTTTATAAAAGGTCAAGTCAAATTCCAAGATGCATGTAAGGTAACTAAAGTCAAACTCCAAGATGCAAGCAAGATAGTTAAAGTCAAACCCCAAAATGCATGCAATATAGATGAAGTAAAAATCCAAGAAAAAATTAAGACAAATAAATTAAAACTTAAATATTCATGCAATATCAAAATTATTTCAATGCAATATCAAAAGGAGTTAACTAAAGATGATCAAGATATTTTTAGGACTAAAGACCATCAATACATGCATGAGACCTTTGAATTTTCCAAAAAATTCAATTTTTTTTTAATCTCTCTCTAATATGAAAATTTTAAAATAAGGGAGGTTTAAAATATAATTTAATACATATTAATTGAAAGTGTAAGTTAAATATTAAGTTGTTGGTTGAGTTAAAGTTTTAGTGGAATAAGGAGTGAAGTTGAGATAGAAGACTCATCTCTAGTTTGGAGCTGTTTGTGTCTTCTCTCATTCCTTCCTTTTTATATACGTATATTAATTTTAGATATATAATTATAATATTATGATTTTGGGTTACATAAACTCTACAAAAAATTTTACTACATGACATTTGAAGCATTAAAGAGCTTTTTTTTCCTCCATTTTCAAGCTATTCATGAAGTATGCGTCTTGTGTTCATTGATTTAACTTAGTGAATGGTTATTTTTACTATATTTATGTCTAAAATTTTCACCTTTATTTATAAAATTAGAATTATTATAGGTCATATAAAATATATAAGTCTGATTTCTACCTAATCTGTGAGTGAATTCAGCCATTGTTCATTCCTTCCAAGCTAGTGTGAAATAATGATGTAAGAGACATTGTATTAATATGAAGTGAATGTTTTAAATTTAATAATATTACAAAAAAATTAAATTATAGGCATAATTAACATTAATAGTGGTGCATCACCCCACATTTTTAGTTTCCATATTGATTTTTAGTTTGAGTTTTGCTCCTTTCCCCCTTTTCCTAGTTAAGAAACACCAAATTAGAGAGTTTAGAGAGAATTAGGTGAGTTTAAAAAATGTAAATAACCATTAATATATATATTATATATAATACAAGGTCACTGACACCTTATAGACTTTCCATTATGTTAACAAGAGTGAGAACAAGCACATATTCTTGTAAGGGTGCACTTTTAAGTGATAACAATTAAAGTTGGAAAATATGATGATCAAGATAAGTGGTAAACTTATTAAAAATTCAAGTGTAGTTCCATTAAATTAACATCGATGCAATGGATAAAATTTACATTTAAGAAAGGGTTAATTATCTGAATGAAGTTTTTACACATCCAAATAAAATCCTTATTTGTTATACTATGCATAACTCACACAACTCATGCAATCATGTGCACTACTTTACCTAAAATTTATAGATAACATTATGCACAAGTACCATAATTATTTATAGTATTTTATGCATTGATATCCTTAGATCATAGCCTATGCACCCCACTATGTACCTCACAACTCATAGTCTTTCTCACCTCATTGACATTTTTTCATATACTTGCTTACTCCCTTAGGCATTACAACACAATAAAGTGTTAGAAAGATTTGAAATCATGGATAATTTAAATCACCCAACTAGCCATTCCATCAAAAGAGGTTTTCAATAGTTGAAGTGGTTGGAGGTAGCCTAGACATTAACTAGTTTCCCTATTACCAAATACCACATCTAACAAGACTAATGTGTTGCCAACAACCTCATCGGTAATCACACAATATTTAACACCAATATTTCAGTATTCATGTTAAATATGTAAAATACACATCTGATCATAGATAATGAGAACTTACATAGTGGTAACATAAATATCTTAATCTATACATCTACTCTATATACACACACTGTAGACATTGTAATCTATTTCCCTATTCTTTCATTTAATAATAGAAGTTTTATTTCATAAAATTAGACTTATAATCCATTTAATGTGTGTTTTATTGTTCTATCTAAATACATATCCACATATTCACTTTGCATAACCAAAATTGGTTGTCCCTCACACACTCAGTCCTAGGCCTAGTACCACAGATTAATTATATGTATGGTGTAATTCAAAATTATTTTTGGTATTTGCTTCATGATTTAAAAAAGGATATTTTTATATTTTTAAATTTTAATTATCATTTAATTATGGTCTATCTTCTTTAGTATGCATGCCAATATCAATATTGTTCTCATTATGAGATATTGAAACTTATGCTTAAGATTGAAACACCTATTTATAGAATGCCAAATACATCTATGGTATTTAGAATATGTATTACCATATTTTTTTTATTGTGGTCTTGAAATTTTCACTTCCATTGGTGGAGGATGAGTGATTAGATTGCATTCAAGTATATTTTACAATAATACATGAGAAGGTGAAGGTAACTTAGAAAATTACCTCCTTGGTGGAGATTGTATTAAAGCTTTGTGTTGGTTGTGAGATAACATTAATTATAACCTTAGCTTCATTGTTTTTTTTCATTTTAATTGTATAGTCATCTAAAATGTCATTTCATTGTAATGAGTGTCACTCGAGACCACCTTATCCTAGATTAGCCCTACACCTATCTTAGGTCCTCTTTTGATATTACTATAGCTTTTTTATTGGTCTAACCCACTCCCATATATACTCAAAATATCACTAAGTCATACCATAGGCACTTAGGCCCCTTATTCACTATATTTTACCATCTAGACATTAGCACAACCCTTTGGGCACTAGCACATTATGCTATTGACCTAGGGACCATGCTAGTGTCCTTTAGCTCCATACTCCCCAAATGAATATCTTTCCATTCCTAAAAACACTCTTAGGGTCAGCCTAAAACTTTTTCACATCTTGAAAAGCACCAAAATATTATACATACACCATTTTCATTCACTTATCAACTAAATGGAAATTAGATGCAAATATACAAACAAACTCATAAATAGTTACACAAATCAAGGTCATTGATCCCTATTCTAACCTACTTCTACATACACCCATGTAAAACTAACCAAAGCTCATGTTACTCAAATTTCTAGTCTCAATTCACACTCAAATTGATACTCATACTAATATTCACTTACACTTACACTTACACTAGTACGTAGATTGGTAGAACTACATCAGACTTGATCTCATTTTGAGGTATTAGTAAATAAGAAACACTCAACACCACTCTTTTTTAATTGTGATCTTCAAATACCATAACAAACATGGAGGCATTAGGTTTTACATGTAAATTAGTCAAAAACAAGGAATAGATAATGAACCAACACTCATCCACTCAATCACATGCATCTTAGGACTAGGCAATGGTACACCCAAAAGGTCACTATCCCTACTTGTAAAAGGACACTGCCATG
Source organism: Torreya grandis (assembly GCA_037957365.1). Lineage (NCBI taxonomy): Eukaryota > Viridiplantae > Streptophyta > Pinopsida > Cupressales > Taxaceae > Torreya > Torreya grandis. The sequence continues at coordinate 1,161,417 of JARHVA010001647.1, forward strand.
CCCTAGAGGACACTAGAATAGTGTACTACTATCCAAAGGACCACACTAATATTCATGAGGGTTTTTTAACTCTTATTTCTAATTAAAGTCATTCTATATAACTCCAATACCAAATTTTAGTTGTAATTAATCTATCTCAGTCAGTTTCCATCTAAGTATATCTCTTGTAGTTAATTTTCTATTCATAGAATAATTAGAAAAGTCAATTATTTTACAAATCAGAGGCTATAATTATTACATATTTATTCCCTAGTTTATTATTCTAGATCTTTAACAAACTAGGATTTTACAATCCATAATCCCCTTAAAAGTTAAATAATTTAGTGAACCCAATTTAATTCAAATATATTGCCTAAAAACCCTAGTTTACCATTATGGTTTCCTTTCATACTTCCAAAATTTGCTCAGTTTTAGTTTTTATCCTTTTATCATGATTATTATGACAAAAAAAAATCTATTTTTTGGTACAAAGTTTAGTGGTTTGTCTTACATGCTTATTACTTGCCATTTGTATAATGATGCACATGTATGCCACTCTTCTCATGCATAACATTAGAATTAAAATTAATTCACACATTAGTCCACCTCCTCTTGAGATCCCCTTGTATGGAGATCATTGTTACATGGCCAATTTTGAGTTACCTCCAATTACTACTCGATGATAGAGAGCCTAGAGGACTACTTTTATTCTTCATCCACCTAGACCAGTTAATTACCTTCTCTCTCATCCTACATCTACTAATTTCCCTAAAAATATATTATATCCTATGGTTTGAGTTGTTAATAGATGGAATCAAATGCTTCCTTAGGATATACAAGAACAATGTAATCCCACCATCCCTCCTCATCCGCAAAATAAGGTAATGGGACCAAAGGATTAAAATAGATCATATGATATTATGGATTAGTTTATAAATACACCATCTAAAATTTCTATTATGGAATTAATTCAAAAGGTAAACATCACCAAGGATATTTGTTTTCAAACACTCAATCATACATATTTTCCTTAGGATACAGAAATGACTTATTTTGCATCTATCATGAATACTATCAAGGACATTGAGGATGTTATATCTTTTGGCAATGAGGATTTTCCATCACAGATAATTATCGACAAGAATCTATCACTCTTCATTTAAACACAAAATAAGACCACCTCTATTAAATGAATTCTAGTTGATAGTGGTTTAGGTATTAACATATGCAATCTCACATTTCTATAGACTATGGGGGTTGATATAGCATCTATTTAGAAAATATATAAGAATATTTAAGGTTGTGATGGAATTACATGATAACACTTATACACAAGTTACACTTGGTAATACATGGTTATAGTAATTGAATGCCATAGTTGATTGGATAGATAAATGTTTGACATTTAATTATGAGGGGCATATAGTTCAAATTCAACATGATGGCACACACAAGAATCACATATTTCATACATATACTCCATAGTCCAATGTGGTCTACCTTGAGACCACACATGAGGCTTCTCACACAATATATCAACATATTATTCAAATGCACATAATCCATGATAACACTAAGGATAATGCTATACATTTACCAAAAATAGGATATGATGATGATGATGATGATTTATTTGAGTTTTGGTAGATTTAATATTCAACATTGGATGATCTCCCACTAGATCCACCATTTAACTATCCACATCCCATAGATCTTATCTTAGGTCTCTAAAAGCATTACATTTCATTTTTATATAATATCATTTGCTTATACATTACTTGTATATAGTTTTTCTTACCTTAGTCTATATAGTTTCATTTACATGTTTTTTATACATAGTTTATACTTAGAAAACACGAAAAAATATAACACAGTAAAAAAATACAAAACATTTGAATATTAGCTTAGAAAATACAAATTTTAGATTGTGTTTATTTCAATTTTTACATTCCTTATACTTTCCATGTATTACATATGTTATCTATGCTAGTCTAGTCAATTTGATCATACATACATGATTCACTTGTTCTCTTCAAAATTTTACACATCACTATAGGACTCAGGTCCTCTATATAAATCAATATTTAGTACTATCTACCCATTGGGGGTGCATACACATATACATAGATCTATCACTGATGCATTCACCCATTGGGGGCATCATACTACATAATTTCTAGTTTGCTAGGTTCTATCTTACTATACTCCACATCACATATTTACCATTGATTATATCTTGATATTTATCATCCTATACCAATTTGATTTTTTTCTAACTAATTCTACTTTCAAATAAACTTATGTACATATTTTAATCTTATAGGGATTTGTACATGTTCATGTATACTTTCATTTATAGCCTTACTACTTTATACATAATTATGTGTCCTTGCTTCTACATCTATTCAAGGGTATTTAAATATGCCATTGTTCTATGAATCTATGCCAATTACATTCATTTTGTGTATGATTTGTACATGTGACCATGTCATTATGTGTATTGATTGTGTATGTGAACATTTAAACATGTACTTCTATGTTAATTTAAGGAAACCTTCCTTGATCTATGCATATATGGAAATATAAATATGTCTTTTTATGTTTGATATTCTTAGGCTCAGTGACATGTGCCCATGTCCCTTGTATTGTGGGCCCTTGTCCTACTTTACATTCTTCATGTGTTTCTATGTATGATTTTATGTATGCATAATGGCCATGAAACTTATCTCTTACTTTTTACACTCACATCTAGTTTGTGATGACATGGAGGACCTCATACATCTCCCCTTCCACCTTGGGTGCCTTGATGGACACCATTCCCCATCACCCTAGGTAGTTTAATCTGATTATACTTAGATTGTTTGTTCATATACATGCTTACATTATTCTATCTATCTTTACAACCTTGTGAATGATAGATCTAACATAAATCATACATTATCAACTTATGCTCAACTAATTTTACATTTTGATGTCATGTATAGACATTATATTGGTTTATCATACATATATAATATTTTTTTAGTCTAACATATGATGCATTGATTTTATTTTGAGGATAATTATTGTAAGGGTTCAATAACTCCCCTCAAAAGATGGGCTTTCACAAGGGTTTATCACAAATATTAAGTATTCGAGTGCACTTAGAACATAGTTTTAATCATGTATACATAGAATATAGAGTTTAGATTTAACAAAACACACTAAAAAATACTCTCATATAGATTAGCCTCATTTTTGCATAAAAACTACATAGTTGGTAAATAACACAACAAATAATGCTAGCACATTATGCTACTATCCAAGGGACTGTGCTACTATCAATTAGCCCCAAAAATAATATTTTTTAGAATTTACAGAAAAGGTATAGTAGTTAAAATTTAGGTTTCCATAATATCAGCCATAAATTATTAGTTATGCTTAGTTTATGCTCAATTTTCACACAAATTACATAAATTTTCTCAGATTGGGGGAATTATGCATGTCATGATCACTCCCATTTTAGTTTCAAATACTCAAAAATAGATTAATGTGACTTAGTCTAAAATACATATGCACAAATGTCAAAGTTAAGGGCATGTGCATGACATATTTTCCCCATATGTTTAGTTTGACAATAATATTATCAAATGGAATGGTAGATCCATGTTATTCTCCATTTTGTTACTTCAAACACCATTTGCACTAATTTTTCACTATATTAATGTCTTATTCCATATATAATGGTTAGAATTAATGAGTAGTCCCTGAGATACATTCCCAAGTGCTAGAGTGGACCTTGATCCATTTTACATTTTAGAGTTTCTGAGTGGCCCCATAGCCATCCTATATGGATTTAGTTACATCACACAGCTTTAGTTACATTTCATAGATTTAGTTTCAGATGCATCTACTATACATGGGTAGGCAATTATGGAGTCATATCTTACTTGAGTTATTGATCCACCTATATAGGAGGGTTGGACAAGCCTTTAGTCCAATCCAAGTTATTCATAAACTATTATCCACCAGGCAGGGGGGAAATGAGAGTCAAGGCCATCTTGAGTTATTAAGCCACCCCACATGAGGCATGAAAAACCTATCAGATCAATCTAATTTATTTACCATTTGATAACCATTTACACACATAAGATGTCACCAAGTTTTAACATTAGTTCACATACCTAACAAGGTGTATTCATTCCTTTCCTCTTTTTCTCATCTCTATACTCACTTTTGTCATTACTTTATATGTTTCTTAAGTAAGGATTGATTCCTTCATGTTTCATTTATAAGATATTTAATGGAGCATGCTTCATAGACTTAGACTCAAATTCAAAAGCTTTACCTCTTAGGTAAGTACATGTACATTTATTTTCCTTTATCCTAGTCATTTCACTTTGTTGCATTTCTAGAATAAATTGGGGGGGGGGGTAATGTAGTCATATAAAATTCCATTTTAATGTAATGAGTGTCACTTAAGACAACTTTCATGCAAGTCCAACCCACTCCTAGATATACCTAAAGTATCACTAATCCATTCCTTAGGCACTTAGGCCCCTTGTTCACCAAATTCTACCATCTGGACATTAGTACAATCCTTTGGACACTAGTGCACTATGCTATTGACCTAAGAATTGTGATAGTGTCCCTTAGCTACTTACTCCCCCAACAGATATCTTTTCATTCCCTAAATCACATCTAGGGTCAGCTTGGACCTATTTCACATCTTGGAAAGCACTAGCATGCTATATATATATATACCAATTTCATTCACTTATCCACTTGATGTAAATTAGATACAAATACACATAAAAAAACTAAAAAATAGTTATGTAAATAAATGTCATTGATCCCTAATCTACCCTACTTATACATACAACCATTTTTAATAGCCCAAATCTCAAATTACTTAGATTTCTAGTCTCAAGTCACACTCAAACCGACACTCATACTATCATTCACTTATACTTTCACTAGTACTTAGATTGGGAGAACTAAATTGGGCTTGATCCCATTTTGAGGTATTGGTATGTAGGCAACACTCAACACATGGGGTATTGACATCATGTCCAACCTACCCTACTAACACCACTCTTTTCTATTTTTGCTTCTCAAATAACCTAAGAAATATAGAGGCCTAGGGTTTCACATGCAAATTATTAAAAAATAAGGAATAAATAGTCAACCAACACTCATCCACTTAGGCATAGGCATCTCAACACCAGATCAAGGTACACTTAGAAATTCATTGTCCCTACTTGCAAAAGGACACTAGCATGCCCCAAAAGACACTAACATGGTGTGCTACTATCTAAAGGACCACACTACTATCTAAGAGGGTTTTTGAATCCTATTTATAGTTAATGACACTCTATATATCTTTACTACCAAATTATAACCTGTAATTCATCTGTCTCAGTCAGTTTCCAACTAAGTATATCCCTTGTAGTTCATTTGATATTCATAGAATAATTAGAAAGTCAATTATTTTATAAATTAGAGGCTATATTATTACTTATTTATTCCCTAATTTTTTATTCTATAACTTTATCAAACTAGGGTTTTACATTCCATAATCCCCTTAAAAGTTAAATTAGATTGATATTATAATTTGGTTTAATTTGAAACTTGAAATTTGAAGTAGGAAAAACATTTGAATCATACTTAAGGTTGTTCAAATTAATCAAATTGACTTTACATTATTTGACTATATGGCATAGTTCATCAAAGTATTTAAACTTATCAAACATAATTGACTCTTGAAGTGGATATATCAAAATTCAAGTGAAGATATATTAGAGCTCATTATTAGACATTTGATTTGTCATTTTAGCAAGCATAGTATTATATCTTAGCACATATTCATTAACGATTAACTATTACTAATTTAAAAGTGATCTCTTTAAATTTAAATACTTTCAATTTTTAAATATTAGTTTTAAGGTCATACAAATATTAATAACCAACTAATTACAATATATTTAAATAATTGCAAGCATAATTCTAGGTTTTATATTATAATATATTAATATTATTTAAAAATTATTAATATTTATATAACCATTGAATTTTAGTTTTAAGGTCATTTTTGAAACATACTCTTATATCTTAGAACATAAGAGAACCATATTTTAAAGTGACCAAAGCATGAAGATTTAAATATTACTACTAATATTGATGGGGTATATTACCACCATCTCTAGTTTGATAACAATAAGTGGGATACAACTTATTGTACCACATTTCTCACATAATTGGGACATACTAAAAATTAACTAATATATTCTCCATTGACGCCAAAATCTTGAGGATACATTCAATTACCCATAGCTTTTGACCCACATGTGGAAACTTTGACCATATGTATATTAGACCACAAACCACATTTATAATTAAAGTTTGGACAAAATTGGCTAGTCAAGTGGAATACCAAGTTACATACAATAAATATGTTTGTTACTTTTATTTATATGGAAACAAATATTTGCATATAACATGATGGGTATGGTTATTTACCTTCACCATTGGCCTCAAATAAACCATTAGACATAAACATTGAAGAAGTAGAAATACATCAATATAAACAAATATTGAGAAAATTTATATGTGGCCCTATACCCTTTGATGACGAGGACTTCCTTGATTAAAACTATTTACATATTTACATAAATACCAAAAAAAAAAATCAATAATTTAAAAATATTGTTAGCATATACATACTCTATTAGCTGTTAGAGGTAAAATCACTAAGAGGGTGGCGGGGGGGGGGGGGGTGAATCAGTGATGCAAACAAACCAACTTCAATTCCAATCCTTATAAATCTTAACCATTCAACATAAGAATTTATAAAGCATACGAACCATTCACTATAATAAATAAAGAAGATCATGCAAGATCAAAGCATATAACACATGAATTATGTGGAAAAACCTCATAGGGGATAAAACCCACTCTCAATCCTAAAACCACATAGACTATAGTCCTATAAGATATCAAAAAAAATATACTTTAGTTAAGCACCTACTTCATAAGGAACACCAACCCCTAAGCATGGAAAAGTACCCACTTGCCATTAGATTTTGAACACCCACACAACACCTCTAATATAAATACCTCCAAAACTATGATTGCCTTCCAATATGAAGGAAAAATAGTGAATAAAAACTCTCTTCAACCCTTCCCACTTTCTCAAGCCTTCACACACAATTAATGCATCCAAAATAACCTTTTGGATCACTCTACACATCTTCACTCATCCCCAATATTCAAACCAGTAAGAACACTATTATAACATAATAAATATGAATACTAGGTCACACACATATCCTTCACATTTCTCTAATCTTAAATTCATCTACCAAGCATACTCACTCTCCTCTATTATTCATTCATACTCTCTAGAAACCTTCATCTTTATTTTTTCTCTTTAGAGAGTATTCATGATCACCATTTTATTGGTCAGAAATAAGACATACCTTAACCCTTAAATATTATATAAAACTTAAAATAATATCAAAACCACCTACATAGGTTTACATAGCTTTGATAGATCACCCTTAAGCAACAACACCTTTCAATCAGGCCTAAGAAGCCCTTTTAGGTCTATGGAGACCAATTCATCCCTTTAACACTTTATTGAGCAAAAATAGGAACACAAGACAAATTAAAAGCACATAAGTCCATTCCAAATCACCCCTATGACACCTTAAAGTGATTACATTAATTAATACACACCTATGCATATGCAAAACCTATCAATCATTTGCCTTATACATGAAAACACCATGAATGAACCAAAAGTCAACTTCCAAGAAATGGTTCATATTGAAGATGGATTGGTAAAACATATAAAATACATATAGATGATACTCATGGAGTCTAAAACACTCTAAAATAGATAAATCACCTTGAAACATCCAAAAACTATCAATAGAAACTCAAACATCCTTCTTGGGTCACTTGCACAAGAAAGTAATACCCTTAGTCAACTTTGAACCATAATAAATGCAATTTTACGACCATTCAAACCTCCAAATAATTTTTAATGGATTTATATTTAATTTATATACAAATTTGATTTTTATAACATCATCAAATTCATCCATCATCAAAATTTGTAGGCAAAACATTGCAGATTGGTTTTCCTTTATAAATTCAAGTATTTGAATTCCAATGGCCATTTTTAATACAAATTTGACTATGGAAAATAATGAAATATATTTGGGAGAGTAAATTTTCACTATGATAAATTTTGATAGGAATAAATTCAAGACTTAAAATTTGAAACACATGTTCTAGGAACAAAAATGAACAGACATATATGACCATTTTGTGTTGACACCTTCACACATGTGAATGATGACATCATCAATATACTTAGGAAATTCTACCAAGATGACTAGGATAACCTAGACCTTCACAATAATACTTATATGATTTCATTTCAATTCCAAAAGTACACAAATAACTCATTAAACCACATAGGTCACCTCAAACATGGTCAAAACATCATCAACATCTATCATCTTGCTTAACCAAGTACACACTACAAGGTCCATACATAATCACTAAGGCACACTTTGTCATTAAAATCCATGCATACATATCAACTCATGTACACTCTTGGATACCTTGGAGACATAATTTAAAACACATAAACAATATACCCATTTGTCATTGATGTCAACACTTATAATTTTTTTCAAATCCAACAACAAATCTATGCACATACTCTTTCTCCCTTTACAAATAATTTCTCCCCCTTTGACATAATGACAAAGTGGGATTACCTGATAATCTTGAGGACACGTAAATGTTTTCAAATCCAACATAAATAAGGTAAATCCTGTGAGAAATGATATAAAATTCCCCTATCACTGTGCATACCATTACTTACAATGACTACCTCAAGCCTACTTATTGACAACACTCTTCTTTGACCAGGCACTGCTCTATGAAGAAGAAATGAAAAATATCAAGAAAATAGGAGTAATAAAACCTTGATAACACTGAAAGTAACTCCCCCTATGTCACTTTAAATTAGGCTCACCTTGATCACATTCAAACCATATCCAACCATGATGAAATTTCATAGTTGCCTTCGAATTTTCTCTCACAAACCACCCATAAAATGAAAAGTGGACATTAAATCTCTTTATAAAACACATATGATCCTTAAATTTTTTTATAAACATATTTAGGGACAACCATACCTTTTTATTTTGAATAAAAGACTAAAAATTACTCTTCACATTAGCCCTACCTAAAAGGCCTAGTAGCCCTACCTAAACCTTGCAAATCCTATAACTTTATGTGTAGAGACATTCATGACTTGAAACTTCATATCTGATGAAAACTAATATTCCCTATAATTCATGCCAAGAATCATCATCCAAATATTCATTTTCACTATAGCTCCTTCATAAATTGACTGTCAATTAGCCCTTCATTTGCACAAATCTTTATCCATAAAAAAACCATACACTTACAAATGACTGTAAAGTAATTTTTGAAAACCCATTTGGACATTTTATTAGATTAATTATCCTTATATCTCAACTCCTTTGGGAAGGTCATTAACCCATATGGTGCAAAACCTAGGGCATAAAAAAGAAATAGAGTCAACTTACCATCTTCCATTCAAAAATAGCTCCTAAAACTTCTCAAACACTTGGAGGTCACCAATACACACCTATGGATCATTTTTTGAGGTTTTAATCCATGGGGAACCTATAGAACCATGAACATGGTTTTTGTCCTACTAACCCTTAAACAAGGATTGTTATACTCGAGAGGCATAAAAAATATTCAACTTTCCCTCAAGAGGACTTAAAACCCTTAAACCACTTGGATCAAATATATATGAGGTTAAAACACCTTTATATTCCAAAAATTCACCTCGAATACTCACAAATCTTGAATTGACACCTAGAACTAGTCATACTATGCATGCAGACCCCATGTATACCCTTGTCACTATGCCAAAACACCTTCAACTGATCATGAGATAATTATCACACCTTAAAATACCATTTTTCACTTAGACACATCAAACCAATTGGACTCAACCCTTTTTTATCTTCATAGACCTCAAATGCATCAATTTTGGATGATGAACACACACTAGGCAGTGATCATTGAGTAAAATGGTCAAACTTAACAAATGATAATTAAAGATACATGTGACCAATACAATGAATGAAACCCCTTGTTTACCTTCTTTCTTCATGATTAGACCTTCCAAGCCACACATCAAAAATGGACTAAAATTTACCTTTAGGACCAATGTCCCTAAACAAATTTAATGAATATTTTCATCACAAACCTTTGGATAAAGCTCATGAAATTGTTACACCCCATTAACCAATGAAATTATATTTATTTATATAAAAGGATACGACTCCCAAGCTTTGTCTTAGATAGTCAAATATTACTTTTATTAATGGTTTAGTCATAATATTTGTATGTTATTCTTTTCTAGGTATATACTCCAACTTAACACTTTGATTACTCAGTTATTATCTCAAGAAATGATATCTAATATTAATTTTCTTAGTTTTTGAGTACATAACATGATTCTTTGAGATACTATTTTCACTAGTATTATCACAATAGATAGGACAAGGTTCATTTTATCTTACCTTATAGTCTTCCAAGGTTTGATTCATCCATATTACATGAGTGTAATAGGAATCAAAAACTATATACTCAAATTATATAGTTGATATGGATGTATAGGTTTGTTTCTTTCTTATACAAAACACCAAGCATTCACCCATGAATAAAACACCACCACTGGTACTCCTCCTATCATCCACACACCCTACCTAATCTACATTAGTGTATGTCTTTAGAGTGAACTCTTTTCTCTTGATGTACCATAAACCATATTATATAGTGCCCTTGAGGTCCCGAAATATCCATTTGATTTATTTTAAGTGAGACTCTATAGGATCAAATTGAAACCTACCTAAAAAGCCTAATTCTTGCATGATATTAGGCCTAAAAGTAATGGAGTACAAACTATTTTTAATCATGGGTTTATACAAGGTTTAATCAACCTTTGGTGAGTCATCTTGTTTACTTAATTTTCATTTTGTGATTCGATCATGTAAAACTTCCTTAACATATCTTTGATGTATTTTTCCTATGAAATGAATATCCCTACATTAAGTTGGTTAATCTACAATCCTAAAAAGAAAGAAAGTTCTCATAACTTTGACATTTTAAACTTAGTCTTCATTGCATCCTCAAACTCTCTACTCATGTTTTCATTATCAAAACAAAAAACTACATCATCAACACAGACTACCTCTAATAATTGATGACTACCCTTTGTCTTAATGTACAAATTTATATTAACTATCCCTCTTTTTAATCCTTTGCTCAATAGATAATTGTTTAACCTATCATAACAATTTTTAGGAGTTTATTTAAGACCATATAAAGATTTATTTAGTTTACAAACACCATCTGATTACTTTTCATGGAAAAACCTTCAAGTATCTCAATATAGACTTCATCTAAGTTTCCATTCAAAAAATCATATTTCACATCCATTTGGTAAAATTTAAAACCTTTAAATATTTTATATGCCAAGAAGAGTCTAATTTCTTCCATTATTTCCATAGGAGTGAAGTTCTCATCAAACTCTATCCTTTCAACTTGAGTATATCCTTTACACACCAGTTTATCTTATTTCTTATGACTTCTCCTTTCTCATTCATCTTATTTTTGAATACTGACTTAGTGCCTATCACATTTTTATCTTTTGGCCTAGGTTCCAAATCCCATGTTTCATTATTTACTATTTGATCAAGTTCCTCATTCATTACACATGTCCAATTTTAATATTTTCTAGCTTCCAAGAATGTTTTGGGTTCAACCTTGGATAATAGAGCTTTGTCATATTGATTTTAATTGATTAAAATTCTCCTTATAGTCTATAAACTTGCATTCATATCTCTAATTATTTGGGAAGATGGATGATCCTCATGTATTCTCATAGATATATCTCTAGTATCTTGTCTTACCTCTTCCTCTTCATCATCTAATTGAATAGATATGCCTTCATCATTTGAGTTAGGGTTCTCTAAAGTACCATTTATCTACAAGTTAGGATTCCTGATTTCACCTACTTCCTCAACTCTTACATTTTAAATTTCAACAACTTTGTGAAGTATCTTATTGAATCATCTATTAGCATAACTAATAGATTAATAACCTAAGAAGATATCCTCATTATATATTGAATCAAAATTTCCAAGGTTTTCTTCATCCCTCTTGATAAAACACTTGCTCCCAAACACTCTAAAATGTTTGACATTAGTTACCCTATTCTTCCATAGCTCATATGGAGTCTTATAACCATTTAATCTAACTTGGAATCTATTTAATATGTATACTGATGTATTAGTATCCTCTTCCCAAAAACCATCTAATAGTTTGGAATTTTGAAGCATCGATCTACTCATCTCTTGGATAGTTCTATTTATCCTTTCAACTACCCTATTCTATTGGGGTGTCCTAGCAACATTATACTATCTTCTAGTCCCTTGATCTTTAAAAAAAGTATCAAAATCATTAGATAAAAATTTACCTCCTCTATCTAATCTCACACACTTGATTTTTGATCCCTTTTCATTTTCAACAAGAGATTTAAATTCCTTAAACTTTGCAGAGGATTATAATTTTTCTTTAAGGAAATATATCCAAGTCATCCTAGTGAAATCATAAATTAATAACATGAAGTAGTTGTTACCTTGAATACCTTGAGTTATTATAGGTCCACATAGGCTAATGTGGATAAACTCTAATGGTATTGTGGTTGAAATATCCATAGATTTGTATCTTCTTTTGGTTTACTTCCCATGAAGCCATGCCTTGCATAAAGCATGAGGAATCTTTGTGATTTTAGGCATATGTCTCACTAACCCTTTTGAACTAATCCTCACTAAGTTGTCAAAATTCAAAATTCCAAGTATTCTATGCCAAAGATAACTTTAATTTAATTTGAATTATGCAACACTCCTCCCTTTTGGATTCATGAAACACATACAAGTTGTTGTCTACCTTGTGAATATTTGAAACTAATTTCCCAAACTTGGATCTTCTCACTTCACACCCTTTATCATGAAAATTCATAACATTTCATTATTTACACATTTGGATAAAACTTAGAAGATTGTGTTTCATACCTTATAAATATAAAACATTTTTATTTCTAGTAGGACCATTATCCAAACTTACATAACCTTAACCAACTATGTTAGTAGCATTGTTGTCACCAAATCTTACTGAACCTAAATTATGTTTTTTGAGAGAGATAAAACTTTCTCTTTCCTCATATCATATGAATTGAGCATCAACTATCTATGTACCATTTATTTTTTTCATCCTTTTGAGTATGCAAGGTAGTTTGAAAAAACATTGACCTTACTTTGGTGTACTAACTAAATTCCACTTCCTATTTTCTTCAATCTTAGATTTGTCTTCCTTGAACCATTTGATGGTGTCAATGAATTGTATGTCATTTTTACAATAGGCCCTTTTTTAGTACTTGGATATATGTCCTTGTTGGTTATAATTGTAGCATAAAACCTCAATTCTAGTTTTTGAAGAGAAAGCACAGTCACTATATCTATGACCATATTGATTATAAGTGTAATAGTACCCATTGAAGACATAACTATAGTTTGTCATGTTAGAAATTCCTTTTACTTGACCATTAATAACCCAATATTTTTCATCTTTAACTTATTTGGTAGATTTAGGAATCTTATTGTCCTTAGATAAAAGAACACACACACACACACACACACACACACACACACACACACACACACACACACACACACACACACACACACACACACACACACACACACACACACACACACACACACACATGTCATAACTTTATTTTCCAAATGAACCATTCTTTGATTCAAGCCTTTTTCCATCATATCCTAAAAATTCTTTATTATTGTTTGTAGTTTACCTATTTGTGTCTTTAAATTATCAATGCTTGCATTAATATCATAACATATTGAGGAAGTTAAATTTTAATTTTTAATTCCTTTATTTTTCTTCAATCTTTCATTTTATTCCTCTAGATATTTGATCTTTGATAGAGAACATACTAGTTCACCTTGAAGATATGTCTTAGCCTCTTTGTCATCCATTGTACCTTTTATCACCTTCAAGTGGTTAAAATTACAAAGAAAGTGTGGCTATGATACCAATTTTTAGAGGTAAAATCACTAAGAGTGAGGGGGGGTGAATTAGTGATACAACCAAATCAACTTCAATTATAATCCTTATAACTCTTAACTATTCAACATAAGCATTCATGAAGCATACAAACCATTCACTATAATTAACACATAAGATCATGTAAGATCAAATCACATAACACATGAATTATATGGGAAACCCTCATGGGGGATAAAACCCACTCTCAAGTTTTAAAAAACATAGACTATAGTCCTATAAGAGATCACAAACAAGAAAGTTTAGTGAAGCACCCACTTCACAAGGAACACCAACCCCTAAACATGGAAAATCACCCATTTGCCCTTAGATGTTGAGCACCCATACAAAACATATGATATAAATACCTCCATATCTATTTTTTCCTTCAAATATTATGGAAAAATAGTGAATATAAACTCTCTTCAACCCTTCACACTTTCTCAAGCCTTCACACACAATCAATGCATCCAAAACAACCTTTTGGATCACTTTACACCTCTTTTATCATCCTCAATATTCAAACATGTAAGAACACTATTAAAACATAAGAAATATGACCACTAGGTCACACACATATCTCTAACATTTATATAATCTTAAATTCATCCACCAAGCATAATAACTCTCCTCTATTATTCACTCATACTCTTTAGAAACCTTCATCTTTATTTTTGCTCTTTATAGAGTATTTACGATCACCATCTTCTTGATCATCCATAAGACATAAATTAACCCTTAAATATTATATAAAACCTATAATAAGGTAAAAACCACCTATATAGGTCATCCATATATTCGATAGATCACCCTTAAGCAACAAAACCTTTCAATTAGGCCTAAGAATCCCTTTTAGGTCTATAAACACCTATTCATCCCTTTAACACTTCACTGAGAAAAAATAGGAACACAAGACCACTTAAAATAATATAAGTACATGAAAAATGACCCCTAAGACACCCTTAATTGATTACATTCATCAATACACACATCTACATATGTAAAACCTATCAATCATTTTCCTTGTACATGTAAACATCATGCATGAACCAAAAGTTAACTTCTAAGCAATGGTTCATAATAAATATGGATTGATCAAACCTCTAAAATCCATATATATGATTCCCAAGGAGTATAAAATACTATCCAATATATAATTCACCTTGAAACATGAAAACACTATAAAAAAACTCAAACATCCTTCTCGAGCCACTTTTATAATAAAGTCAAACCCTCAATCAACTTTGAACCATAATAAATGCAATTATACGACTAGTCAAACCTCCAAATCATTTTTAATGTATTTAAATTGAGATTATATACCACTTTTATTTTTATACCATTATTAAATTCATACATCATCAAAATTTATGAGAATAACATTGTAGACTGGTTTTCTTTTGTAAATACAAATATTTGAATTCCAACGATCACTTTTTAATGCAAATTTATGGAAAATAGTGAAATATGTCTGAAAGAGCAACTTTGCACTATCATAAATTTTTATAGGAATAATATGAATAATTAAAATTTAAAACACATGTTAGAGGTAGAAACCTAAACAAACCCATGTGATCACTTTCTTATGACACCTTCACATGTGTTAATGTTATTGTCATCAATCTACTTACTCAAGAAATTCCACCAAGATGACTAAGATAATCTAGACCTTCACAAGAATACTTAGATGAATTATTTTTACTTCCAAAATTAAACCAAGAAATAATTATACCCTATAGGTCCCCTTAAACATGGTCAACACATCATCAACATTAGTCATCTTACTTAACCAAGAAAACACTACAAGGTCCATGTATGATCACTAAGGCACACTTTGTCATTGAGAACCATGCATACATATCAACTCATGGACACTCTTGGACACATTGGAGACATAATTGAAAACACCTCAACATTTTATCCTTGGAATATATGTGTTAGTTCCATGTTGATGGATAACATCTTAGTTACTTCTAAATAAACATGTTTTACACTTCTATTTGAGTGTGATACAGGGATACACATATACAAGATTTATGTAATTTTGAATGTTGGGATTTCCATCTACACACATCACCAATACGTTGGGGGAATACATCTTCTTTGATCATAATAATTCAAGGTTATATCATTCTATGGTCACTTTAAATTATCATTTTTGAGCTAATATATACTTACACATGCCTTTATCTATGCTTATTTCTTCTACAATATACTCAATATGATATGTACTTGATTTTTTTTATAACACATATGATCCATGGGATACTATGATATATTTATCTTGGATTCTTATGTTTTCATTTATGCACTTTTTTGATTTTCTTGCCTTGCTATTGTCTCATCTATTGAGCTTTTTAAATGCTCCATTATTTGTGGACCCCATGCCTTTGCTTCTTTGAAATTTGAATATGTCATTTCTTATTGTATGGACATTTGAATATGAAATTCTTAGTTTTATGGAAATTTGACTAAGTCATGTCCATTCAATTATGTGACATTTGAACATGCCTCTTATTTGTAGTCTCCTTGGACCATTATTTGTTGAATTTCCTTTGAGTGACTTGTGTGTTAGGTTGTGGAGCTAAAAGCTTCAACTATTGCAGACATGGAGGTTGCTGAGTTCCAGAGATATCGGCATCGGCAGTATGATCAACATCGGTCATGGGTGAACAGAAGGGCAACTGGCATCGATAGGAGGTCGGCCAACATCAGTCACCCCCATGCAGATAGGGACCGATGTCAATCACTTGTGTGGTTCCAGAACTATTCATTGCACGAATAATTAGTTTGTTAAACCGAGTGTTTTCATGTAAAGGCTATTTTGAGTCTTGAGCTACGTGTCTAAATTAAGAGTCTAAGTTATTGTTTACTCTGGTATCTATTTATAGACCCATTGGCATGTATTGTAAAGAGTGCTAGATAGCCAGAGTGCTAGTTAGAGTTGAGTAAGTGTAGCTCCTTCTAGTTCCATAGATGAGTAAATAGAGGAAGGCAAGGAAGATCCTTCCATTGTAATATCATTTAAGTTGTAGGTTGTTGCAAGCTCATAGGAGATCTACATGTATAAGTAAGGTCTATTGAGTTGCAGGGTATTGCAAGCTTATGGGAGATCTACTTGAAGTACTTTGAGTACTTGTGTACTGACAGGGTTATTACTGATTGGTTGGAGGTGAACACCAATTCTGTCTGTGAGTTGTGTGTTGGGACCATTTTTGGTAGGAGAGTGAACTCTTGAGAAGAATTACTGTACACTTGGTGTGGGAAGCCTGAAAGGTGTGGAAGAGTGTGGTGTCTCTTCATTGTATTTTTTTTTGGATGAGTATTAATATAGTTTGTGTTGTCTCTAATATTCTGTGTCATTTGTGAATTCTAGTTACTTATTACTTCTGGTTAATTCCGCATGTTTAGTTGCTAATACAAGGTAATCATATTGTGCTCTTTTTGAGGAGCAAGATCCTAACAAGTGGGATCAGAGCTGTTTGTTGTTCTTGATTCCCCATCAACTGGTATCAGAGCTTTTGGTTGGGTTACTAACAGGTGTTTCAGATTTGGTTAGTGTGTGTTGATTACAGGTTACTCATAGGGGTTTCTATTTGAGTGGGAGTATATCAATGGTAGAAAAAAGTAAGCTATGAATGGAGAAGTTTAATGGCAAGAACTATCAATTATGGAGGATGCAGATTGAAGATTATCTATATCAAAAAGATTTGTACCTGCCATTGGGTGGGGTTGATTACAAGCCCTGAGATATGAAGGATGAAGAATGGGAGGTTCTTGATCGGAAGGCTCTGGGATCTATAAGGTTGAGTCTTGCATCGTCTATGATTTACAACTTATCTCAAGCTAAGACAATGGTAGAGTTGATGGAATATTTGGAAAATTTATATGAAAAACCCTCAGCTTTGAATAAGGTATTTCTTATGAAGCAATTATTTAATTTGCAAATGTTGGAAGGTGGATCTGTTCATAGTCATCTTAGTGATTTCCATGGTTTGGTAAACTAGTTAAATTCAGTCAATATTATTTTTGATAATGAAATTAAGGCTCTCTTAATCTTATGCTCATTACCTAAAAGTTGGGAGAGTTTGGTAATGGTAGTTAGTAATACTGCATCTATTTCAAAAATCTTAAAAGTGGATGATGTTGTGAGTGTAATCTTGAATGAAGAAATTTGCAGAAAAAGCACAGGTGAATCATCAAAAAATGCTTTGAGTGTGGAAAGTAGGAGAAGGCAAAGAGAGAAGATCGAGTATGGGAGATCAAGGTCAAAGATAGGTAGGAGATCCAAGTCTAGGTATGGCAGAATAACCTGCTAGAAATGTTGAAAGCAAGGGCACTTAAAGAGAGATTTTTGGTTGGGTGAAGATCAGCATAAAGGACATGAAGAAGCAGGTGATGCAGGTATTATTGCACAGAATGCTCTGGTATGTTCCTTAGATAAAGTAGAATCTTGGGTTTTAGATTATGGTGCCTCTTTTCATGCATCCCCAAATAGGGAATTTTTTAATGAGTATGTCTAGGGAGACTTTGGAGAAATTTATTTATGGGATGGTAAGCCTTATCAAATGGTTGGCAAAGGGAAAGTAAAGCTGAAATTGCAGACAGGGAACACATGGGTGTTGAAGGAGGTCATGCATATCCCAATCCTAAAGTGGAACTTGATTTCTATTGGAAATTTGGGTGATGATGGTTGCACAATAACTCTCACAGCGGACTCTTGGAAGGTTACCAAGGGTGCACTTGTAGCAAGAGGTAAGAAAGTAGGTACGCTTTATCTATCTACTTGTATTACTGATTCTCATTCTAGTTTATCTACTTCAGCTGTAGATTCAAAGATGTGGCTTAATAGGCTTGGTCACATGAATAAGAAGGGGGTGCATGTTCTTGAGTCAAAGGTTATGCTTTCAGATTTGAAAAGCATGGATCGATATTTCTGTATACAAAAGAAGAAAGTGACGTTTCTTGAGAAATCTGATGTTAGTGACAAGAACAGGAAAGCCTTGGTTTTCAAGGAGAAGATGACAAATAGAGATCAACGTAAGGGGCTGAGGAATTTTGAGCAGAGCAAGGTTGATTTGGATAAGGGTTTGATCCAAAAGGAGCTCACGAGTAGAAGTCATCACTCACAAGTAAAACACAGAGACCGATGTCAGTTAGAAAATTGGCATCGATATCCAAACAGGGACCAATGATGGATATGTTTAGCCTAATGTCGGTGACTTAGGATAGATAAACACCGGCATCAGTTAGGGGGAACTGACGTCAATGATGAGGTAGTCACATGGAACCGACATTGGTCAGATGCAGACTGAGATGTGACTAGCATTGGTCACTGAGACAAATTTTGGGCAGACAGCAAGCTGTCAAGGAGTCTCAAGCACCCATATAGAGGACATAAAGGGTAAGTAAGCCTCAAATTCATCATTTCACTTCTTTACACTACTTATTACTCACTGATGGTCAAGAACTAGGAAGTTGTTAAAGAAGCAGAGCAGGTAGATCTAGGAAACAATGGGAGCTTGGCATGGATGAAGGATGTGATTCCTTAGAGGAGAACCAAATGAGAATTTTTTTGGTGGAATTACCAACTAGAAGAAATCACTAAGAGACAAATGGATGTTCAGGATAAAGAAGAGTGGGAATGGATACGTGAGACAGAAGGCCAGGGTATATGGTCTTGTTTTAGCTGCAGGACAATGGAGGTTTGACCATTGTATTTCTCTTTACCAGGTTGGATAATATTAGCTACATTATCCTATTACTGTATTGTGTGCTTGTTGCAGGGTTACACATACAGGGAGTTACTGAACTAAAGGTAAAGCTAGTTCAGAGGTGTGTCATGAGGAATCTAGGAGCAGCAAGATTCTTTGGCATGAGTGTGTTCTAGGGACATGGAAGGTCACAGGTTGACTTTGTCTTCAGATGATTGTGTGAAACTGATTAGCACGTCGATGGTTAGACAGTTCTATGAATAGTGTCTTGATTCACATAATAAAGTTAAGTGCATGGTATGTACTAGACTTGAGATTTCCCAAGTAGTGGGAGTTGTCATAAGTTTAGAGCCAATCCAAGAAAGAAGCACTGGAGGGCAGTTTAGTGGATTCTTAGAGGGACTAATAGCAGGTGCACATGCTATGCAGGGTTAAGTTATTTTCTACATAGATTTGTAAATGTAGATGTGGCAGGTGATCTGGATGACAGGAGGTGCACCATAAGATTTGTGGTGGTTGGTCTTCAAGAGTGATCTTGAAGAGTGATACAAAGCCAAGGGAACAAACTAGAGATGTACAGGTATAGGTACAGTTGCAGCTATTTATCTCCAAGTGAGAGATTGTTAGGTTATGGAGCTAAAAGCTTCAACTATTACAGACATGGAGGTTGCTGAGTTCTAGGGATACCAGCATTAGCAGTGTGACTGACATCAGTCATGGGTGAACAGAAGGGCAACCAGCATCGATAGGAGGTCAGCCGACATCGGTCACCTCCAGGTAGAGAGGGATCAATGTCGGTCACCAGTATAGTTTTATAACTATTCATTACATGAATAATTAGTTCATTAAACTGAGTGTTTACATGTAAAAGCTATTTTGAGTCTTGAGCTACGTGTCTAAATTAAGAGTCTAAGTTATTGTTTACTCTGGGATCTATTTATAGACCCATTGGCATGTATTGTAAAGAGTGCTAGATAGCTAGAGTGCTAGTTAGAGTTGAGCAAGTGTAGCTCCTTCTAGTTTCATAGATGAGCAAATAGAGGAAGGCAAGAAAGATCCTTCCATTGTAAGATCATTTGAGTTGCAAGTTATTGCAAGCTCATAGGAGATCTACATGTGTAAGTAAGGTCTGTTGAGTTGCAAGTTTTTGCAAGCTTATGGGAGATCTACTTGAAGTACTTTGAGTACTTGTATACTGGCAGGGTTATTACTGACTGGTTGGAGGTAAACACCAATTTTGTGTGTGAGTTGTGTGTTGGGACCATTTTTAGTAGGAGAGTGAACTCTTGAGAAGAATTACTGTACACTTGGTGTGGGAAGCTTGAAAGGTGTGGAAGAGTGTGGCGTCTCTTCATTGTATTCTTTTCTAGATGAGTATTAATATAGTTTGTGTTGTTTCTAATATTTTGTGTCATTTGTGAATTCTAGTTACTTATTGCTTCTGGTTAATTCTGCATGTTTAGTTGCTAATACAAGGTAATCATATTGTGCTCTTTCAAAAGAGAAAGATTCTAACAAGTGGGATCAAAGCTGTTTGTTGTTCTTGATTCGCCATCAATTGGTATCAGAGCTTTTGGTTGGGTTACTAATAGGTGTTTTAGATCTGGTTAGTGTGTGTTGATTATAGGTTACTCACAGGGGTTTCTGTTTGACTGAGAGTATAGCAATGACAGAAGAAAGTAAGCTACGAATGGAGAAGTTTAATGGCAAGAACTATCAATTATGGAGGATGAAGATTGAAGATTATCTGTATCAAAAAGATTTGTACTTACCGTTGGGTGGGGTTGATTGCAAGCCCCGAGATATGAAGTATGAAGAATGGGAGGTTCTTGATCGAAAGGCTCTAGGATCTTTAAGGTTGAGTCTTGCATCGTCTATGATTTACAACTTATCTCAGGCTAAGACAATGGTAGAGTTGATGGAATCTTTGGCAAATTTATATGAAAAACCCTCAGCTTCGAATAAGGTATTTCTTATGAAGCAATTATTTAATTTGCAAATGTTGGAAGTTGGATCTGTTCATAGTCATCTTAGTGATTTCTATGGTTTGGTAAACCAGTTAAATTCAGTCAATATTGTTTTTGATGATGAAATTAAGGCTCTCTTAATCTTATGCTCATTACCTGAAAGTTGGGAGAGTTTGGTAATGGCAGTTAGTAATACTGCATCTGCTTCAAAAATCTTAAAAGTGGATGATGTTGTGAGTGTAATCTTGAATGAAAAAATTCACAAGAAAAGTACAGGTGAATCATTAGGAAATTCCTTGAGTGTGGAAAGCAGGGGAAGGCAAAGAGAGAAGATCGAGCATGGGAGATCAAGGTCAGAAATAGGTAGGAGATCCAAGTCCAAGTATGGTAGAATAACCTGCTGGAAATGTGGAAAGCAAGGGCACTTAACGAGAGATTTTTGGTTGGGTGAAGATCATCATGAAGGACATGAAGAAGTATGTGATGTAGGTATTGTTGCACAAGATGCTCTGGTATGTTCCTTAGATAAAGTAGAATCTTAGGTTTTAGATTCTGGTGCCTCTTTTCATGCATCCCCAAATAGGGATTTTTTTCATGAGTATGTCCAGGGAGACTTTGGAGAAATTTATTTAGGGGATGGTAAGCCTTGTCAAATGGTTGGTAAAGGGAAAGTGAAGCTGAAATTGTAGACAGGGAACACATGGGTGTTGAAGGAGGTCATGCATATCCCAATCTTGAAGCAGAACTTGATTTTTGTTGGAAAGTTGGGTGATGAGGGTTGCATAGTAACTCTCACAGTGGACTCTTGGAAGGTTACCAAGGGTGCACTTGTTGTAGCAAGAGGTAAGAAAGTAGGTACACTTTATCTATCTACTTGTATTACTGATTCTCTTTTTGGTTTATCTACTTCAGCTGTAGATTTGAAGATGTGGCTTAATAGGCTTGGTCACATGAATAAGAAAGGGATGCATGTTCTTGAGTCAAAGGTTATGCTTTTGGAGTTGAAAAGCATGGATCAAGATTTCTATATGTAGAAGAAGAAAGTGACGTTTCTTGAGAAATCTGATGTTAGTGACAAGAACAGGAAAGCCTTGGTTTTCAAGGAGAAGGTGACAGATAGAGATCAGCATAAGGGGTTAAGGAATTCTAAGCAGAGCAAGGTTGATTTGGACAAGGGTTTGATCTAAAAGGAGTTCGTAGGTAGAAGTCATCGCTCACAAGTAAAACATAGAGACCGACGTTGGTTAGAAAACTGGTGTCAGTATCCAAACAGGGACCGATGTCAGCTATGTTCAACTCAACATCAGTGACTCAGGATAGATAAACACCGGTGTCAATCAGGGGGAACCGATGTCAGCGATGAGGTAGTCGCATGGAACTGACATCAGTCAGATGCAGACTAAGATGTGACTAGCATCGGTCACTGAGATGAATTTTGGGTAGACAACAAGCTATCAAGGAGTCTCAAGCACCCATATGGAGGACCTAAAGGGTAAGTAAGCCTCAAATTCATCATTTCCCTTCTTTACACTACTTGTTTCTCACTGATGGTCAAGAACTAGGAAGTTGTTAAAGAAGTAGAGAAAGTAGATCGAGGAAATAGTGGGAGCTTGGCATGGATGAAGGATGTGATTCCTTGGAGGAGAACCAAATGAGAGTTTTTTTGTGGAGTTGCCAGCTGGAAGAAAGCACTGAGAGACGAATGGATGTTTAGGATAAATAAGAGCGGGAATGGATACGTGAGACAAAAGGCCAGGGTATATGGTCTTGTTTTAGCTGTAGGACAATGGAGGTTTGACCATTGTGTTTCTCTTTACTAGGTTGGATAATATTAGCTACATTATCTTGTTATTGTATTGTGTGCTTGTTGCAGGGTTACACATACAGGGAGTTGCTGAACTAAAGGTAAAGCTAGTTCAGAGGTGTGTCATGAGGAATCTAGGAGCAGCAAGATTCTTTGGCATGAGTGTGTTCTAGGGACATGGAAGGTCACAGGCTGACTTTCTCTTCAGATGATTATGTGAAACCAGTTAGCACGCCGATGGTTGGACAGTTCTATGAACAATGTCTTGATTCACATAATGAGGTTAAGTGCATGGTATGTACTAGACCTAAGATTTCCCAAGCAGTGGGAGTTGTCATAAGTTTAGAGCCAATCTGAGAAAGAGGCACTAGAGGGTAGTTCAATGGATTCTTAGAGGGACTAACAGTAGGTGCACATGCTATGCAGGGTCAAGTTATTTTCTACATGGGTTTATAGATGTGGATGTGGCAGGTGATTTAGATGACAGGAGGTGCACCACAAGATTTGTGGTGGTTGGTCTTCAAGAGTGATCTTGAAGAGGGATATAAAGCCAAGGGAACAAACTAGATGATGTACAGGTATAGGTACAGTTGTAGCTATTTATCTCCAAGTGAGATATTGTTAGGTTGTGGAGCTAAAAGCTTCAACTGTTGCAGACATGGAGGTTGCTGAGTTTCAAGGATACTGGCATTGGCAGTGTGACCAACATTAGTCATGGGTGAACAGAAGGGAAATTAGCATCGGTAGGAGGTCGGCTGATGTCAGTCACCTCTAGGTAGATAGGGACCGATGTCGGTCACCTATGCGGTTCCAAAACTATACATTACATGAATAGTTAGTTCGTTGAACTGAGTGTTTACATGTAAAGGCTATTTTGAGTCTTGAGCTACATGTCTAAATTAAGAGTTTAAGTTATTGTTTACTTTGGGATCTTTTTATAGACCCATTGGCATGTATTGTAAAGAGTGTTAGATAGCCAGAGTGCTAGTTAGAGCCGTGCAAGTGTAGCTCCTTCTAGTTCCACAGATGAGCAAATAGAGGAAGGCAAGGAAGATCCTTCCATTGTAAGATCATTTGAGTTACAGGTTGTTGCAAGCTCATAGGATATCTACATGTGTAAGTAAGGTCTGTTGAGTTATAGGTTAATGCAAGCTTATGGGAGATCTACTTGAAGTACTTTGAGTACTTGTGTACTGGCAGGGTTATTACTGACTGGTTAGAGGTGAACACCAATTCTATGTGTGAGTTGTGTGTTGGGACCATTTTTGGTAGGAGAGTGAACTCTTGAGAAGAATTACTATACACTTGGTGTGGGAAGCCTGAAAGGTGTGGAAGAGTGTGGCGTCTCTTCATTGTATTCTTTTTTAGATGAGTATTAATATAGTTTGTGTTGTCTCTAATATTCTATGTCATTTGTGAATTTTAGTTACTTATTGCTTTTGGTTAATTTTGCATGTTTAGTTGCTAATACAAGGTAATCATATTGTGCTCTTTCTGAGGAGAAAGATCTTAACAAGTGGGATCAGAGCTATTTGTTGTTTTTGATTCCCCATCAATTGGTATCAGAGCTTTTGGTTGGGTTACTAACAGGTGTTTCAGATCTGGTTAGTGTGTGTTGATTATAGGTTACTCACAGGGATTTTTGTTTGAGTGGGAGTATAGTAATGGCAAAAGAAAGTAAGCTACGAATGGAGAAGTTTAATGTCAAGAACTATCAATTATGGAGGATGTAGATTGAAAATTATCTGTATCAAAAATATTTGTACTTACCATTGGGTGGGGTTAATTGCAAGCCCCAAGATATGAAGGATGAAGAATGGGAGGTTCTTGATCGGAAGGCTCTAGGATCTATAAGGTTGAGTCTTGCATCGTCTATGATTTCTAACTTATCTCAGGCTAAGACAATGGTAGAGTTGATGGAATCTTTGGCAAATTTATATGAAAAACCCTTAGTTTCGAATAAGGTATTTCTTATGAAGCAATTATTTAATTTGCAAATGTTGGAAGATGGATCTGTTCATAGTCATCTTAGTGATTTCCATGGTTTGGTAAACTAGTTAAATTTAGTCAATATTGTTTTTGATGATGAAATTAAGGCTCTCTTAATCTTATACTCATTACCTAAAAGTTGGGAGAGTTTAGTAATGGTAGTTAGTAATACTGCATCTGCTTCAAAAATATTAAAAGTGGGTGATGTTGTGAGTGTAATATTGAATGAAGAAATTTGCAAGAAAAGCACAGGTGAATCATCAAGAAATGCTTTGAGTGTGAAAAGCAGGGGAAGGCAAAGAGATAAGATCGAGCATGGGAGATCAAGGTCAAAGATAGGGAGGAGATCCAAGTCTAGGTATGGTAGAATAACCTGCTAGAAATGTGGAAAGTAAGGGAACTTAAAGAGAGATTGTTGGTTGGGTGAAGATCAACATGAAAGACATGAAGAAGCAGGTGATGCAGGTATTGTTGCACAAGATGCTCTAGAATGTTCCTTAAATAAAGTAGAATCTTGGGTTTTAGATTCTGGTGCCTCTTTTCATGCATCCTCAAATAGGGAATTTTTTCATGAGTATGTCGAGGGAGACTTTGGAGAAATTTATTTAGGGGATGGTAAACCTTATCAAATGGTTGGCAAAGGGAGAGTGAAGCTGAAATTGTAGACAGGGAACACATGGGTGTTGAAGGAGGTCATGCATATCCCAATCCTGAAGCAAAACTTGATTTTTGTTGGAAAGTTGGGTGATGAGGGTTACACAGTAACTCTCGCAGTGGACTCTTGGAAGGTTACCAAGGGTGCACTTGTTGTAGCAAGAGGTAAGAAAGTAGGTACGCTTTATCTATCTACTTGTATTACTGATTCTCTTTTTGGTTTATCTACTTTAGCTGTAGATTCGAAGATGTGGCTTAATAGGCTTGGTCTCATGAATAAGAAGGGGATGCATGTTCTTGAGTCAAAGGTTATACTTTCAAATTTGAAAAGCATGGATCGAGATTTCTGTATGTAGAAGAAGAAAGTGACGTTTCTTGAGAAATTTTATGTTAGTGACAAGAATAGGAAAGCCTTGGTTTTTAAGGAGAATATGACAGACAGAGATCAGCGTAAGGGGTTAAGGAATTCTGAGTAGAGCAAGGTTGATTTGGACAAGGGTTTGATCCAAAAGGAGCTCATGGGTAGAAGTCATCACTCACAAGTAAAACATATAGACCGACGTTGATTAGAAAACTGACGTCGGTATACAGACATGGACTAACATCAGCTATGTTTAGCTCGACGTCGATGACTCAGGATAGATAAACATCAGCATCGATCAAGGGGAATTGACATTGATGATGATGTAGTAGCATGGAACTAACATCGTTCAGATGTAAACTGAGATGTGATCGACATCGGTCACTGAGATAGATTTTGGGTGGATAACAAGCTGTCAAGGAGTCTCAAGCACCCATATGGAGGACTTAAAGGGTAAGTAAGCCTCAAATTCGTCATTTCCCTTCTTTACACTACTTATTTCTCATTGATGGTCAAGAACCAGGAAGTTACTAAAGAAGTAGAGCAGGTAGATCCAAGAAATAGTGGGAGCTTGGCATGGATGAAAGATGTGATTCCTTGGAGGAGAACCAAATGGGAGTTTTTTGGTGGAGTTGCCAGCTGGAAGAAAGCACTGAGAGACGAATGGATGTTCAGGATAAAGAAGAGCGGGAATGGATATTTGAGATGAAAGGCCAGGGTATATGGTCTTGTTTTAGCTACAGGACAATGGAGGTTTGATCATTGTGTTTCTCTTTACCAGGTTGGATAATATTAGCTACATTATCTTGTTACTATATTGTGTGCTTGTTGCAGGGTTACACATACATGGAGTTGCTGAACTAAAGGTAAAGCTAGTTCAGAGGTGTCTCATGAGGAATCTAGGAGCAGCAAGATTCTTTGGCATGAGTGTGTTCTAGGGACATGGAAGGTCACAGGTTGACTTTGTCTTTAGAGGATTGTGTGAAACTGGTTAACACGCCAATGGTTGGATAGTTTTATGAACAGTGTCTTGATTCACATAATGAGGTTAAGTGCATGGTATGTACTAGACCTGAGATTTCCCAAGCAATGGGAGTTGTCATAAGTTTAGATCTAATCTAGGAAAGAAGCACTGGAGGGCAGTTTAGTGGATTCTTAGAGGGACTAGCAACAGGTGCACATGCTATGCAGGGTCAAGTTATTTTCTACATGGGTTTGTAGATGCGGATGTGGCAGGTGATTTGGATGACAAGAGGTGCACCAAAGGATTTGTGGTGGTTGGTCTTCAAGAGTGATCTTGAAGAGGGATACAAATCCAAGGGAACAAACTAGATGATGTATAGGTATAGGTACAGTTGCAGTTGTTTATCTCCAAGTGGGAGATTGTTAGGTTGTGGAGCTAAAAGCTTCAACTGTTGTAGACATGGAGGTTGTTGAGTTCCAGAGATACCGGTGTTGGTAGTGTGACCGACATCGATCATGGGTGAACAGAAGGGCAATCGGCATCAGTAGGAGGTCAGCCGACATTGGTCAGCTACAGGCAGACAGGGACCGACTTCGGTCACCTGTGTGGTTTTGAAACTGTTAGTTGTACGAACAGTTAGTTCATTGAACTGAGTGTTTGCATGTAAAGGCTATTTCGAGTCTTGAGGTACATGTCTAAATTAAGAGTCTAAGTTATTGTTTACTCTGGGATCTATTTATAGACGCATTGGCATGTATTGTAAAGAGTGCTAGATAGCCAGAGTGCTAGTTAGAGTTGAGCAAGTGTACCTCCTTCTAGTTCCATAGATGAGCAAATAAAGAAAGGCAAGGAAGATCCTTCCATTATAAGATCATTTGAGTTACAGGTTGTTGCAAGCTCATAGGAGATCTACATGTGTAAGTAAGGTCTGTTGAGTTGCAAGTTATTGCAAGCTTATGGGAGATCTACTTTAAGTACTTTGAGTACTTGTGTACTGGCAAGGTTATTACTGACTGGTTGGAGGTGAACACCAATTCTATCTATGAGTTGTGTGTTGGGACCATTTTTGGTAGGAGAGTGAACTCTTGAGAAGAATTACTGTACACTTGGTGTGGGAAGCCTGAAAGGTGTGGAAGAGTGTGGCATCTCTTCATTGTATTCTTTTTTGGATGAGTATTAATATAGTTTGTGTTGTCTCTAATATTCTATGTCATTTGTGAATTCTAGTTACTTATTGCTTCTGGTTAATTCTGCATGTTTAGTTGCTAATACAAGGTAATCATATTGTGCTCTTTTTTAGGGGCAAGATCCTAACAAATGGGATTAGAGCTGTTTGTTGTTCTTGATTCCCCATCAACTGGTATCAGAGCTTTTGGTTGGGTTACTAACAGATGTTTCAGATCTGGTTAGTGTGTGTTGATTATAGGTTACGCACAGGGGTTTCTATTTGAGTGGGAGTATAGTAATGGTAGAAGAAAGTAAACTACGAATGGATAAGTTTAATGGCAAGAAATATCAATTATGGAGTATGCAGATTGAAGATTATCTATATCAGAAAGATTTGTAGTTACCATCGGGTGGGGTTGATTGCAAGCCCCAAGATATGAAGGATGAAGAATGGGAGGTTCTTGATCAGAAGGCTCTGGGATCTATAAGGTTGAGTCTTGCATCGTCTATGATTTTCAACTTATCTTAGGCTAAGACAATGGTAGAGTTGATGGAATCTTTGGCAAATTTATATGAAAAACCCTCAGCTTCAAATAAGGTATTTCTTATAAAGCAATTATTTAATTTGCAAATGTTGGAAGGTGGATCTATTCATAGTCATCTTAGTGATTTCCATGGTTTGGTAAACCGGTTAAATTCAGTCAATATTGTTTTTGATGATGAAATTAAGGCTCTCTTAATCTTATGCTCATTACCTGAAAGTTGGGAGAGTTTGGTAATGCAGTTAGTAATACTGCATCTACTTCAAAAATCTTAAAAGTGGATGATGTTGTGAGTGTAATATTGAATAAATAAATTCGCAGGAAAAGCACAAGTGAATCATCAGGAAATGCTTTGAGTGTGGAAAGTAGGGGAAGGCAAAGAGAGAAGATCAAGCATGGGAGATCAATGTCAAAGATATGCAGGAGATCTAAGTCCAGGTATGGCAGAATAACTTGCTGGAAATGTGGAAAGCAAGGGCACTTAAAGAGAGATTGTTGGTTGGGTGAAGATCAGCATGAAGGACATGAAGAAGCAGGTGATGCAGGTATTGTTGCACAGGATGCTCTGGTATGTTCCTTAGATAAATTAGAATCTTGGGTTTTAGATTATGGTGCCTCTTTTCATGCATCCCCAAATAGGGAATTTTTTCATGAGTATGTCCAGGGAGACTTTGGAGAAATTTATTTAGGGGATGGTAAGCCTTGTCAAATGGTTGGCAAAGGGAAAGTAACGCTGAAATTGCAGACAGGGAAGACATGGGTGTTGAAGAAGGTCATGCATATCCCAATCTTGAAGAGGAACTTGATTTCTGTTGGAAAGTTGGGTGATGAGGGTTGCACAGTAACTCTCACAGTGGACTCTTGGAAGGTTACCAAGGGTGCACTTATTATAGCAAGAGGTAAGAAAGTAGGTAAACTTTATCTATCTACTTGTATTACTGATTCTCTTTCTAGTTTATCTACTTTAGCTGTAGATTCAAAGATGTGGCTTAATAGGCTTGGTCACATGAATAAGAAGAGGATGCATGTTCTTGAGTCAAAGGTTATGCTTTCAGATTTGAAAAGCATGGATCGAGATTTCTGTATGTAGAAGAAGAAAGTGATGTTTCTTGAGAAATATGATGCTAGTGACAAGAATAGGAAAGCCTTGGTTTTCAAGGAGAAGATGATTGACAAAGATTAGCATAAGGGGCTAAGGAATTCTAAGCAGAGCAAGGTTGATTTGGACAAGGGTTTGATCCAAAAGGAGCTCACGTGTAGAAGTCATCGCTCATAAGTAAAACACAGAGACTGACATCGGTTAGAAAATTGGCATCAATATCCAGACAGGGACTGACGTTGGCTATGTTCAGCCTGACGTCAGTGACTTAGAACAGATAAACACTGACGTCGATTAGGAGGAACTGACGTCAGTGATGAGGTAGTTTCATGGAACTGACATTGGTCGGATGCAGACTGAGATGTGATCGGCATCGGTCACTGAGACGGATTTTAGGCAGACAGCAAGCTGTCAAGGAGTCTCAAGCGCCCATATGGAGGAGTTAAAGGGTAAGTAAGCCTCAAATTTGTCATTTCCCTTCTTTACACTACTTGTTACTCATTGATGGTCAAGAACTAAGAAGTTGTTAAAGAAGTAGAGCAGGTAGATCCAGGAAATAGTGGGAGCTTGGCATGGATGAAGGATGTGATTCCTTGGAGGAGAACCAAACGTGAGTTTTTTTTGGAGTTGCCAGCTGGAAAAAAGCACTAAGAGATGAATGGATGTTTAGGATAAAGAAGAGTGGGAATGGATACGTGAGATGGAAGGCCAGGGTATATGGTCTTGTTTTAGTTGCAAGACAATGGAGGTTTGACCATTGTGTTTCTCTTTACCAGGTTGGATAATATTAGCTACATTATCCTGTTACTGTATTGTGTGCTTGTTGTAGGGTTACACATACAGGGAGTTTCTAAACTAAAGGTAAAGCTAGTTCAGAGGTGTGTCATGAGGAATCTAGGAGCATCAAGATTCTTTGTCATGAGTGTGTTTAGGGACATGGAAGGTCACAGGTTGACTTTGTCTTCTGATGATTATGTGAAATCGGTTAGCACGCCGATGGTTGGACAGTTCTATGAATAGTGTCTTGATTCACATAATGAGGTTAAGTGCATGGTATGCACTAGACCTAAGATTTCCCAAGCAATGGGAGTTGTCATAAGTTTAGAGCCAATCCAGGAAAGAAGCACTGGAGGGCAGTTCAATGGATTTTTAGAGGGACTTGTAGCAGGTGCACATTCTATGTAGGGTCAAGTTATTTTCTACATGGGTTTGTAAATGCAGATGTGGCTGGTGATTTGGATGGCAGGAGGTGCACCACAAGATTTGTGGTGGTTAGTCTTCAAGAGTGATCTTGAAGAGGGATATAAAGCCAAGGGAATAAACTAGATGATGTATAGGTATAGGTATAGTTGCAGCTGTTTATCTCTAAGTGGGAGATTGTTAGGTTGTGGATCTAAAAGCTTCAACTATTGCAGACATGGAGGTTGCTAAGTTCTAGGTATACCAGTGTCAGCAGTGTGACTGATGTCAGTCATGGGTGAACAGAAGGGCAATCGGCATTGGCAGGAGGTTGGCTAACGTTGGTCACCTCCAAGCAGACAGGGACCGACGTCAGTCGCCTGTGCAGTTCCAAAACTATTCGTTGCATGAATAATTAGTTCATTAAACTGAGTGTTTTCATGTAAAGGCTATTTCGAGTCTTGAGCTGCATGTCTAAATTAATAGTCTAAGTTATTTTTTACTCTGGGATCTATTTATAGACCCATTGGCATGTATTGTAAAGAGTGCTAGATAGCCAGAGTGCTAGTTAGAGTTGAGCAAGTGTAGCTCCTTCTAGTTCCACAGATGAGCAAATAGAGGAAGGCAAGGAAGATCCTTTCATTGTAAGATCATTTGAGTTATAGGTTGTTGCAAGCTCATAGGAGATCTACATGTGTAAGTAAGGTCTATTGAGTTGTAGGTTGTTGCAAGCTTATGGGAGATCTACTTGAAATACTTTGAATACTTGTGTACTGGCAGGGTTATTACCGACTGGTTGGAGGTGAACACCAATTCTGTGTGTGAGTTGTGTGTTGGGACCATTTTTGGTAAGAGAGTGAACTCTTGAGAAGAATTACTATACACTTGGTGTGGGAAGCCTAAAGGTGTGGAAGAGTGTGGTGTCTCTTCATTGTATTCTTTTCTGGATGAGTATTAATACAGTTTGTGTTGTCTCTAATATTCTATCATTTGTGAATTCTAGTTACTTATTGCTTCTAGTTAATTCATCATGTTTAGTTGATAATACAAGGTAATCATATTGTGCTCTTTTTGAGGAGCAAGATCCTAACAAGTGGGATCAGAGCTATTTGTTGTTCTTGATTCCCCATCATTGTGTGTGTGTTTGTTTTCATGTTGAGATTATACTATTATTATATAAATGTTTCCATGATATTTATAATGAATCTTAGGCCTTAATTTTATTACACTCTATGTGATTTAATGATACATTTACCTAGACATGTTATCCTATAGGCTACATGGTTCATTCAAAGTTATCTGGTTATCTTATCCTTTTGAGTTAAGGTAACTACCAATTTATATATACCATAACCTCAAAGTGGGGGGGGGGGAGGAATTAGTGGGGGCATGTCATAGAGGCATTGATTCCACACATTGTTTTAAATTTAGTGGGGGGCATGTCATAGAGGCAATGGATTCCACAAAATCATAGTTTTAGATTAAATGGGGGCATGCTATAATGGCATGGATTTCACACACATTAATATTTTAGATTCAATAGGGGTATGCCATATAGACATGGATTTGACACATTCATAGTTTTAGATATACAATGGGGGCATGTTTTGGAAACATGTCCTCCACATTGGCATTTATATCATTTTTTAGATTTCTCCATGTATGTGGGGGCATGTTATGGTAAACTGTCACCCACACCTGTTCAAATTTACAAATTAGCCAATTCACATAGTTATATGATTCATATACACATTTGTGGCATAATTATATACGTTGGTACCATCGTTACACATAGTTTTAACATGAGACATATTTAAGGTGAAAATACTATGAAATGTGATCCTAATATTGAAAAATCCAAATTAATTTTAGATTCTAAACACTTTTAGTGACTCTCACCACCCACTAGATTGAAATTTTATGAAATATATTAAGCCAATATACTACAATAACTTGTTCAGTTTTTGGTATGGTTGAGATGATTAAATCACCCAATATTTCCAAGTTTTTAGGTTGGACTTGATTATCATATAGCCTCACTATTTTTATAGTGTCAGGTGATCTAGTTCATGCACACTCACTAGGTTATGAGTATGACTAAGTTGCATGATTGAGCTAGTCTCAACTACCAGGTGGAAATTCATCTTTTCTCCAAGTTTGGGGGAATGGGCCATTCTATATCTCTCTCTATTTACTTAAAATATAGGCACTTTAAAAATTTATATTTGTCCTAATTTCATATTCAGTGATTCATAATGCTTCATATTTCAAATCAAGTTGCCAATTGGCAAGATAGTTACATTGATACATAGGTGTACTCCTAAACCTTAATATCTTTAAATTTAAATAATTTTAATGATTTCAATTTCATATTATATTAATTTTTTATAAACTGTAAGATGATCTTAGTTGTAGTTTAGTCACTATCAAAAAACTCAAGTTGGCCTCAGGCAAATATAAGGTGTGTTATACACATCCATATACATAATTCTTTCCTTTAAACTAAAAATTTCATTACTAGATTAAAAGGGGGAAATGTAGATACTATTTTTGAATTATATGACACCTCATTCTTGTACACTTGGAAAACTTAGACCTTGGTTTTTCCTCTTAGTTCTAGACCTTTCATGTGTTCACAAATATTACATCTCTCTCTTGTGTCCCTTGGCCTATCTCTTAGTTTGACCAATTTTATGTTGATTACCTAGGCCTTATATCTTGCCTAGAATGCTTAAAACCTACTTACCTTATGACTTTGCAAGTTTTGAGCTTATACCTATTTTACTACTCTATGAACATTTGCATCCTAGATAGACACCTACATCAATGCATGTGTCCTACTCTAACACAAGTGTTCATTGCCCAAAAGTCATATAATTTTAAAATGAAACATATCTTAATGGTTGGCCTAAGTTATATTAAGTGAGTTATTCTCCAAAGGATTGATATAAATACAAGATCAATCATTATTCATACCTCACCTAGAAACTTCTTACCTACTCACCAAAAAACTTACCAAAATATTCAATTAAGCACTCAAGTGAGAAAATATTCCCTATTTTTTCCTAATTTATGTGTCAATCATAGGGAAAAAATATCTACAGGTTTGAATTACTAAAAGAGCATCCCAAGGCTATATTTTCCAAGTTACAAACTAGGTCATTATTGTACTTGATTATCACATATTGCTTGATTCACACAAAAGACAACATGTAGGGTAAAAATAAATAAGTATGAGGCCATATTTAGAGTATTGGATATGTATTTAACACTCATTAATAGATGGGTATTTTGGGTAGTTTGATATCGTGTGCCCATTAAACCATTTTTTCACATAGCCACTATAAAGCTAAAAAAATTAGGGTTTTTCTATTTGTAAAGGAGTGATAGTCTATGACCCAAATATAAATGCACTAGAATGAAGGGGAAAAAAATCTAGAAGAATATATGTGCTTGCATCCTATTTCAATAGGTATTCTATATAGGACAATTGCATCTAACCCAAACATTAACATCAATGTAACTATCCAAAGGTAACACAAGTGTCTGTAGATATAGAGGAACTTAATATAGAGTTTAGTGACTATTATATAATACTCTTATAGTATAATTATTTCATATTACAAATCTAGATCTATATTAGAATTAGAATAACTAAGTATCTTATTTATTTGTCATTACCATAATCAACATAGTTGTACTTTCCATTTTTATCATATCTTAGTATAATAAACTAAGTATATATTTTAACTAAGTTTTATAATTAATTGGAGTGATATAGAGATATTTTATCACCCTTTTGACCTAGGCTATCTCTACCCCATTTAACCTTAGATTCCTTAATCTAGATTTTAAGGTTAAACAATTATCTGTGTGATATTTGTAGTGTTCACAAGATAGTGAATACTCTCCTATAGAGTGTGAGTTAGAAAAATGGTAAATTGACCAAGTAGGGTAAATATGTTAAGAATAAACATTATAAATCACTTAATGAATAATTTTATGTGTCTACCAAAATTAAAAAAATCAAATATTCGAAAAAATCAAAATTAGGACCTAAGCATGACACAAGTTTCTAGATTACATTATTTTCACATGTTATTTATCACATCTATTAGATGGAATATTATTTTAATACACATGAATTTCATGAGGTATATGAATGTGAGGATGAACATAAATATTATACATGGAAATGTATATGTTTTACCTTTCTTATACCTAGGGGCCATGCCACTATTGGGGGTATCTACTTCTATAGGTTACATTATCACTAGTTATATCTTTATATGAATATTTACCATGTTGAGATACATATATTACTTATACATGCCCTTATATCTACACATTTATTACATAGTGATACAATTATATGATATTTACTATGTTATTATACTAAAATATATGGACAATGTAGACTCATTTTCACTTGTTCTATGCTTAATTGATATTATTACTTTTGCATGATAGACTGGTTATTATTTATCTATTGTGTGTGGTCCCTTGGCCTTGATTGTTGTGACATATTTATTTATTCTTATAATTATTAATTATGGCATTTATTTCCCCCATATTTAGTAGCCTTAGCCTTATTTATGAGGCATTTCCCCTTTGTTTATGGCTCTTTAGCCTTGTTTGTTGTGACATTTATTGTCCCTTTATTTGTGGTTAATTTCCTTATTTTTAATGACATATTTATGTCCCTTATATATGGCCCTTAGACTTATATGTGAAATATATGCTATTGCATGGAATTGCATGTTAATATTGTCAAGTTTGTGTAATTGCTATGTTTGCAGGTGTTGTGACCTATATCACACACCTCCCATTTGTTTGTTGTGTCATGATTTATATCATGAAGTTATTTACCATGTAATATTATTTAATTATAGTTAATAATACATGATCCATTGATAAAAACATCTTGACATACCACTTATATTCCCTTATATTTTATATGTTGCATGCATGCCTTTGATATATATGTTGCTATGATGACATACTCTATACATGTTGGCATGCTTTACATGATATCATATTTATACATGAAATGATACATTCCAATTCTCTTTTTAGATGAGTGACTTTAAACATCCATCCCTCACCTCAAAAAGGGACATATTAGTGGAATTTTTCATATATACTAAATCTTCCATGAGGAGATTTGAGTACTATATATATATATATATATATATATATATATATATATATCAAAGTTTAAATGTGATTCAAGTATTATATGGGATAATTATTTTTAGTTTTTGAAATTATTTTTTATGGCACATTTAGTCTATTTTACACTCCATGAATGTTATATTTCGTATTTATATAGATTAAAATTCAAAGTTTAAATGTGATTCAAGTATTATATGGGATAATTATTTTTAGTTTTAAAATAAATTTTTATGGCACATTTAGTCTATTTTACACTCCATGAATGTTATATTTCGTATTTATATAGATTAAAATACATTTAGGGTCATGTTCAAGGCATTCATACTCTATTTCACAACATAGGTTTAGTTGGGTATGTTTCTAGTTGACACATATATACACTTTTTCATAAGTTACTCCAACATGATATTGGTTCATTCACATTATGAAATATTACAACTAGCACAAATTTAATGGGTCATGATTTTAATTCATGTACATTTATGTATTTTCACATTTGTAGTATTTTATCAAAAAAATTCAAGTGTTTTTAACTATGGAGCAATATTGAATCTGTAAGTCCATATGTAGTGGTTGATTCACATTTTTGAGGTATTGTATATGTTTAATATATTTTTAATTTAATTAAATAAAATGAATATATCTAAATTATTTAAATTTATATATAATAATATACACCAAAATACATTAAAATACAATATATACAAAATTTGAAATTTATTAAAAATAGTGAATAGGGCTATAAATATGTAAACCTACCTAAAACATATCTTAAGGTAACTATGCAGGTTGTTGATAACTGAAAAGTGTTAAAAGGACTTGTGTACTATGTTGTAACCAATAACATAATTTAAACTATGCTGGGGCAAGGCTATAAAAGGATAGTGTTACACTATGACCTTGTCTACTAACTATGGCCATATCTTGGTTGACTGTGTGCATGAGTTTTTGATCTAGGTATGTGTGACTATTTGTGAGGGTTTAATTATTAATTCTATGTGTATATTTGATGCACAAGAGACTTGTAAAACATAAACCCTTATTCATGCACAATGAACATAATAGAGATCAAATTCCAAAGAGGGAGGAATAAGGTTAGGGGAATAGTTGAGCTACCCTTAGAAAACCCTAAATAATTTGAGTGGTACTTACATATCCCAAATGGGCCTCACGCTGATGTAGTTTTCCCTCCTAGGGTGATTATGTGATCTTTGAGTATGAAACTATTTTATTATAGCTATAAGTTTGATTGAAATGATTGAAAATATATGTCCTTAACCTAAAATAAAAGATATTCAAACTTGGCCTAATACTTTAATAATGAAACATGATTAAAACTAAAAGAAATAGTGCTCTTTTGCTCAGTGTGTAGTAGAATTTCCATGTGATTAGTAGATGAAATTGGATAAGACCTAATGTGATTATATAAGAGAATATTTGGAATATTTTATCTAACTAGATTTATAAAAGGTACAAGATATCCATTGTGAAATGTATCAATGTGAAAAATTAATTGTTAGAGTGTGGGGGATAAGTTCACTCTAGTGGATAAGGTTGTAGTGTGTCCTTATCTGTCACTATTGTAGTCTTGTACTAGAAAGACAAAGACCACTATAAAAGGTCTAACAGGAAAATTTAGGTTGAATAGGGTTGAATGGAGTTGAAATAGGGATGATTGTATGATATTTTAAATATTTTCAAGATAATAAAGACTCTCTTATAGATTTTGAGTTAGAGAAATGATGAATAGACCAAGTAAGGTAAGGATTTCCAAGAATATATATTTTCAAGTATTGAATGATTAATTTTATGTGTCTACATTCCCCCCACCCACTTTATTCTAGTGATGAAACAATGTTAAACTACTAGAGTAAATTATATGTGAACCTAAGTGTGTATACACACTTTGTCATTTGATGTAAATATTGATTGTGTAAGAATACTTATTGTGAAACCTATAACAATGCCATTGAAATTGGTTATTTTCCATATTTTAAAATTTAAAATCTAAAAATTAAAACTTGAAATATTTGAAAAGAGACAAACAAAAGTATACATATGAAAGAGTATGTAATCTAATTGACCTATAACTTGAGAATGGAGAAGTAATTTCTCTTTTGTTAAGACATTTGGAAAAATGTTGAACCTATGGTGAATTGAGAGTTTTTAAGTCTTAATTTGAAAATATTTGAATGCTCTTTAGTTAGAAATATTGTATGTTCCAACACTCATTTGCCTATATAGGGTACTGTGTAAAATAATTGAAGGGGTGGAACCACCAACAATGGCTCGCTACATAAAAAAAGTGCAACTATAGATGTTAAGTGTCACTAGATTGTAACATGGTTTAATTTAAACAAGAAGACAAATCACACTACTATAAATGGATCTAAATTATATTTGAAATATTATAAATTTAATCCTTTTAAACTTGAGAAATTTTTAACTTTCTATGTAGGAACATGAATGAGTATCATACCCATTGTATTGTAAAAATTTGAAACTACTTAGAGAACTTATCACTTGAAACTTTAGGAATGAGTGTACATGCATGTCACATGCCCCCATAATATAAAAATTCTAAATCATGTTATAATTTTTGAAACTATATAGTGCTATAAATCTAAAATTTTACTCCTCATGAGGATTTGAATTTTCAATACAATACCATTTTGATGCCCCACTTTTGAGATGGGAGACATAGCCTACAAGTCACTTAACTCAAAAGAAAAATTATATAATATGTGAAAGAAGTCATCATGTAGTAGAAATTGAAATTTTGAATGAATTACATCATAGTATTTGTATATAATAATGTTTTTTCATGTGTTAGATAGATGTATCATTAAATATCATAATCATCATGTGCATGATATGTATCATGGAACCAATGTAATAATATAGAGTAGGACTAAAATATGATATGAATAATGGCACCATAGTAACAAGCAATGAACATATAATTAATGCCATATAATGTCCCATAATTTTCATATAATGTCATAAACAAGGTATAAAGGCCACACATGTGGGACATGTGAATGTCACATAAATTCACAAGGCTAAGGGAAACATGAAAATTATATGACAATAACATTAAATATAGAATTTTGAACATATAAGGCCAAGGTTCACACACAATAAGAAAGTAAGTTGTAACCTATTATGTGGTGAAGCAAGAAAGAAGAATACATAAAATGTAAGTAGTTTACATTATTAATGAGTACTAATGTTAATGTTATCAAATAAAAATATATAGCACAAATATAGTATGAGTGACTAACAAACATTTATAAGATATATATCTCAACATGGTAAAAATGTTTTGGATAAATACAACATATTGAAGTGTTCATGGATAATGAAGATGTTCCCCCAACTTAGTAATGTTGTTGGGTAATAAGATAAGCCTAACATAAAAGAACCATGTGAAATTATATCCAATATCACACTTAAGTACCTCATGAAAGTAATGTGTATTATAAAACTAAAATATACTACCTACATAACATATAATAAATAATATATGGAAATAAATAAGCTAGAAAATTTGAAAATGCTTGTAGGTCCCAATTTTGAATTTTTGAAAATAATTTGATTTTTTTGGAATTTTGACATGTTTGCATGTTTTTGAATTTTTGAAATATCTAATTATTTTTAATTTTGAAAAAAAATGAAATTTAAAAGATAATAAAAGGAT
The DNA here is from genome assembly GCA_037957365.1 of Torreya grandis. Lineage (NCBI taxonomy): Eukaryota > Viridiplantae > Streptophyta > Pinopsida > Cupressales > Taxaceae > Torreya > Torreya grandis. The sequence continues at coordinate 1,201,943 of JARHVA010001647.1, forward strand.
GCTAAGAATAAAGGATTTGACAATAGAATAAATGGGGTGGATTTAAACAATCCTCAACAATATACTAATGCATAATGTGACAAGGAGAAAGGCAAGTAAGATGTCCCCAATGTATGTGTGAACAAGTCATAACAATTTAGCATAAATGATTTATAGATAAGAATTTACATGCTCCTCAATGGGAAAGAGATAAATGTGATTGTGTAAGTGCAATGAAGGACATAACATGATAGGAATGTAATGGTAAGAAAGAATGAACATTAGAAGAAGTTTCAAGATAATTGTTTGGGTTATTTTATCATTAATTTTTCTTAAATAATTATTAGGCATGTGCCTAGAAGAATAAAAAAACCAATTAGATAGTGCACCAGCATATCACATAAGTAGTGATCTCACATGCTCATTTGAAGCACAAAACCTAGGTTGGTTCTCATTGATTTTATTATGTAGTGGTGGATAGAATTAACTATATCTTAATTAGGTACTTGGGTTAGAAAATTTAGTCTTTATTACTACAAAAATCACTTTAGAGTTATCCATTTGATTCATTCACATAGTCCATGCACTTAGTTATTCTCATAAAAATAGATTTAACACCAAAAATATTAACACATTAGGATTCATAGAAAAAGTAGTGGTTCCATTGATCTCATTTGATAAGATTACAAATATACTTCATTCAAAACACTCTCTATGTCCATTACACATACATATATATCTCTATATTGACAATAACTAGTTCATAATAAAATCTAAGGGGTATTTATACACAAGATAACCCCTCTCAAGCTACATCATTAATACATTATAGATGAAAAACCAACAACTTTTTTAGAAAAATAAGTTGTGGTGAGACATTATAATTAAGTCCCTTTTGATTTGGGCCTAAAAACCCCTATATACTCTATATATGCTAGATATTTGTGTTCATGATCTTCCTCTCTCATGGAAAATGCTAGATTCACACTTGGTTAATCTCATATGATTTCATGAACTATTTTATAACCATATCCACTACCTGCACCCTTGTCCTAGTCTTACACTTTTCTAAGTCCTACATCTTATGTTCCTCATTTTATGTTTCTTTGTATTTCACAACTCGATCTTCCACACCAAGGTATTCCACACTATTCTCTCCCATGCCAAGGTCATCCACACTATCCTTAAATCCTTCCTTATTTGTGTTATAGATAAAAAATAATTAGAATATAATATTATTAAAAAATATGGGGTTCAACATCACCCCTTAATAAGTCAATAGTCTATCCTAGACTATGCTACAATTTTCTTAGATAACAAAAACTTAGGACCCACCTACTACACTTAGAACTTAAGTTCCTACCATTGGTTGAGGGTTATCTAAATATTTAAATTAATGACTTACACTTTGACTTTCAATCATTTCATCTCTTTAGGTTACTCTATAAAATTATCTACTTGAGTCATAAAAATCTCAAGTTTAGTAGTTGTAGCTTTGTGGGCATCTTCGAGTGACTTGACCTCTACCAAAACCTATTATCAAATAATTAAGAATATATCATTAAGATCCTACCAATGGGTGATTATTTTTTTTCAAGTTCGTATATGTCTTGGAATACTTTTTCATGCTACACCCTATCCTTATTGTTCAATGCATTTTAAGCCAATTATTGATGTTTTTTCCTTAGGGAGCAATTATACTTCCAAAATTTTATTCAACCATGATAAGTTTATAAAAACACCATCAACTATGGGAATAATAGCACTTGGTTTATTTAAATAGGCTTGACAGACATCCATGGTCTCTATATGCAATCATAAATGCATCATGTATATAAATCAATCCTAACTCAAGGAAGATAGATCATACTTATAGTTCTAACTGGGAATACATTAGATAATCAAGAACATGACAAATATAGGGATCCACTAGACCCAATTAGGGGATATATTACCATAATACATAATGTTAGGGAGAGTTACAAGGCCTCTAGTCAAGCACAATCACACGATAACCCTAATTAGGTCTTAAGTTTTCATATCTTACTAAACTAATAACAAGTAAAGTCTAATCTAGTGCTGACCAAATCTTATGGCATAATATGGGGGTTAGTAAATAAAAAACATGCATAGGAGAATCTGAAGTAAGATATATATGAGTAAGACCCTAATACATGGAGAATAAAAGTAATATTATTTGAAGCCAATACTTATGCTACTTCTATCTACTAAAGAGAAGAGCAAATTTAGAGAACACTTACTTGAAAGATGACCCTATTGAGACTCAATATATTCCTTAGCCAAAGGACATTTGAAAGAGGTTTTTATGGTTTTTAAGGATCACTAAGAAAGGCCAAAACATCCAAGACTTCTCCACAAGACTAAATTCTCCAAGTAGAAACCCTAAGCTAAGACTCCTCAAGTAGAATGGTGGAAGAGTAGATTTTAAAGAAGCACAAGCGAATAATAACTCTTGTCAATTAGTAAATAATGATGAAATAAACTTTTATATATAGGTAAATTTAAACCTAATCCATTTCAAAAGTTTTAGCTGATAGGGTTGACCCAGTCAACCTAGTATGATTATGGACAAAAATTCACTAGGTTACAGGCTAGGTCAGTCAAGAGCTGACCTAGACCCTAAATAAATTTTACCCAAAATAGTACAAGGTTGACATAGTCGACCTAGTATAATAGACTATCAAAAGGGGTTTAAGGTGAGGAAAAGAGGGATGGAAAATGGGAAAATATTGGAGGAGTATGTGAAATAGGAATAGTATCTTAAGGGATGGTTTTTAGGAGCTGGCTGGATTGGTAATAAGTGGAAATAAAGGATAATATCTTGAAAAGTACTAATGTTCTACCCACCCCTTTCTCAGTGCACCTTTTAAGGCATACAATTAGAGATATTGAGTCTTGATAGGTTCTTACAAGATATAAAGCATTAATATTTGATAATATTTTGAAAAGATTATGTGTATACATATGCCCGACTCGAAGATCATCATGTGTCACTAAGGTGCAATAGGGGATGGTGCTTTGAGAAAGAACATAATAACACACAATACTAAGTCTAAAAAAAAATTAAAATATTTTAAATAAAAAATAATTGAAAGTAAATTACTAAAAGGGAATAACTAAAAACAAATGTATACGTACCTTGACTTACCTTTATCACTGGATGGTTGTCTACTATGTTTGTAGTTTTGATTATGGAGGGCATAGAGACAGATTTTGACAAACCCAATAATATAAAACTAAAGAGAAAAAATAACCAAATGTAGGAAAGCCAAGATAATTAGTATTATGTGGATGGGACTTATAAATTTAACAAGTTGGGGTGACAAGTTTAATGTTAAACCAAATGACTAAGTCAAAATTTAGAGTAAATTAGGTAACCAAAATTCCAAGGCTACTAAAGATAAAAAAAACTCAAACAAGTAAACCTCAAGTAAGAAAAGCAAAGTCACCAAGTCAAACCAAGGATACATGTCAAAAAATATGGTAATCAAACATCAATGTAAAAGTAGTAAAAATCCTTACTTAAACGAAGATGGGCAAGAAAAAATGGTAAAACAACATTGATGAGTGAGAATTAACAATACTTACTTAATCATCAATGAAAAAAGTTCATAAAAATGAAAACAACATTAATGAGTAAGAAGTAACAAGCCAACCTCACTCAACAATAGAAAAAGTAGATGAAAGTAGAAACATACTTAGGTGTCCACAAAAAGTGGTAGTACAATAATGATAAATGGTAAAATAAAGAAAAAAAAAGTCTAGGAATACAAATATTGTGGTAGAAAGAAATTATTCCATAATTACTCAAACATATTGTTTTGGTTTTAAAGATAGATAAAATTGAAACAAAATAGTTCTAGCATGTTTGTAAGATGTGAAGAAGAAAGAAGTATAGAAGAAGGGAAAACATATTTAGAATCACAATTTTACTATAGAGGGGAAAAATGAAATGGGTGGAGGGGATAATGAAGGAAAAACAAAGGTAGAAAAATTATTTATTGAAGTCAAGACACTCAAATTAGGTTTGTCAAAACAAGAGGACTTTCGACCTTAAGGACTCTAAGTAACTTCTCTTACCCACACAAGTCTTAGGTCAATAAATGAATTATGTAGATCATCTCATGAAGACTAAATGCATGAAAATTAAAATATAAATACCTTCCTATGACATGTTCCCCATTCATTAGGACCACTTAAAGAGCTATCAGTCTACTTTAAAGATTAGGTACTTGCATGAGAAAGTAGGTATCACCATATATTTTGTTGAGCTCTCGTATTCCAATCTATTGGCCTACTACACCCTAATGGACCTTGGCTCTATGTGAGGCCAACTATGAAACTTGAGATTTGATTACAGATAGGAGATGTGCTTGTAATCATGTCTTTTGATGTGATATTGACTTTTGATATTTGTATGTTACCTTTTGTATACCATTGAATTTTGATTCAACTGATTTGGATTTTAACTTTCTTGATGGCCTTTTCCATTCCTCCTCCATAAGGATTTGGAAAACTAAACATGGGTGTTAAAGATGAATTTCATTTGAATACTTGGGACTTGGTTTCTAAGAGAGAGAACTTTAGAGAGCATGGTGTTTAAGAGTCTTATAAATCTATGTGAAATAAAAGTAATATCTTAACTTAGACCTTGTTTTATCCAAAGGGGAGTGAAAGAAAAGGAAATCAAGAAGAATGACATGAAACAATTTAAATTAATTCAAATCATAAAAAAATGTGACAAAAGGAAAAAAAAGAGAGGATATAATGATAGTAAAGTGTGATTCCTTATAATTAGAATAAGGGAAATATAGGAAAACATGCTAACATAGATTGTTGTACAAATTCCATCGAGCAAAAGAAACAAAAGATAAAATTGAGAACAAATATCAAAAATTTGTTCTAGAAAAGGAATGAAAAGATGGTAATTTTATGAGGAAGGATAGGACTTATCCATGGTCTTAAACTACAACTCATAAATTAGAAAACCCATGAGGGTGCCAAAAAGTATTGAAAAAATGAATGAGATAATAAAAATATGGCATTGGTGAGGAAGACTAGGTCCTATCCATAGTTTTACAATGTAAATCACAAAATAAAAACCCAAGGGGTGCCAAAACATGTGTAAAAAGTATGAAAATAAAGAAACTATGGTACATCATGAGGAATATTGGGTCTTATCCTTGGTTTTACAATGAAAATCATGAGAAAAAGGGAAACCAAAATGACCAAAAGGAAGGACTAAAGGTTGTGAAAGTAGATAATTGCTATAGAAGCAGAGACATATGTAAGTAACCTATAAAAAGTGTTAGATAGATAGTATATAAAAAAAATCATGATAAAAAGAGAAGAATTAGGAAAATAACTTCTTGAGGGATTTTGCATTGGTGGGCTCTTTAAACATGTCCTTCATTGGTTTGAAGGTGATAGGTGCTTAGACCAAGAATATATTTGACTATAAGGGCCCCACTATTTTTGGGTATATTTACCTTCTTTATCATGAGTGTAATCTAATTTAAGGACAAGATCACCAACATTAAATGTGAAAATTTTAACATGTTTTTTATGTTGTTTGGTAATATGAGCCTTGTATTGGTGATTATGTTGTAAAGTAGAAAGACATCACTCATCAAGGAGATAAAGGGTATAAAGGTGAGCTTCACATAGTTTTCATCAATAATGATACCATGAAGAGATATATAAAGAGAGGGAAGCTAAAATTATAATCAAAGGACTAACTCAGAACCATAGACTGGAGGGAACAATCTTTCCCTAGTGGCATTAGAATTCTACTTTGATAGGCCCAAAGAGCAGGGTAGAGATGAAGGTGCCAATCCATGTGGGTTTCATGAATTATTTTTTGGATATTTTTTTTGGTGGCCTTAAATTAGAAGTTGAACTATGGATGATAGTGTGTGGAAAATTTGTGATTGATTTTTAATTTAGCACAAAGCTATTTGACATCCTTATTTTTGAAATTACCACCATTATTTGAAATGATAGTATGGGGAACACCAAAGCAAAAAAATGATTATGAATTAATTTGTGATGGTGTTATAAGTGACATTAACAAGGGACATATATTTAACCCATTTGGTAAAATATTTGGTAGCTATGATGATAAAAACATACCCATCTTGAGAGTAAGGTAATTTTATGATGAGATATAATCCCCACATGGAGAATGGCCAAGGAGATTTGATAGTTTGAAGATTGACTAGAGATGAATGAATTATATCATAATGAAGTTGGTAAGGGGTACACTTTTTAGTAAATTTGATTGCATCTTTTTCAAGGGTAGGCTAAAAATATCCCATACGTAGACATTTATGGGCTATAACATGTTGGTATAGTGACTACCACAAATGCCCCTATGTGCTTGTTTAAGGAGAGGAGGGACCTCATATTGCATAATAAAATGGAGAAAGGTACCTTCAACATTTAAATAATAAATGATGTTGAAGAAAAATACATACTTGAAATTTTGTTTATGGATACGAGTCTTTTCATGAGAGTCTAAGTTTGGTATTCCAAAAACTGAATGATGTCTTTATACCATGGGCTTTGTTAAATGGTAAAATATTTGATGTGGTATATAAGTGAATCTTGTGGTTGAGTAGTAGATGGATATTTTCTTATTTGTATAAGAAAAGTGGTATCAGAAAGAACTTGGTGGGGATGAAAAAGAGATGCTGAAGAAGTGATGGAATTAGTAATAGAATTTTGATCTCGAGAGATAAGCTCAATAGTGAAGGAAATGAAATATTTAGCGAGAGTGGTTACAATTTGATGATAAGTAATGATATTCTTAATTTTGTATTGGTAATCACCATTGAATTGATGGAAAATAAGCTAAGAATCAACTAAATTATGCAAATATTGGATGTCTAGATTAAGAGCAACTCTCATGGCTAATATTAAAGATTTGCATTCTACCATGTTAATAGTTATATCAAATGTTAAGCAAAAAGCTAGGGGAATGATTTTACCAAGAGGAATAATAAGAGTGCAACCTACCCCAGCTACTGGAAGACATTTAACACCATAAAAGGGAAGGGTCCAAGTATTCTCATGTAAGTCAACATTAATTTTAGGAAGGTCTTTGATAACTACTTTTGGTTTAGTAGTATTGGGGAAATAGTGGATTCATCAAGATTACATGCTTAAGGTCATACCACTTGGGAGGATTATTTGAATAAATGAAAGGTTTAGAGGGTGATATAAAATGTTTCATTTGCTACATAGTGAGATATGTGTGAGAAGATTTGGGTATGTCAACTTTGTCATCTCCTAGTTTGGTTTGCAAAGTATTGTCTTTGATAGCATTAGTAGATGTTTGAAAATATCCTTTAATAAGTCTAGGATTAGGTTTGACTTGCTTCATGAGAAAGTTTGGATGTTTAGCTTGGTTAAGAGCTTAATTAAGTGTTTGGGGAGAAAAAGTTCATACATTATATTGAAGATAAGGATTAAAAGTAGTTATACAGAGTTTGAATAAGTTATCATCAATCATGTTATGTTAGGATTTATGGGCCAATATTTCTATCTTTTGATAAAGTCATGAGCTAATTTTGTGGGAAATTGCTTAGCATTGATGAAGTGGCTAAGAAAATTTTCACGAAGGTCATTATGTTGAAACTCTTTAACTAAAGGATTAACCATATCTTCAATTTACTAAATGGAATGTTAGAGAAGTTGGTTGTACCATTATAATACAACATTAGTGAAGGTTTTGAATAAGAGTTTAGTTATAGAAAAATTATTAGTTTGGATCCACTCTTTGTAAATATTGATAAAAGATTTGAGAAATGATGTTGGGTATTTAGTCCCATCATACTTGATAGTTAGATATATGTTACCAATATCAATGGATATAATGAAGGGAGCTAAAGGTTCATTTTGAATAGTTTTAATCATCTTGTTATTCAATATAGGTTGAGGAATAACATTGCCTGAAGCATCTCTAAGAGATGGAGGAATATAATTGGGATTAACTTGAGGATGGATAACCAGAGGTTGATTAGCCATATTAATCAAATGATTTTGGAGTTGCATCATTTGAGAGGTGTTAGAAGTTTTAATTATGTTCCTTTACTGTATTACTTGTGTAAGAAGATAAGTTATTTCAATAGGTGGGTTGGTGTTGGTAGGAACACTCCCCAAATTGGTATTGGGGGAGGGTTATTAGAAGATGGATTATTAGTGGGATTATTAATTAAACTTATGTCAATTGCTCCCACATTAGTTTGAAGGTTTTAAAGATGAGAAATGTATTGATAGGTACAGAAAGGGTCAATCCCATTAATTTCATCTTGAGGTATGATTTGCACCATGTTACAAGTCACAGATGAAGGAGGGGAGGAGGTGTCCCAAGAGTGATGGTTCTCTTAGGAGGAAAAGAAAGGGGAAAATAAACATCTCATATAGTATCTAAATGGATTCAGGTTGTCCAAAAAGATTATGATAGGGGACTTCATGATTATTTGAGAGAAATGAAAAAAATGCTAAGGAGAAATAAAGAATTGAGTCAGATAGACAGGGAGAGTAGTAAGAGTACAAATTTGATTGGGTCAACATAGTAAAAAAAATAAGGGTCAAAAATTAAGAAAACAAGGATATAGGGTCAATAGGGTTGACCCACTTCTGTAACCTAGATATAAAATGTGTAGAAAAAGATATAAAGTCGATAAGGTTGACTTAGTACTATATCCTGGGAGGCAGAGAAGAATACTATGTCAACATGGTCAACCTAGTATTGTAGGGAGCAAAAATATATAGTTTGTAAGAGACTGTGTCAATCAAAATGACTGTGTACTAAAATAAGATTTTTTTTGAAATCAAGAAGTGAAAAGAAGCATAATTAATTGGGTCAATAAAGATGATCTAATTGATGCACATAGCACAAAACCTTGCACCAACACTATCCATTACAAGTTTTTACAATACAACATACAATTGAACAAAGAATAAGTAGTCAAATTGGAAAGTATATGCTAACTAAGTGGTCATCCTAAATGTTGTTAGATTATTAGAGTATGATTTTAAGTGTGATAGGGAGTTGGTTATAAGCAAAGAAATAAGAAGCAATCTATGGATGGTTTTAGGATGTTTAGGTTGAAAGGGATATGTATTGGTAATGGTAATGGCTTGGTATTAGGGCCTACCCCCTCACTTTACATACCAAAATGATAAAGGTGTCAGGTGATTTGCCAATATATACCATTAGCCACATGTTTATACTTGGATAGAAAACCAAGTCAGCTTCCCCCTTAGTGATGAAATCCAAGTAAGTAGGCCTTGAGTAAATAATTATTTAAATGTGTTTTAAGATTATATGATTTGGTAGTGTGTGTATAAAAGAGAAAAATAGTGAAACTAAATTGAATATTTAAAAACCACCTAATTAGACTACATGATCTATTGTAAGCATGCAAGCAACTAGAAATGAAAGTGTGAGCTAATTATTAGCATATAAGTGTTAATTCCAACTTAGAAACAAAGTACAATATCAGTTTAGATAATAGTGTATTCAAATATTATAGAATAGAGTAGACAATGTCATTACTGTATTGCTAAAGCAAGGGTCTATTAAAGAACTACATTGATAGTGTCGACATCATCTTCTAGATAGAAGACATAATACAAAACTAGGTCAATAGAGTGGACCTATTTTTCTATATGGGGGTAGTTTTAAAGACTAAAAATTATGAAAAATAGGACTATAATGTATAAAAAATGATAGAGAAAGAGGGAAAAGAACTTTAATGGGTTGGAGGATGTAGAGAAAAGTGATATTACTATTAAAGTGAGTTGATTTATACTTGTAAATTTTTCCAACTATGTCAAATGGGTCGACTTAGTCCTACAATTCCATATTTACTAAAACTTGTAAAGAATAATATACCAAAAGTGTCAACCTAGTACATTTTGTATAATTTTGGAAGTGTACTATGTTGATAGGGTTGACCTGGTAGCCTGTTTAGAAGTCTAAAATTGTATTGTGTCGATAGGGTCAACCTAGTATCCTACCTAAAAGTTTGAAAGTGTACCATGTCAACAAGGTCGACCTAGTAGCCCGTACTTGATGCAAAACTTGCACAAATAGAATAGAGTCATATTGATGCATCTACATCTAAACATAGACATAGAAGTTAGAAAATATACTAAAACTATCAACATAATATCAAAAATATAGAAAAATAATAATTAAAATGAAAAAATAATGAAAAAAATGAAATAAAACCTATAAGGGTTAGATTCACATCAGGTTCACCAAAATGTATGAAATCAAAAATTCATCATGTCTATAAATCAATCTTAACTTAGAGAAGATAGATCATACTTACACTTCTAATTGGGAATACATTAGATAATCAGAAACATGACCAATATGGGGATATGCTAAACCTAGTTAGGGGATCTCTTACCATAATACACAATGTTAGAAAGGGTTCCAAAGCCTCCAATCAAGAAAAATCATGTGATAACTCTATCTCAGTCCTATGTTTTCATATCTCACTAAACTAATAATAAGTAAAGTAAAGTCTAATCTAGTGCTCACCAAAACTTGTGGCATAATATAGGGGTTAGAAAACAAACAAACTTGCATATGAGAATCTCAATTAAGTTATGTATGAGTAAGAACCTAATACATGGAGAAGAAGAGTAATATTATTTGAAGTAAATACTTATGTTACTTCTATCTACTAAAAAGAGGATCAAAGTTAGAGAATACTTAATTGAAAGATGAACCCATTGAGACTCAATCTCTCCTTTGGCCAAATGGGATTCAAAAGAGGTTAATATGGTTTGTAAGGATAACTAAGAAAGGTAAAAACATCCAAAAATTCTCCACAATACTATATTTTCCAAGTATAAACCCTAAGATGAGACTCCTCGAGTAGAATGGTGGAAGAGCAAATTATAAAGAAGCACAAGTGAACAATAACTCTTTTCCATTGGTAAATAATGATGAAATGATCTTGTATATATAGGCAAATTTAAACTTAATCCCTTTTGAAAGTTTCAACTAATAGGGTCGACCCAATTGAACTAGTATGGTTATGGATAGAAATTCACTAGGTCATGGGCTAGGTCAGCAAAGAGCCAACCTAGACACTAAATGAATTTTACCCAAAATAGTATAAGGTTGACCTAGTCAACATAATATAATAGAATATCAAAAGGGGTTTAAGGTAAGGAAAAGAGGGATGGAAACTAGGAAAAGACTAGAAGAGTATGAAAAAGAGGAGTAGTAGTTTAGGGAATGGTTTTTAGGAGCTTGTTGGATTGGTAATAAATTAAAATAAGGGACAATAATCCTATGAATCACCAATGATGTACCCACCCCTTTCTTAGTATATAATTTAAATCATGCACTTAGATATATTGATTCTCAATGGGTTCTTGAAAGATATAAAGCATTAGTATTTGATAAAAGTTTCAAATTATTGTGTATATAGTCTCTATAAACTTTTTTGTTGCACATAGCTTCCCCAGTTGAGGATTCATATAGTTTTTACATTTCTTAAGAAGGAGGTCCATGAGCATCTCTAATTTATTGATTGCCTCACCAATAATAAAAGTACCATTCAAAAGTACTGGCTCACTCTTCAAAATTATTTAACAAAGACCTAACATCCTTACTCAAGATGCCTTGGACATATCCTATTATTGCTTAAACTCAATAATTTCTTCTTTGAGCTTGCACTATTTCATATAATATTATCTATACATGAAAACAACCTCTTGATGCTTGTAGAAAATTTGGACAACATCATGTCTATGGATAATGTTTTTCCTAGAAACCTATAGGTCTAACTTTATGAGGGCTATACTTGCTTGAACTGTAGAGAATTTTAGGGGATCCACCCAAATCATGCTAGGAACATCTGCAACCTCTATGATTATATTGGTACTATATTTTGGGAGCTCAAGGAGGCCTTCATAATGAGATACATCCATCACAAAAGACAACTTGTACTGAGTTTGTTTAGTAGAATCGTGGTCAGGGAAATACTCCCATAAATATAGTTTCTTAACTAGTATATCTTGTTATAAAATTACATGAGTGGGAGGGTCTTGATTACCCACATTTTTCTATTTTTGTTTCTCATCTACTTATTGTATAGTTTACTTGACATTTTGGGGGTCACACTCTAGATATATAACTTTAAGACTATTTTACCATTGTTCATTGATACTGATGCCAAGGTCATCTATGTTGGGTGCTTCCCATATTCCCATTTCTTCCTCAGGATTTGAACTTATAATGTCCATTTATTACTCAAGATTAGTCTATTATTAATTAGGCTCAATAATGGGACCCTTTATAGGTTTTTCTTTAAGAGATGCTTCACCTATTTCAAAAATTACCACTTGAGGCATTCCAAGATTTGGATTTGATTGGGTAGATAGTTGGGATGCAAAAGGTCATATTTTTGTCTTACAGGCAACCCTTGGGCTCTTGTTGGTGATGAGGCATGTTGTAATCATTTTGGAATGGCCTTATCCTATTATTACACCCTGATAGAATTAGTGTCCTTAGGTCTTATCCTTTTTTATTTCTTTCATGCCCTTTCTTCTACATATGTTTCTAGTTGTGGGGGAGTGGTTCCTTCTCTATCTCCTAGATTATTGAGGTTTTCCTTCATGGCCTACACTTATAGTAGACCAACTAGTGTCTACTTTGCATGATTATTTTGAATGGATTGATGCCAATTTTACCCAAATTGTGTCACTTTATATATACTTCCCTTCCTAGATATACATACATATTATGAATAGTATGAATCTCAGCATCAATCTTGTCACCATCAATATTTATCAAGAATGTATACAAGATGCAATTAATAAAATCCATGAAATATTTGGTAGTGAAGGCATAAGATAACTTGAGCAACCTTAATAAGTTGTTTGTGGCCTCTAACCAAATTTATATGAGTGAATAGTGTTGTTTCATATAAAACTTAGTATAGATTCCCACCTATGTAGATAGATCCTTGGGAATGTACCATTCATTTCCAAAGGTTTACTTCATCCCCTCATTCCAACCCTTTATCTTTGCTTTGTAGGAGGGTGTGATAGTGTCAAACTTGTGAACTATTTAAATCTCTAGGTGGGGGAATTATGCTTTGGTGGATTGCCCCAGTTTAATTCTTTACTAGAATACTCTAGGATTACAATCTCATAAAGATCAATGAATAATAACATTGCATCCCATATAAACTTTTATTTGGGTAGGTGATGCACCTTCACAACATCTTCAAATTTTTCAACTAAGAATTTAGAATAATTTCACTTGGTCCCTTTGGCCATTTGGATTACAACATAGAGATGGGCCACATATACCTCTTTCACCTATCTATGCCCCATAGATTTATCATGGCTAGGCATGAATCTACCTGAATGGTGAGATCTATAATAATTTTTATATACATGGCATGAACTTCTTTCTTGTATTTTAACACCATTTCCATCTATTCAATTGCCTCCTGATAATTGAAATCCATATTGGCATCAATTAAAAAGTAGAGTAACTTGATTAACTTGTTAATCCATTAAGGGGTAATCCTTATTTTGTGCCCTAAAAAGTATATATAATCTTCATGGATGCATGAAATCAATAACCAAACCATCTTGTTGGGTTTTCTAAAGTAAGGTAGTTAGAAAAGATAGATCATGCTCACATCCTATAATATGTTGTAAACTATGAGATCATATGTGATCTCATTCTTTATATTATATAACTCAAAATAGTAGTCATGATGTAAGTCACCTTCTTTACCAAATTGGTGATGATTTTAGTTCAAGACTAGACAAGTGGAAACTTTGGATTCCCAGTTGTCTACATGAAAAAGTATGTTAGAGTACTACATTTATTCAATTGGAATTATGGTAGAGATGATGTAATGGTTAGATTATTTGCTACATATTCCATCCCTAGTGCCTCTTTATTAGATGTATTTTTTGATATATTTGTAGGGTCCTTACCTTGTGAACTATGTATATTATATCTTTATTCCTAGATAAAAACATGGCTTCCTTATTTTACTCCCTCATGATCCTATGATTTAGGGATGACTAGTAGTGGATCTCTTCTTCCCTTCTAATTTTTTTTCATCACCAATCAAGGTACCTACAGTCTAACACATAGATAGCTAATTATACTAAATGAATACATTTTGATTCCTTTTCCTAAACCCAAAATACTTTGGCTTCCTACTTTATGCTCCTCTAATGATAGTTGTAGTATTTGTAACCTGTAACTTATCTCATACCCACTCATATGATCACTTTGTCACTTATTTAATTAAATTATCTTTTGCATAATATCTATTTAACCTTTTTTCTCTAAAAATACTATGAAAATTCATTTTATATCACCTATTCATGCTTGTTTGAGCTTTGCAATCACTATAAGTTATCAATAATAAAAAAATGAAAATGAGAATCCTCAAGGTATTTTATAGGTAAAACAAATGTTTTACATTAACTACCCTCCACACTTCTATTCATCACTTCAACCATTAATTCCTCATATGACATGCCTTGGCACCCATTTGACATGATTTCCATTTATTCCATTATGTTGTTAATAAATGCATGTCCCATCCTTCCTTTGAGAGTTGTTGTGCATGTTAGCTTTAAAAATTCAAATTTCCTATTTTATTCATGGGAAATGTATTTTAATTTTGACCCCTATTTATAATGGTGTTTGTTTTACCATCTTCATTCTACATTCCTAGGTCACATGCCACCTCTTATGCACATTTGTCATGTACCTTCTCTTGTGAACCTTCTTCATGTGCCTCAACTTGAATTCCTATTTATCTTGAGATTTTATTTTGTCATGTGAAATTCTTCCTAACCTTTTATTTATGCACTTTTAGTTTAAAAAGCTTATCCACCTTAAACCTACCCCACATTAAAACATGTGCATGGTCTTGCACATCACAAATTAGTAAAATCCATTTGTTAAGAAAGTGATAAATTATTTTATTATTTTCTAGAATCTAGTGTTTATATACTAAATAGTAAGGGTCTAGAATGATAGGAAAAATCTACTTTGATATGGAAAAATATATATTTTAACAGATAATTATACAATAGAAATATAAATTAACTTATCTAGTTTCATACTAAAATAGAAGATTCTGAGGCTGGAAATGGAAGAGCAAGATTAAGACATTATCAAGAATCTAAATCTATATTCTATTTTTTTAATTATACAAGAGTACCAAAAATAAGACACCTTGGTGTCTAGTGCTATAGTCCTTCCTGACACTATTGTCCTAAGGATCTAAGCTTTCTAGGTTTTGTTTGCCTAGTCAATATGATCATACTTACCAAATTTTGAGGGATAGAAGTCACCAGAGCTCACTATAGATCCATTTTAGTCTTCAATTCCTATATCCATATACAAATATGCAATAAATTAATACATCAAAAGCAAAAGGGGGAAAAAATTGGGTTACGAAAAGAATGATCCCACAATCAAGAAACCCTACTATTTGATTATTGTTTACATTAACCCTCAATCTAGGGTATAAGATCCAATGTAGTTATCCCTTAGGGAACATGCATAATTAATGTGAATAATATATGCAAGAATGAATTTTGCCTAGGCCCCTTTTTGATCAAGCATGAAAGTCTATGTGTGATGTAGAATGCTGAGCTATACTATTGACTAATTTTTAATTACCTATTGTGAAATTAGTAAGTGCTAGATATAAAAATATTTATGTAATCATTTATATAGGAGACTCATTATTTAGAATTTGGGAGTTTTATTCACATTTGGCCGACATTGGAAAACTTAGGAATGAAGAAATGAAAAGGGGTAAGACTCATCTTATGGGAGAAACTTACCATTGGAATCAAATTTACACTTGGATAATTGTGCCAAAAATTGGACACCTTAGGTTTCAGTATTGTAGTCCTATTTGAGCACTTTTTTCTAGAGGGTCTGGGACCTAAGGGGATGGAATAAACATGGAAAGAGTAACCTGGGTTAGTAATGGTTAAGTATATAAGGTTAGGAATGATTGGGAAAATTCAAAAAGGTGTCTAGGGTATGAAATAAGACCAAGGAAAACTAATCAAAAGACATGGATATATGTGAATAAGATTCATATTATCTATTTAGAGTCTCCTATGAAAGGACTATGAAAATACATGATACATGTAATTGCTTTACCAATTTAGGGTGTATACATTTACCCCCTCTAATCTAGTGATGCAATTAAATGAAGTATTATAGTAAAAGAAAGAAAGAAGATGCATACATGAACTTACCTATATGGAGATAAGTGTACTAAAAAAAGGATCCAACTTCCTATCCAAAAAAGTGGATAGGAAACTAAATAGTGCTTAGATAAAGAATGAATCCTTATAATAGATGTCCCCTATACTAATTTTTAATAGTTCTTAGAGAAATAAGGAATCCCTGTAATAGATTCTCCCTATACTGAATCTAAATAGTGCCTATATAAAGAAGGAATCCATGTAATGGATACCCTTGTATTGAATTAGAATGAGAAATGAGAAATGATTAGAGGCCTAAAGCCAATGTCTAACTTTTGTCCCACATAAACTTATGTATTATAGAAAGTGTGTATAGAATTTGTATGCTATGAAGAGCAAGATCTAATATGCCCCCACTCTAAATAATATGAACTGGAAATGAGAAATGCTTAGAGGTCCAAAACCAATGTTTACCCTCTATC
The DNA here is from genome assembly GCA_037957365.1 of Torreya grandis. Lineage (NCBI taxonomy): Eukaryota > Viridiplantae > Streptophyta > Pinopsida > Cupressales > Taxaceae > Torreya > Torreya grandis. The sequence continues at coordinate 1,218,670 of JARHVA010001647.1, forward strand.
CAAAACAAACTCATGGGTCTGAGTAATTCTATGGTCCAACCACTATAGATGATCATATGGTCCAACTTGATGACAACTTGGGTATGCCTGGGTGTAATCTAAAAACTCTGGTAAATGTGTAAGAAGAAAATGGCCTATCTTGCCATTCTAATCTATATAATCTTGGATGCTGAAGGACATGATCATCTATGTCATGCACCCAAATCTAGTACGTGAGTGATGCATCTAGATAGTTTATAAATTTGTATATCCACATGTGTCATGATCTATTGTGCCATGTCCCATGTGAAAAACTAGAGATCAAAACAATGTGCTCTACACTATGCCTATAATCTACTATCTGGTCTTGTAACTATGTCATATTATATGAAGTTATATGTATGAGATGTGTAGTAATTTACATGCCCCCAAATTTGGTATCTAAGTCTAAGTCTATATCAAAGTCACTGTGAGTCCATAGAATCTAAACCACTATATATGAATAGTATGTATATCTATAAACTGATCGTATATCCCTCTAGATGTCCAAGTGATGTTAAATGACCCACATAAATTGAATCACTATATAATCTTGACCAATATAAGTTTAGTGATGCTAATTGACCCATATAATCTGAACCACTATATAATCTTGACTAATCTACACTGAGTAATGTTGATAATCTAGATTCTAGAGATGTAAAAACCAAGGTGTATTTACCTATAAGAGTTGATAGGAATACTAGGTAATTTGTAGAGATAGTAGGAATGATTCCCCTATCTTAGGGAGAGGGATGAGATCTATGATAGAGGAGGTTGAGCCAAAAGTGATGACTAGTGGCATATGAATAGTAACTAGGTCAACATGTAGCAAATAGATTGAAAGTCTTTTATTTGATTAGTGAGAGTTGAATTAATAAGATTGAAATTTGTTATTGATTGGCTAAAACCAATTCCTATGTGTAGGTATAGTAGAGATTAGAAATGTTTATGCTATGGTAGGCAAATGAGGTGGTAGTAGATTAAGTGGATTAAAAAGTCGATTGATTTGGATGGGTTGTTTGGACGAGTTTTTGATTGGTAGGTTCCAATTTATATGTTAGGGTATAAAATAGGTATAGGGATGTGTGTATGCCATATATGACATAGTGATAGATCAAGGCATGTGTGATGTCAAATGTATAATTGTCATGATTCTATTAAATAAAATGGTTTGTAAAATGGAGTTACAAGGTTCTAGTTATGGGTAAAATGGTGTTTTGATTTTTTAATAAAAAAGCTGGTTGCTATAGGAATTTTGATTGGTTTTGGGTTCATATGTGCATTTAATAGTTTGAGATATTGGATCTCTGGAGTGAAAAAATGCTTAGGAGATGAACACCTTTTATCACCCATTTTAAGTAGTTGGTAGCTCAAATTTAGGCCGATGGAGATATTACCTTTGTGAGTAATAAAAGTACCTATTTTTTACCTATTTAAAGTATTGTATTTGGCATTTTTAGGATATTTTAAGTGGTTTAGGGATTTTTTATCTAGTTACAACACTCCTATTCTAGAGTCAACACTCCTATCTAGGATACAATGCTACTATCCAAGTTTTGGCACTATTGTCTAGTGCTAGTGTATTTCTATAACACTATTGTCCACTAAGGATAGTTTTTTTAGTTTTTGAGTTGTTTTATGTGGTTATATGGATTAGCTATTTTTCCTATCATGATTGACTAATACATGTGCTATTTTATGATGTTTTCCAGGTGAGGTGTGGATGAGAGAGTTCTATAGAGGCTAGGTGATGGAGATGTTGAGGATGTTTCCCTTATTGGCTAATAAGAGAGTCATGATATATAGAACAAGATTGGGTCATGTATGTGACCTAAGGAATGTGCAGTGGGATAGGTATTTGATCACCACCTTATATGTGAGGTAGAATTTAGACACATATACATTTAGATTCTTATAGGGGAGATCATTATGACCCTAGAGGATGTGTATCATATTTTACATTTATCAATTAGTGGGTGATAGGTGACATTGTAGGATGATATGGGTATTGATGCCATTGATCATGCATCCTTGTATTTTACTAGTGTGCCTTTAGGTACACATTAGATAGGTAGTGATAGTGACATATGACTATTAGTTGTTTTGTAATTGAGTGTTTCATTCCTATTTCATTCCTACATAAGTGGTTAGCCATGTTGTTGGCTTCATTTGTTATAATGGATGGTTGTGGAGTTTTTATTACCTATAGGATACATAGGTTCGTTTATAGTGTTGAGATGTATGGTATTATGTTCTTGTGGGGTAGGACTATGCTTTCCTATTTATACAAAGATTTATATAGATTTATGCAAGAGGCATTCAATGGTGGTGTGGGTACGACTACTCTATTACATTGTTAGGCTTATGAGCACATAGAAGTTGTACGATTGATTAGATTGTTGAGGGAGAGTTGGGTACCTCCACAACCATATGAGGACAGTGGACTAGTTCATTATCTATCAGGTCTCCTAGGATAGATCACTATAGAGGAGTTTTGGATAGATTGGAGGCCTATGATATCATATGGAGGCCTTAAAGAGGATACCCTACATGGGAAGAGGATGGAGTGTAGTTGAGATATATGAGGGTTAATTGTTGGATACGTGACCACTAGGTTGGAGTGTATGAGTGATTTTAGTATGAGTACATGAATAGGTAGTTTGGAGTTTGACAAGATGTTCCTCTTATAGAATGGGTATGGTTGAGGAGTACATGGGCACCAACAAGAGTAAGATCTCATGCAAGACCTACTGAGGTTGAGTTGACACCATTATCTTTGGATGTGCGAGATGCAACTATAGATATTCCTGATGTAGATGATGTGGGATGTATTGAAGCATATATTTCATGGTGGGTTGGGAATTGGTGGGCTCTATTGTATCTTATTTATGGAGTGGAGGTTCTTGTGTATGATAATCTTAAGCCAATCTATATGATAGGAGGTAAGTCATGATTGTATTTGAATTGTGCCTATGATTTTACTTTAGTTTGATTTGAAAGTATATATCTAATGTAGTGTTGTACTTTTTATACATATAATTAGAATGGGAGGTACACGAGATGAGGTACCTAATGGGGTGGGGAGGGGAGATGATGAGTTATGAGATACCATCATTGAGTTGACACTTTGGGAATTCACATGGCATGTTCCTAATGATGCAGTGGATGATGGTTTGATAAAACAAGCAATTATTGCATCTAGTGTCTACACTCATTTGTTTAATAAGGCTATTATAGCTACAACTACATATGTTAGGGTAGCAAGAGAGATATGAGCTGAGAGTGGAGCTAGATAGGCATAGGATGCCTTGACCTGATTGTGGCATGGTGAGTATAAAGATTATGGATGATTATATTGATCTTCAACAGTGATATGCAGACTTGCATGAGGAGCATGGTCAGTTACTAGAGTGAGATAGTTAGCATAAGATAAATTTGGGAGCTTGAGGAGGTGCAGGGATGTCGATCATGAGAATGGATTATTTGATACAGTGTATGTGTATTTAAAAACTTGGTTATATATATAAAGATATTGGTTTGAGTTTATATTTACTCATATTCATGTTATGGATTCTAGAATATACTGGTATTGTAATGTTTTGATTTGATATTGATGTTTGATTTGTAATCATATGTAAATGACAATTTTTTTAGTTTTTATAATTGGTAAAATTGATTTGGTAATGTGAATTAGTTTACAAGTAGGATATGAGTAAGGTCTATATTTTGAGATTAGTAACTTGTTTAGATAAGTTGAGTTAATTTGAGATTGGTAAAGGGTTTGGATCAGTTGATTTGGTAGGATCTAGACTTTGATAGGTAGTTTTTAGGCTATGGATAGTTAGAGGTAATTAGGAATGTTGATTATTATTAGGGGGATGTAAGATATCACTATGTGTGTATTACTTCCCCAAAAGTGTCTCAAGAATACAAAGGTTAGATAGACCTTTGGCTCCATTAGACAATCGAACAAATGCCCATACTACTCATGCTGTGTAGGAACATATGTTATATTTGATACTATCTACTATTCACTAATTATAGATATACATGGAGACTCTAAAAAATGCAACCTTATTATATGTGTAATTGAAACCATGTGCTATGGAGTAGGATCATAAATTTGTAATCATAGTGGATTGCTATGTGAAATAACACCCTATGGCCTCTGTTGTGATGTATAAGACTGAGCAATAGATTGAGATGGAACTATAACATGTGATGGGGGTTCATAGAATCTTAATCATAGTGGGTTGCTATATGAGATAGGACCCTAAAAAATCAACTTTAGTGAATATCTCTCATGAGTAAGACTTTATTGTGATGCATGTGGCTCTATTGGATATTTATATAGAACTACACTATGTATTCCTTAGAATATGATGCTATATGTAGGTTCTTATTTTTAACTAGTTTTCAAACCTTATGAGGTGGTGGAATAGGAGATCTCCTATGAGATTCTATCTTAAAACTTGCATTATAGTCATGATGAGTGACTGATGATTCCTATAAAGGATTATCCTAAGATGGCTTAGTTGTGGTGGAATGAGGTCTAAGGTTCCATACTAGAGGAGATCTCTATGCCCCCTATGTGAATGATATGATACCATTATCAACACACTAGTAATGCAATATCTAGGTCCAAAATAGTCATTATTTTTATGTCCATAAATATGATGATAATTACAAAAAGGTTGATGTAGTTGTCTACATAAGAGACATGGGTCTCATTAATGAGTAGAAGGTAATGTAATTAACCTCCTATCTAGTAGTGTTGATAATATGGTAGATGGGCTATCTTGATATGGATCAAATTATAATGGTGTTTTTCTATTGTTATTTATAGTGCAGACTATAGGTTGTGCTCTATAAATTGGCTCTTTGTTCTTAAATTATTGCTTTTGCAGTTCTAGTCTCTTATCTTGTCTAGGACATGGTAGATGTTAAGTAATAGAAGCTATATTTGAAGATACTATTATGAAATATAGAGTGATCTGATCAACTGGATTTGCCTTAATCAATCCCAATTTCTTTTCCAAAGATAAAATTGTATAATGAAAGTGTCTAAAAGAAGACTCTATCTGATATAGTAGATTCTCAAGTAGAGGTTAGTGAATCCCCTTAATAAGGATATGTTGAATCTCTAGATCTACTACTTTGTATATCAATCTTAACATGTGAGCTTTGAATCTTAAGATATACTTAATAATTGACTCTAAATAATTATAATGTAGTGTGGTAAGTTTCTCATATGTAACATGAGGGCCCATATTTATGATGTCATATCTGAGAGATGCCTCCTCTAAGTCATCATATGTGTGCAATGAACCAATAGGGAGTAGATGGAAGAGCTGATTTTGTGTTTCCCCCACTAATGTCTACTTGAATAACTTGAGTAGAATCAATAGGCTTGCATGAGATGGTAAATCCTTTTGAAATAATTGATCTTTAGTTCCATCAAAGTGAGGTAATGATGGTATCTAAAAATGCTTAGGCAATGAAGCTTTTATGAATGTCTTCAGAATAGGGTTACCATGTAGATCATTGGCATCCATCCAAGACTTGTAAGCTTTGTTTTCCATGGTAAGGAGATGTACTTTCTATTGTAATTCACCAACTACATGCATCAAATAGATGATCTCCTAGGATGTTACATTAGTATCTTGAAGTGGTTCATTTAATCATTGAATTTGATTGTTAATTTTAACCATAGGAATGCTACATTTTGCAATTAGATCATAAAAAGGGGGTGTGGTCACTTGAACCTTGGGATTAATGGTAACTTGGACTTACTGGAGGATGTGGGATACCATTCTCTTTAGGTGAAGAGTGAGAACTAGGTTTTATTGTATGAGGGGTGGCTTGGGAGATTCACTAATATCTTTGTGTTTTAGTGAATCACAAGCTAATTTAGTAGTGGATGTGTTATTAGAATTAACATGTGTATTATTTGAAATAGAATCATGAATAAAAGTAGGAATAACATTTTGACATTAGTTTTGAGAGAAAGAGTGAGAAAAGAGGTAGAAGCATGAGATGCATTTTATTCTTTGTTATATGCATAATAGTCATGATTATTCCATGCATTATCAAAATCTGAATTTTGTTCATTTGAAAAAGTGGAATTTAAAGTATCATTTTTATATTCACTTTCATTCTCATATTAATTTGCATGTTCACTATCATACTCATTATCACTTCCATCATTACTAGGGAGAGGTGTAAGATAAAAATTTAATTCCTTTCTAATATGCAATAAGTTATCATTGGAATTTAAAATATCATGCATATCTATGCTATCCATGGATGGAGTGTATGCATTTTATTCCTTTGTAGTATGAGAAGGAAGAGTAAGAGAGTTATCTTTTGAACATTCATGAGATGCATCTTTTGAACTATGCTTTGGTAATTTTATTCTATTGCATTTATATTGTTTTATTTTGAACATAGTAGTATCAAAAGAGAGAGAGAGATTAGGTTCACATGGAAGAAAATGATCACCTATTAGAGGTGCATTTGGAAGTGCATGAATAATTTTTTCATTTTATGCATTGTGCATAGGAGAATGAGGTGATAAGTTTTTTTCCCATTTATCAAAAGTATTTTCTTTAGAAGAAGGGATGAAAGAGATAGGTTTGAGAGAAGATTTATCTACTTTTTCTTCACCATCACTTTCATATGCATGATAATATTCCTTGTTGTAACAATAGTAATTATCTTCATTGTAAATAAAATCATTTTCCACATTTTTAACTAATGTGCAATTTTGCAAATTTGTCCACTCATTATCATAATTATGCAGAAAATTAAGAAGTTTGTCTATGGGATGAGAGGGAATAAGTGCCTTAGTGGCCATTTTATTTCTTTCACCACAAAGAATATAAATAAGTAATATTAAGCAAATAAATGCAATAATAACTACTAATATGGAAATTTTGAAAATACTTGTGACTATCTAAATAATTTGGAAAAAATGAAAAATTAATTACTAAAAATTGTAAGGATTAAAGGTTTGAAGTTGGAGGACCTAGTTTAGGAATCTAGGGTTTTGAGCTAGGGTTTTAGAATTTTTGAAATTTTTTGGATATAATTTAAATTCTAAAATTAATTTAAACAAGATAATTGCCCAAAAATTGATACCAAAAATTAGAAATTAGAAATTGAATTTTTAAATAAAATAACTACTAATTTAGAAATTTTGAAAATATTTTTGGCACAGTAAATAATTTTCAAAAATTTTGAAATTGATTTCTAAAATTTGTAAGGGAGAGAAACTTCGGTTTGAGGACCTAGGTTGGAAATATATGGTTTTGAGCTAGGGTTTTATAATTTTTGAAAGCTATGACTATAATTCAAATTCTAAAAATATGTTTGAATAAAATAATTGCACATAAATTAATACAAAAATCAAAAATTTGTAAAGTAAATTTTGCACAAAATATGAAGGAAAAACCCTAAGGATACCTAATATTTTAAATTTTTTCAAGGTAAGTCAGGTTCACCAGAGTATTTTATTATTTTATGGATTCTAGTGTTTAGATCCTAAATAATAAGGGTCTGGAATGATATGAAAAATCTACTTTGATAGGGAAAAATATATATTTTAACTAATAATTATACAAGATAAATTGAAATTAACTTATCTAGATTCTTACTAAAATGAAAGATTTTGAGGTTGGAAATGGAAGAGCAGGACTGAAAAACTATAAGGAATATGAATCTAGATTCTATTTTATGATTGGACAAGAGGGCTAGAAATAAGACACCCTAGTGTCTAGCGTTATAGTCCTTCTTGTCACTATTATCCTAAGGATCTAAGCTTTCTAGGTTTTGTTCACTTGGTCAATATAAGCATGTATACCAAATTTTGAGGGATAGAAGTCACCAGAGCTCATTGTAGATCTATTTTAGTATTCAATACATATATCCATCTACACACATACAAACAATGAATACATCAAAATCAAAAAGGGGGAAAAATTGGGTTAGGGGAATAATGATCACACAATCAAGAACCCCTATTATTTTGATTATTACCTACATTAACCCTCAAGCTAGGGTCTTAGATTTGATGCAATTCTCCCTTAGAGAATATGCATAATTAACATGGATGATAGATGCAAAAATTAATTTCTCCTAGGCCCCTCCTTGATCAAGCATGCAAGTCTATGTGTGATGTAGAATGCTAAGCTATACTATTGACTAATTTTTAATTACCTATTGTGCCAAACTAGTAAGTGTTAGATATAAAATGCCTTGTGTAGTCCTTTATTTAGGATACTAATTATTTCAAATTTGGGAGTTTTATTTGCATTTGGCTAACATTGGAAAACTTAGGAACAAAGAAAATAAAAGGGGTATGAATCATCTTGTAGGAGAAACTGACCATTGGAATCAAATTTACACTTGGACTATAGTGCTAAAAATTTGGCACCCTAGGTTTCAACACTGTAGTCCTATCTAGGCACTATTTTTTGGAGGGTTTAAGACCTAGGGGAATGGAAAAAGCATGTAAAGAGTAACCTGAGTCAGTAAGGGTTAAGTTTGAAAGGTTATGAATGACTATGAAAAGTCAAAAAGGTGCCTATGATATGAAATAAGACCAAGGAAAATTATACAAAATGACATGGCTAGATGTGAAAAGACATGATACGTGTGATTGCTTGACCAATTTAGGGTGTATACATATAGAATAGAGTTATGAATACCAAAGAGAACCAAAAGTGATAGAACAAAACTATAAAAGGTACACAACTAATGCAATGATTATTTGAATACAAAACTAAGTCTTAAACTAAACTAGTGGAATTCACCTTATTTAAATTTAAGCTTTACATATAATGGTAGGGTCAAAGCTGACTACCATTAAAATGGCCTAGAAGGAATTGGCCATATAATATTTTAAAATTTTAGGTGCATGTTGGATGAATATCATGAATGATAAAAGGACCATTCCACCATATCTATAATTTACCTATATGGCATGAAAAATTTGAATTATAGACCAAGACATGCATATCAAGATGAAAAACTTTGGTTTTGATGTGTCGATCATGCTAGGTTTTTTATTTTTATTTTTCAACCCCTTGACTCTAGTGTGTGAGAATGAATGCTTTGTCCAACTAAATTAGAGTGTCTAAGAGAGATTTAATGGACTCTTATTCAACTAATCTTGAACTGTGCATAATAGTCAAGGAAGGCACAAGGAACTCCACTAGTAAAACAGCTTCATGCCAAAGATAAGGTTAAAAGGAGTAATCTTCATCAACCTTTTGTATGTGTTTTGATAATACCATAAGATTATGTAAACATGATCATATAAATAAGTATAAATAATATTGTAAATCTTGGTTAGGGTATTACCAAGGACCTTGTTTAAGGATTCAATTATGCCATTGGATTGAGGGTGGTATGGCATGGTCTTATGGTGCATAATCATGAACTCAGCTAGAAGGATGCACAATATTTCATCAAAAAAGTGAGTGACATAATCATTTGTTAAAATTAATGGGTATCCATACCATGTGATGATATTTTCCCATAGAAATAGAGTAGTGGTAGCAATAGTACAATCCTATATGGTTGTTGCTTCAGCCCAATGTGTGAGATAACCCATCGTGTTAATGGTGCAGTACATGCCATTTCATCTTGTAGTAGGTTTAATGGCTCCAACAAAATTAATATCCCATTTCTCAAATGGTTAATGAGAAAGTACTAGATGAAGGGGCATGAGATTCCTTTGATTTATTTTACCTACTCACTGATAGATATCACATTGGCACACATAATGTTTAGCATATTTGAATAATGTGGGCCACCAAAACCCAACTAGTAGAACCTCTCTTGTTATTCATATCACTAGAATAATATCCTATTTAGATACCCTCATGGACCTCTTTAAGGACTTCAATGCACTCATAATGCATTATTCACCTTCGTAATACCTTATCTCATCCTAGTTTATATAGGTATCCTCAAATAAGCTAGAAAGGGGCAAGATAAATAGCCAACTACTTTTTCTCTTGGGTGCTAAGGTAGCCTAGCATTGAGTTTGTTATAAAAAAATTCATACTTTCATCTAATTATTTAGGCATGCATGTAACTTAAAAAGATTACACATCAGGTATATCATCCTTTATGGCATGCACTAGCTCACTAGATTGGGCACATGAAAGGTGGTCTAGGTTAAAATTAACTTTTCTAATTTTATGACATAAAGAACTAGAACTCTTGAAAGAAGGCAATCCATTAGAAGATGCATCTATAAAATACTATCTTATTTACCAAATAATTGAGCACTTTATGATCCATATAGGAGATAAATGGAGTGGCCAACAAGTATTAGTGAAATGTTTAGAGTGCATAGACCATGGATAGAGCCTCATGGTTTGTATTAGAGTAGTTTTGTTTTATGGGTGTTTGCTTCTAGCTATAAAAATAAATAGGATGATCAAGGTTTCCTTCACTATTTTTTGTAATGATTTAACCCACTACCATCCTTGAAGTGTTGTCATACACATGAAATGGTTGGTCTACTTTAGGAACTACAGAATGGGCACAATCAATAGTTTTTCCTTTAGATCTTTAAATTCTTGTGGGTGTTGAGTAATACATAGGAACATGTCATTATGTTTGAGTAGTTTTTACATTAGTGTGTATATTTTATCATGAACCTAAATGAACTTTTAATAATAACCTATGTGATATAAGAAGGCGTGGACCTCAAACTGAGTGGTTGGAGGTGGGATTTAAACAATGACCATAATCTTAGCTAGATCCACCAGTAATCCATCCTAATCAATGATGTATCCCAAAAAGATTCTAAATGGAGTGGAAAATATTCAATTCTTAAGATTCAAGTAAATCTTAAGTTAATTATAGTGCTCAAGTATGAGGCAAAAATTATCACAGTGGTCACACACTAAACCATAGATGGTCTAGTCATGCAAATACACCTAAAGGAATTTAGGGATGAAAACATTGAAATATTCCACCACAATGCATGATAAAACTGATAGTATATTCTTTAGGTCAAAAGGCTTAAATTATATGTGAAATAAACCCATTTAGTTTTAAAGGTTATTTTCCCCTTGTCATTCTCAATAATTTGTACTCAATGGTAGACAAAAAAGTCATTAGTGAAGGTGTAGATATCAAACCCAACAACACCCTCTAAAATTTCCTCTATGAAAGGCATTTTTAAAGGGTTATTTAGACATAAAACATTAATTATCTTGTAATCCATGTAAATATAAATTCAACCATCTTTTTTGATGTTGGTCACCATTGGACTAACCCACTTAGATCCATCAATGGGAGTAATATATCTAGTGTGCAACATGATATAAATTTCCTTTTCAAATCAAGTGTACAGATTAGGGTTTATCTAAAATGGTCTTTTCCTCACCATTCAAACACATTCAACAAAATTCATATATATCTTTCCCAATGATGGATGCACCCCCTTCATTTTTGTGTAGTTTTGTGGGAAATTATCTTGATACTCCTACAATAGTTTAATTTTTTTGTTAACTCAAAATCAAACCAATTTTTGATAAAAATGGAAAATTTAGGTGCATACTTCATCCCAATATTGTGATGAACCATTTGGAGTGGTATGGAATATGTTTTTTTCTTAGACTACATTGTATCTCTAACATCACACACCTTATATTCTATATGTATATTTAAGTAGTCAAATTTTGGTTTTGGTAGATCATAATTGGCACCCTCATCAAAATGATATACAACCTTTTACTTGCCCTTATATATTTGTTCCTAGTGGTCATACTCAGATTGAGGGTTAAGGAAAGCATATCAGGATCTTAAAATATAGATAAATTATCCTTGGGTGTGTTATGTATGTGTTGTATGCAGTCTCCTACTAGTGGTTGATCTCCTATAATTACCTAATGGATTGATTGTAAAGATAAATTTAAATCTATTTATGGAGAAGAAAATGAAAATGTTTTAAGCAAATCATGTGCAATGCACTACTAGGTATCCATTTCCCTATGATTTTATTGATGGATGTACCATACTCTAGCCCAAACACATAGAGTACCATAAAAGGAATGAATCCATAAATATTCTAGTTAAAAATTGTCTTTAACATTCCAAAGTGTTTTAAAGGATATTAGATGGTTTTTTGGAGAATTAATCCCATTATAGCTCAAGGTGGCATGAATTTAGTTGTCATGGTGGAAAAAATAATGCATGGTTGTATGCATTTATTCCCATGTGTGTAATGGATATCAATGAGTATACCACCATTGAGCAATGGTTCCTTGAAACAAAGAGTTGATAATGTGTAAAAATTCATCCTCATTATCATAATAGTCTTTCAAGTACTATAAATATTATATGATCCCAATTTTACCATAGAAATAAGGTACATGGTCTAATCCCAAGGGTGGTAAAATAATGAGGTGAACATTCTTGTCACACTAATCTAACTTAGGGGAAGAACTTAGGTGGCCTTCAAGGACAACATAGACATGCCTTGTTAGATCATATATACCTAGATCCCATTAGTCACAAGTGATACTGGTAGTGTCAAAAATGAACAACACATATTCCCATCATAAGATACTATTAGAATTAGGATCCACACATTCATTTCTTTGGGAAGTGATGTTATAAATTGTGTTGACATCTTCATCAACATCAATGATTTCCATAGAAGGAGGTCCTTGGTATTTATTTAAAATAATGACCACATGTTGAGTGTCATTATCAAAGATAATATAACATTTCTTGAAATGTAATTCAACATTATTTTCACAACACCAAGGTCAACCCAAGAGAGCAAGGAAATCATTAGATTTAGAAATCTTGATCACTTAAAAATCTCCCTTGAATGTGACACACAAGATGTTGATGGTGGCATCTTTAAGAATTCCCATGTTTAGTGCATGAGTCTTATTGGACATGAATAAAACATGTGGGGAAGGCTAAAAATTGGAATCCCCATATTTTTCTAAGGACATTTGATTTAAACATTAACATCTACACTAGTGTCAATTAGGATATCACAGATCATCCAACATCAATGGATAGATTGAAAAGGACCTCTTTGTCACATTTTAGATTTTTTAAATATGGGTCTCTTGTCATCACACATGGTTCAAATGAAAATATTATAAATACTCAATTATTTATTGTCATAACTAATTAATTAATATGGGATAATGTCCTCACTAAGGAATAACTTACACAATTATCAGAACTCATCATGCCCTGAGTTTATGGGTATTATATCTCTTTGCATCTTGGCATGCATAGTAGAATCTTTGTAATTTAAGAACTCAACATAACCTTTTAGCTCACATACCAAGGCCATTTGTCATGAAACACTTCTTTTTGATGTTGAACATCTATATAGTTTGCACATGGGAATGAGAACCACTCTGAGTAGTAATATTTACCTTGGGTCTAGCTAGTGGAATGGTAGGATGTGGTCTCCACTAGGCATTTAGATATTTTACATGTATCATAATTATTCCCTTCTAATTATATCCTTTGGTAATGGAAGCATACAAGTCTAGAAATTCTTCCATCTGATGTTCATTTTTACAAAAGGCATAGGTTGGGTGGACCATGCAATTATGTTGGTAGTGGTTTAGATATTAACACTTGTAACATGTCCTAGGTGGGAAGTGACAATATCCTTGTCGATTGCCACACCCATGGCCTCTTAATAATCAAATAACACTAGTAATTTGTGTATTATATATAAAAGTTTTACACGTACCTCATGCTCATTCTTCATGAATTTCATTAATGACATGATAATAATTAGTATCATGTGTATATGCATCACATATTTTATAGTATAGTGACACTTTGGCTTAGGTGGCACACTGAAGCAAGGGACACCTCCTTACATCTTGGTATTCTTTACAAATCTTGCAATACTATTTTAATACAACATGAACATTACTCCATGGACAAATATTCCTAGTATAACCCTCCACTTCATAGTCAATACACCATAGGCCATTGCGTGTGTCATGAGAATTATTGGCCATAAGATTTTCTAGTTGAGAATCCATAACAATAATCTAATTCTCAAAAAATGGGTTGATCCTTATATCTATACTTCCCATGGATTTAGCAAGGAGGGTAGTTTTTAGTGCCTCATATAGATAAATAAAAGTCTTGTGGGATAAGTCTTATCAAAATAACCATCCAAAAACCATTGGTCATACTATATTAGGTTGATCTCAAATAATATATTTGAAAGAAATATTTTTAAACATACAACATACATGAAAACACTCTTAGTGAGATCTTAATTAATTTATTTTAATGCAGGAATACTTTACTACTCAAACTCAAGGATATCAAATTATTGGAAAAAAGTAGTCTTAAATAGTTCATAATTTATGACTTATTAAGGATCAAATTTTTGATACCATTTATGTACGTGATTCAATAAAGTAGTGGAAAAATAAGTTAATTTTCACTTAGTATAATTTTCACCCTATCCCTATCAAATGAGTTCACACTTATGAGCATGCTTAGTTGTATATTCAACACCTTGATATTTAGGTAGGTGAATCATCATCTCATAGTAGATTATAGGTATATTGGGTGGTTGTAGTGGACCCTATGGTGGTTTTCGTCTAGTTCCTCCTAAACCCTATGGTGTAGGTCTACCAACTCCTCTCAATCCACCTTCTAATCCTCCTACAACTCCAATAGAACCAATGATAGTATGACCTCTTGTACCTCTTGTAGCAATAGGTGTACCATAAATATTGGGTATTAAGGGACGTTTATTAGTTATTTTTAGGCCTATATTTTTACCACTACTTAAATTTGGTCCACCTAGCATTTCAAGGTGAGCCATAGGTCTTACTTGTAATGGAAAGGTAAAGGTTAATGGCAAATTTCTATTTTGAACTTACACTCCCATATATTCCTCTATAGACTAAGATTAAGATTTGACTATAGATTCCAAACTATCATTATCATAATTTCTTACAATAATTCCATCAAACTCAAATGTATGAGCATATGTTATGGTTTGGGATTTAGGCCTATTTAGATTAGCTTTCACTATCATCAATGTTTGTCCTAGTTCTTCCTTGTGTATTTGTTCTAGTGAAGGGTACAAACCTATGATTAGGGACTACTCATTATGAATTTATACCTTCTTGTAAATTACCATGGCACATACAATATCTTCATATTTACCCCTAGGAATACTACCTCTCATAGCCTTATGCCTAGCCTCATCATACTTAAAATTATGTAATTCTCATTAACTGACTTACATGATGAACTACTAATCTTGTACCAATGTATAACCCTCTATTTACACACCAGTCATGTTGCTCATGTATTAGAGAGTTTAGCCATCCATAGGGAAGTTATTAATTCTATAATTAACCATAAGTTTCTTAATTTATAATAGAAATTATTTTAGGTACCTTCCACATAACCTCCTTTAAGAATCTAATCTATACTTCTTCCAAATAAAAATATTTAGAGATAACACATTCCAAAGTGTAGCTATCGAGGATTCCCTTCCACCAAATATCCATCACATGTGTCCAAGTAGATTTCAACTTTTATAAGGCTATCTGAAACTATCCTAACAAGGGAGCCTTCCATTCATAATTTATTGAATGGTCTTATACATATGCCAAAAGTTAAGCATGTAAGTGAATGAGTAATTCTACAAAGAATATTTCATATAAGGAATTATATATATGTTTATCTACCCATGTGAACATCAAATCTCCTAGTCTAATATACTGAATTGCAAAATTATCTTATAATATACCAAACTAATGTTTTATGTTTTCAAAAAAGAGTCACTCAATCATATTTATACCATCATGATAACAAGTGCAATGGGCCCTAAAAATGGAACCAAAATGTTGGGGTTATTTTATCCTTAGTTTCACTCAATTAAGTATTAGTCACATGTCTAGAATAAAGAAAAACCCAATGAGCTAGTGCACTAGCATATCACTTGAGTAGTGACCTCGAACACTCACCCAAGGCATGCAACCTAGACTAGTTCCCATTGATTCTACCATGTAGTGGTGGATAGACTTAACTTTATCTTACTTAGGTGCTTGATTTAACACATTTAGTCATTTTTGATACAAAAATCATTTTATATTTAACCATTTGATTCATTCGCATAGTCTATGTACTTAGTTATTCTCATTAAAAAGATTTAACACTAAAAATATTGACACATCAAGATTATAAAAAAAATATTGGTTCCATTGATCTCATTTGATAAGATTACAAATATACTTTATTCAACACACTCTATGTTTGTTAAACATAAATTTATATATCTATCCTAACAACAACTAGTTCATAAAAAAGCTAAGGGGTAATTATACATAAACTAACCCCTCTTAGGTTACATCATTAATACATTATATATAATAATACAATAAATAATTTGTAAAATTAAGTTATGGTGAGCCATTATAATTAAGTCCCTTTTGATTTGGGCTTAAAAAACCCTATATAATCTCTCTATACTAGATATTTGTGTTCATTCTCTTCTTTTCATGGACACGTGCTAGATTCATGCTTGATAATCTTTAAAGATTTTGTGAAATAATTTATAAACATCTATGTTTACTACACCTTGTCCTAATCTTGTGATTTTATGAGTCATGCATCTTATGTTCCTCATTCTTAATTTCCTTGTCTTTTGAAACTTGATCTTCCACACCAAGGTCTTCCATCCTATTCTTCCATGTCTCTATCTTTTACACCTTTTTCTTCTACATTTTTATCTTCCATACTAAGGTAATCCATACTATTCTCATTCCCTTGATTCTCCATGCTATGGATCCAAAATGCTTATAATATATTAATAAAAAAATTGGGGTTGAAAAATAATTGTTTTGGATTGTTCAAATCAGTTTGAAAATTAAGAAGGCAAGTGTCCAAAGTGAAAAATAAATCCAAGGGCTAAAAGAATATTTGGATAAGGGATATAAGATATTGGAAATGAAGTAAAATAAAAAGACTATGTACAAAGAGGAACATATATGTTACTATAATCCCAAAATCTCATCAAGGGGATACTATGTATAGGCCTTGTATCATTGGGATCATTGATATCTTTTGTATTATTAGGATCATAGTCATCAATGTAATCATCATCATAAGAGAGAATTAACTTGTTAGATTGGGATTGAAATTGTTATATACCATTTTGATTATCTTTTGTATCTGTGTATGATAAATTTATTTCACCATATAGTAGAGTTATTTTTTGAATGTGTTCATAATTTTAAGGATCTTGCATGCCATTCTTAACTAAATAATAATTGTTTACTATTGATTGAACATTTGGAAGAAAATTAATTTATGCTTTGAATTTATCTTTTTGATCTAGCATGAAGTAGATATAATGTTTAATTCTTTAGCAACCATACTTCTATCATTATAATTTATAGGAATATTTTTCTTTGGACATGCATTTATGAGAATTTAAAAAAAAAATGTGATTTATTGATTATCTTGAATTTGTTCTTGCAAATTTTATTTTGGTAATTGTTTTGTTTTTAATATTACTTTTTCATATTATTATTTTTGTAATCCTGCTTGTTCTAAATTATCCTTTGGTATCCATATTTTATCTTTGTGTTATTTTTTCATTTTTTTTATAGGAGAAGAAATATAAGTGGGTTGATTAATTTATTTTTCTATTATAAGATCACCATTATCAATGATAATTCATATTTTGTTCTTCAAAGTCAAAAAACTATTTGTATGATGCCTATGCATTATATGATATGCACAATAATTTTTTTATATTATTAGAGGAGGCATAGAGGGTAATATAATTAAGTTGTTTTGAATAATTTATCTTATAAGTTCACTTATACTCTTATTAGTCTTTTTATACCTTTTGAAGCATTAATGGTAGATGTTTATTGCCTATGAGACATATGATAGCTAGATGAAGATACATGATTGATAATATTATACTCTATATTATTTTTATATTTGATATTATTTTCAAGTGATGTGATATTTAATTGAATTAAATTTTTATCTAATAAATATTATATTTATTTCCTCATAGTGATGATTCGATCTGGGAGGCTTCATAAGCACAAACCCTATCTATATCTGATTGAATAAGAAAACCATAATGAGGAGGTGTGAGAGGTGGAGGGATATGATATTGATTAATGTTCAAATATTTATTAGATATATGGGAGTTACTTTCTTCTTTATAATTAATAACATTGAAATAAATAACAAGAGGTGCATTGTCATCATGTGGTAACTCTATGCTAAGATTATGACATTGTGGCATAATAGTAACATCATGTGGAGACAAGTATGAGGGTGAAGTGGAAGAAACATCACAAGATTTTTTGAAGGAATGTCATGGATTTAAATTGTATCTTGGGATGTGATAAGTGAAGAGGAAGGAAGTTAATCCTCATTGGTTAATAATGGGGAATAACTATGACATGTAGGCTCAAAATGTAATATTTGAAAAGAGTAACTTTAGAAGTTTATTTTTACTTAAAATAACTTTATTAATAAATAATTTTTTGAATATAATTTGATATCCTTACCTATGAATGTTTATTTGTATGAGACTTGAATTACTCTTTTTACTCTAGATTATTTGTGAAGGAAAAAAGTTGTATTTCAAGAAGATTATAAAGATGAATTTATTTTTATGGGCTCATGTTCCAGATCTACATCAAAATAATATTGTATATTGATTTATATATCATAAAAATCCTAATCACCTATATACATTTCTTCCATAATTTTTTTATTATTATGATTTATCCATTCATTATCATAAGTAAAAGGTACAACATGAGTAAAGAAAAAGGAGAATTGAATACCACATATAAATATAAATATATAAAATTCAAAAAATAAAATTATTAGTGTTATCAAGTAATATTGAATGTAAAAATATATAAAATTATTATGATTACAATAAATTGTGAACAAAAATGCTAATGAATATGAATATAATACAAGAAAAAACTATGATATTAGAGTGATCTAGGCAAGGGTTTGACTGATTATGTGGGTTCTCAAATATACTTAATCATTCATTAATTATTGTCGACCCAATGTTGTACAACACTAAATATAGAGGAAAAATCATGCATGTAGCTCATTGATCCCATTTTTTAGGGTAAGATGAGAGTAAATTATCTAGATGATATAATCTTCTTAGGTACACCATAAATCAAATGACTAAAAGAGGATTCTTATGGTATAAACAAAGTATTCTAGGTATTTTTGATATACCATGAGATATGCAAAAACTAAATTCCATGTTTAATGTTGTATAATGGCTATGAGTATTGAGGTAAACCCCTCATGCCATTATGTTTGTAAATATATCACCACGTAGACCTTCATGATAGTCACTAAGTAGTTTGAAAATTGTCAAAACATAGTTCATAAATAAAACATGCACAAATAAATATAGAATAAAGAAAAAAAATCAAAATATTTTTGTGTATAGATATTGAAACATTTCAACCCAGGGTCAAAAGAATGAGCTTTAGTGTTAGATTTATCTAAGGTGACTAGATAATCTCTTCAATGTTGGATTACTCCAAGGTCAAAGAGAATTGAATAATTATGTGTTAGATTTATATACAAGGTCAAATGATATTTTATTTTATTATCAATAATTTACAAAAATATGTATGAGATCCTAAGATAAAAATGAAGCAAATAATAAGTAATGTTCTAAAAATAGCAGGTTCACCACACAGTTCATCCTATTTTGAATTGAATGACCTCAAATAAATAGATATAAACTATTTAAATTTATATAAAATAATATATAGTAAAATAAATTTTATAAATAATATAAAATTTGGTAAAAAATAGTAAGTAGGTCTATAGATATGAAAACCTCCCTAAAATTATGTTGACTATATAGGCTGAATATGCTAAAAACTACTTAGAATGACCTATGTACTATGTCATGAATGAATGTAATAATTTAAAATATGCTAGGAAATGTATATAAAATGAGGATAGAGATGCACTTCTCACTTTTCTACTAAATGTATTCACATATCGGTTGACTATGCACAACATTTTTGGATTTGGGTTTGTGAGACTACCTGTGAGGGTTTATTGATTGATTTTGTGTGTCGAGTTGATGCATAAAATACCTAAAAATGACCAACCCTTATTCTTGCATAATAAAAAAAATAGAGATAAAATGTCAAAAAGGGGGGAATAATTGAGCTATACTAAAAAAACCTTACATAATCTGAATGCTACCTACATATCCCAAATAGGCCTCAGGCCAGTGTAGTTCACCCTTCTAAGGTGATTATGTGATCCATGATTATACACATGTATGATTATATCTATAAGATTAATTGAAATTATTTAAAATGGATTATCTTTATATAAAATAAAATATGAATAGACTTGGCTTATGACTGTTAGAATGAAACAAAATTAAATCTGGAATAAATAGTTCTCTTTTGCTCAGTGTATAATATAATTTCCAAGTGATTTATATATGTAAGTGGAGAAGCCTTGATGAGATTATATAAGGAAATATTTGGGATATTTTCACTAAAAGACTTTATAAAAGGCACAAGATATTCATTTTAAAACATATAAATTTGAAAAGGTGACCATTAGAGTATAGGGGACAAGGTCATACTAGTGGAAAAGGTTGTAATACATCCTTATCTAACCTAAGGTGGTCTTATCCTAGAAAGACAAAGACTATTAGAAAAGTTTTGGTAGGAACCTATAGGTTGAATAGGGATGAATATGATTGAAATATGGATGATTTAATGTTACTTTTTAGTGTTTGAAAGATAATATAGGCTCTTTTATAGACTGTGAGTTAACAAAATGGTGAATATACTAAGGTAGGGAATATCAATATTAGATATTGTCAAGTACTTAACAATTAATTTTATGTGTCTACAATACATTGACATTCAATGACACTAAATATCCATGGAATTATCCATATCAAACCCATTGTGTGGATTTACCTTATCATCTTCATGTTAAAAGGTCAATTCTAGATTAGCTACATGAGGTTTGAAGGCCTTTATATTCCAATCCATTGCCATTAGCTTAGTAAAATTTAAAATTGGGGATTGAACACCCTCAATATTACCATTTTATCCATGTGATTAAATAAGGAATAAAAATTATCCAATTCTTTGACAAGGAAACATCTCTAAAAATTTACAAGGTAACATGGTTTTCTCATATACATGTGTACTTATTCCAATTTTTTCAAATTTCAAGTTTCAAGTATAGTTAAGATTTCAAATTCCATTTATGGATATTGAATAGTATATTTTAATTCTAGGTTTTTTCTCGAAAAAACTTGCACATTAGGAGCCTTATCCTAAAGACAAAGTGTGTTGTACACAATCATGCATATTTTTATCCTTTTACTCTAGTATTCTCATTGTATTGTAAAACTAGGAAAAATGGGGCATTTCTAAACACTAGAATTTTGTATTTGACACTTGTAAATTTAAATCTTGACCTAAACTTATCATACATGAATTGTGCACATATAAATATTTCTAACTCACTTTTACTGCACACATATGTGATAGTTATGAGCGTGATCCATTCTAAGTTGTTATTAGTAACTTATAGAAACCTTCTAGTTTGTACTAAATTAGTTAACCATCTTAGATATTCCTATATCATCACATTAAAAATTTTATCTCTCAAAAATTAATGTCATACTCAAAAAATAACATTGATGTTATTGTCTTAAGGATGAAATTATCATCCATTACTTAGTAATGACTATTTTTCAAAATCAAATCATTCCCATAGGCTAGTCCATTCACCTAATGTCTTCATGGTGTAGGCAATTACCCAATTGATTGCATATAAATACAAATAAAGTTCAAACATATTCACCATATGTAAATTTTAATTACCTATCAAATATACTATTGTGCATTGAGTAAATATACCCTATTATTTGAAAATTATAAATTAGTCACTAGGAGTAGCCATCAACCAAGTGTGACGCACACCAAACCAGGTAAAGATTTATCATGTTCAAGATCAAATCCAATGAAAAGATATAATTTAAAATTCAAGGGGAATAAATATGTGTGTCTTAATTTACCTCATTGGATTATTATATATGTAAGTAGTGGTTAATCATCAATTAGGGGGAAGGGGTAATTTGGGTCAGCTTAGCACAATTACATTTCATCATTTTTTATATGTTTTCATATTTCACAAGTAGATATTAAGATTTAAGGAGAAGGATATGATTTATAGAGTTAAGCATATAGTCAATGGTTAGTGATTTTACATATAGAGACATATTAGGTAGGCACACTACATTGTATGATAAAAATGAAGAAAAATATTCTAGGACAATAATGCTAGCCTTAGGTTGCTTTCATTTGACAAATCTACCCTAGGATTGATTCTAGTGACCCAACACACTCAAAAAATTAGTTTTAGATCTAGATGAATCATAAACCTACTTATATTTATTTATATTATTAGTGTGCAATCACAATAAATCAATCAAAAATAAATCTAGGTATCTTGATCTCCTTAGTACTTTAAAAACATAGTAAATTGCATTGTTTTTAGTATTGGTAAAAGAGGGTTTTAATGAGGGACCCTACCCTTTACAAAAAGAAACATTTGTTGTCTTGAGACCATATATTATAATAAGCATGCCAAGAGGGATACAATTGAAAAATTAGACAAAAATAGTATAAAATTAGCAAAATAATAGCAAATTAAGTTATAGGTCCTATCTATTATTCATACTCAGTCCAATTGTGAGTGAGCTTTTTGAGTGGGATTTTTTTGATGGTTTGAAGCTCAACTTTATCCTCTAAAATGCCCTTCATATTTTTTTGCATTCTAATATTCTTTTGGTTTTCACTTTTTCTTTTGGTGAGGGAGTTAAGGGCCTCCATAATTTGAATATTTTGTGATAGTGAGACTAATGTAATCCACAAATATGCTAAAATTTTCATTAAGAGATTCATTTGCTTTTTCTAGAGTGAACAATATTTCCTTGACATTTTTGAATTTTGAACTATTTTCCAAGAGGTCATATTTTGTACAATAGATACCATCATTTAGATTGAGTTTTTTATTTCCTCTTTGAACCTTTTCTATTCTTTTAAATGCCAACATAGGATAGATTTGTGTAGATCCACCTCATCTTATATTTTTCTAAGTTTAGTTTGTTATTTATGCTCCTCAATGACTTTCTTGAATTACAGGGGGGATTGGTTTATATGGGGTTGGATGTGAGACTTAATTCCTCATAAATTAGTTCTCAAACAATAATAGAGGTAGGGATGTTTTATTTTAGCATTTTTAGGCTTTTGGCAATTTCCTCTAGTTTGCTACTTTCATCAGGATCATGAGAGGTGGAGTGGGGAATGAGAGAATTAGAGGTGGGAGTAGGGGAGGGGGTGGGATAAGGAGATAATGGGAGGGGTAAATAACTTTTTTTGTAGATTTTTTATTTTTGACTGGGGGAAAGGCCTTGTGAGGGGTCATCAACATTTTTTGTAGCTTTTGTTTATTTGGGGGGAAGTTCTTACTCATTTTGGTCACTATAAATTAATATGGGGTATTTGTAATTTTAAGAGGAGGTCAAGGGTTTGGATAGAATTCTAAGGATTTTGGGATGGATGTTTCTTTAGGTTTAGGATTATCCATTTTTGGAATGACATGGGAGATGTGATTAGAATCATAGAAAGACTTGTGAATTAGGAAAATCATAGCTTGGTGGAGAGGATCTGTTTATTTTCCATATTGACTTTGTATATCAAGGATTAAAGAGAATGCATGATATAAAAAAGTAGACTTAAGGGGATAAGATGTAAAAAAAAAATTAAAAAAATTCAAATGGAAATGATGCACAAGAGTATACCTTTTTTCCAAGGTCACATACCTCATTAATTGTTCTACAACTCTATCAAAGGGTTTTGGGATGCCCTTTCTCAAGAATCCCCCAATGCATTTAGGTGTATGATCATTCTCTTTCAATATTATATCTCTCTCTTCCTTGTAATTTATGTTAAATTTCGTGAACTTGGCTTCTATTTTTAGGCTTATTACTTGTGCAATGAGACCTTTAGAGATATCAATAGAAACATTGTTGATTATGACCACACAATCTTCCTAATGATTAGAAAATTTCCTTGAAAATGTTTATTTTATTTGCCAATGTTTTTTATGAAATTCATTATCCTACTAGTTTTGAGGATATCTCAAACCTATTTATTCTTTTTGAGATAATCTATGGATAAGGTTTCTATTTTGTTGACATTTCCACCCATTGTGTAGAGGGTGTAAATATTGTAGAGAGTATTATAGTAGGAGAAATCAATAACATAGTGGAGAATAGTGGTGTAAGTTTTCATTTTTTCCATTTGATGGTTCTTGAATTTTCTTCGATCCTCACATGTAAAGGATATATCAAATCCATTATTATGATTTTTATTGATCATAGTTGTATGTAGACTGAAGCTAATTTCATATTCATTGGTGTGACAAACCATATCTATCTCTTGTGATAATTTCATTGAAATTATTTATAAAAATGTCATCCTTTTTCCATAGTTTGAAGGTTTTCACCATCACCCATCTATTATCAAATAAGTTTACAAGGTGATTACCTTCATGATAGGTATGTTGAAATTTCACCTCTTAGAAATCTTTGCTGATATCTAGGCTTTCTTATATGTAGTCAATAGTCTAAGTAGGTTTATTGATATTATTGAGGTAGTTTATTATGTTGAGGGAGTCACCCTCAACTAGTATCTTATTAACTTTGAGATCTATGGCCACTTGAATACCCCATAAGGTTGCTAGAGATTCTACCTTGTGGTTAGTTTGGTGACCCATTCTTACTTCATATGTAAATATCAAATTTCCCTCATCATCTCATAGGACTCCTCCTCCACCAGATATTCCTATGCTTCCTTTAAAATCCCCATTGAAATTTTGTTTAATCCATCCTTAATTTTGAGGAATCCATTTAGTATTTCTCCTAGTTTCCATTACAGAGTTTATTATAGTGCTAGATAATGGGGTTAGGAACCAATTTTTATCTATGCTCTCATGGTTAGATATATGTTGATTCTTGTTTTTTTTTGAGATTCTAAAGTATTAAATAATTTAATTGAATACTTTCTAGGAAACCCTATTGTAATTTTTGAAAGAGTCCATGAAAACACTATTGTTTCTTTCTTTCCACAATCCACATATTAAGTAGGGGGAAGAGAAAGTCCATATTTTGTTGAGATGTTTATTAGTGAAGGGGAATCTTATGAAAACCATGAGTCACTTAGAGAAGCAGGATGGATCTAATGAATTTGGAATTTTTGAATAAGAAGACTCTAGATATTATGGGCAAAAGGACATTGAAAGAGGAGATGGGGTATAGTTTCAAAGTTAACCCCACATAGAGCACAACAGTTGACCAACACAAGACCCCATTTATCTAGATTACTAAGGGTGAGGATATTCTTTTTAAGATAGATCTAAAGAAAGTTATTGAATTTTGGAATCAAATATTTATCCCATATTTTGGACCATGAGAAGATATCTTGATTTGGAGGGACAATTTGGATGTATCTTGATCTCACTTTGTATTCTCCACTAGGAGTTGTAGTCTAGGATAGGACATATTCTTTGAAGAGGCTAGGAATATGAGCACTTTGGAGAAGAATATTGAAGTCTAAAATAATTCTAACATGTTCATTACTGACATTGGTAATTTGAAGATGCTTTCAATTTCTTCTACTACCTTGAATCTAAATATAGTCTACCGCCATTGTACCAAATTATTGTTGTATTTGATATGTGATTTGGTACCAAGGTTTAATATCTGAAAGTGGATGATCAAGTATATATGGGTTCTCCTAGAACCTAATAATGACTCCATTCCCTAACTTATATCTACATCCTTATCTGATGATATCCTTACCTTTGATAAAGTTTTCAGATGGAGGATCCCATAGTGAAAAAGTTTTGATTGAGCAAAGAGATAACTGGTCTATGCTGAAGATATTTTGATTTAAGGATAGCTATCTAGATATTAGAATCCTTTATGAACATCCAAACCATATTTTTAAAAATATCCTTGTTCATAATATTGAGTCTTATGATTCTCAACCCACTTGAATTCTTAGGTGGAGTGGCTTGGTCAAAAGCTACCAGGGGAAACATTGCTTTGTTTCCATTCTAATCCAAAGGAAATGATTTTGGATTTGGTCAATATTTTCTCTAATACTTGAAGTCATTTTGAGTAAGGATATGATATAGACTAAAAGACTTTGGAGAACACTTTTAAGAAGCATAAGCGTTCTATCTTAGGATAAAATTACTCCCTTCTAACCAGAAAGTTTTTTCTTAAATCATTCAATCAAAGGATTCCCGAAATATATAAGCATCTTACCAGTGAATAAAGGCATTCCAAAATATTTTGAAGGTAGGATTTTTATTGAACATCCCATGATTCTTACAATTTTTTTTTGTCTGAGTAAAGGATTATTGATGAAGAAGAGAGTGATCTTGTCAAAATTATTTTTATGCATAGAAAATTCCTCATATACTTGAAGGATTTTCTTGAGTTCTTTTGATTATTTGATAGAAGTGATAGCAAGGGGGGAAATATCATCAAAGAATTATTGATATAGGAGGGAGGAATTCTAGTAACAGTGTTAAATCCTTTGACTAAGCCTTTTCTTTGAGCTTCAAGAAGATTATTAATAAGGATGTCATTGAGCATTATGAATAGGAAGGGAGATAATGAATCTCTTTATATGATTCCTCTTTTGCTATTGAATTAAATTTTCTTGAGTTCTTTTGATTATTTGATAGAAGTGATAGCAAGGGGGAAAATATCATCAAAAAATTATTGATATAGGAGGGAGGAATTCTAG
Source organism: Torreya grandis (assembly GCA_037957365.1). Classification (NCBI taxonomy): domain Eukaryota; kingdom Viridiplantae; phylum Streptophyta; class Pinopsida; order Cupressales; family Taxaceae; genus Torreya; species Torreya grandis. The sequence continues at coordinate 1,245,624 of JARHVA010001647.1, forward strand.
TAACAGTGTTAAATCCTTTGACTAAGCCTTTTCTTTGAGCTTCAAGAAGATTATTAATAAGGATGTCATTGAGCATTATGAATAGGAAGGGAGATAAGGAATCTCTTTATATGATTCCTCTTTTGCTATTGAATTAACTTGTATACAATCCATTGACTAGGATGGAGAAAATTTTTATGCCTATGATTTTATGAATGAGATGTCGTATATGCTTATGGAATCCATATTTTTTGAAAACCATATTTAAATAACCCTAGTAAACCCTATCAAATGCCTTTCTCATGTCAAATTTAAATATAATTCTAACTTCCTTGATTATTTCCATATAATACATGGTTACATGAACCACTAGAATTCCATCCTAGATTTGTATTTCATGGACAAAAATTCCTTGGTTAGGAGTGATGAATTTGATCATTAAATGATGAATATGGAGAGCCAAGAGTTTTATGAAAATTTTATAGATAGATTTATGGAGGATTATGGGATGAAATTACTTGAGAGTAGATGTACTAGTATTTTTGGGGACCAGAGCTAAGAAAGTGTTATTAAAATATCTTAAAAAATTTCTTGCTGAGAAAAAATCATCAACAACTTGAATCAGGTTAACCTTAACAATTTCTCAAATTCTTTTGAAAAAAGCTATTGGGAATCCATCAGGCCTAGGGGCCTTGTCCTTATTAAGAAGAAACATATCTAATTTAACATCCTCTTCAAAGAATAATTTTAAAATAATAGAATTGTCATAGGCATTGATTAGAAAAGGAACAAGCTAGAGAAACTCTTGAGTTTTGATCTTATTGATAGGATGATGGGTGTCGTCAATACCCTTCATTTAATATTATCAATCTAGGGCTAGTGTCTAAAGGTTGTATCCAATAGTATAAAAAGACCTTTGGAAAATGGTTCCTTCTATCACACTCCACACTTTGTAGGAATTAAAATCACACTTGTTGGAATTGAAAATCACACTTGCGGAAAGTAAATCACACTTGTAGAAATCAAAACACTCTTGCATGAAATTAAAGAACACTTTTTTAAAGTAAATTTCTAAATTTAAAGTAAATGACAAACACCTAAAACACCTATAGGTTTACAACAAACTATATATAAAATAAATGTATACAATAACAAAGAAATAAAATAATAATTTACAATAAAAAGGATAATTATAGAATAAATAATTAAAATAAAAATGCATGGATCCATCTTCCTTGGAATGAGTGGCTAGCTCATTACTCAGAAGATGATTTATTAAAAACATAAGTTTTAGAATGGGGTTACTTATAATAATGGAACAAAAAATGTATTGATTGATTATTTAGGTGTAGACAGTTACATTTATAATTCATGCTTCCAACCAACACCTTATTTGGGAGTAACAACTGAGATACTCTATCCTATCTCAATCTCCACAAAATATGGGGAGTGGTATTCATTCTAATAAATAAATCTATTACTACCTAATATTTATCTCCACTAAATATGGAGAGAGCTAATTATTTGAAGTGAAATTATATAAACCTATATTTGAATACAATCTACAATGGAAAGTCTATATATAGAAACTTATATATAGAAAGAATTTAAATGGAAAGTATTCTTCATGATAATTGAAACATTAGAATACATTTAAAAATACTTTCTAAACAATTATGTAATAGTTTTGTTGAAGTTCATAGTAGTTTTGTTGAAATTTGTAGCAACCTACTAAAATTTGTAGTAAGTCCACTAAAATCCATATCAAGTTTGGTGACATAGATAGTTGGCTAATTTAATCCATAGCTGGTCTGATGTAATCTATAGTTGGTCTAATATAATCTGTAGCTAGTCTGATATAATCTATATCTGGTCCAAATCAATCCTATTGTAATCTATAGCTATTGTAGCAAGCCTATTGTAATCTATAGCTACCATGGGATTCTATAGCAAGCCTATAGGAGTCTATATCTTGACCAACATACTAGATCTTTTTGTAAAAGACTTCAACATGGTTACTCTTCATACTTTGAATAATTTTTATCATATTATGAACTATACATACACTCATTGATAGATTTTTTCCAATAATCATTATAAATAGCTAACAAATAGATAACATTAAATTATAAAGACAATCATGATATATACTTACTATTTCATTCTAAATAAACTATAAGTTTAAAAACTACATTTAGATCCACTTTCAACGCAAGAAAAAGGATGTTATTTTATTGATATAATGAGATGTTTTATGGACTCATCATATCCCCCACACCTAATCTCATGCATGTCCTCATGCATGCCACTATTTAAAACATCATAATACATATGCATGGGTTAGACTTAGCTTCATACTTCAAATAGGCTTCCCAAATTGATTTCATTTGTACAAGTATACTAAAATTTATTCAGATAAAAGTGGCCAATGAAAATGGTCATTTAAGGATAGGTTATTGTGTGGAGGGTTTTCCTAATATCCTTATATTCTTTTAGATCCTTTTAACATAGGTTCTTGTGTGTAATTCTCATGCTACTCTCTTCATCTTTTCTTATTTATTTCTTTTCTTTTTCATTCCTTTTTTTTCTTTTTTTATTATTTTTTTTAATGAGGTGAGAGCAGGTTATTGTGTTGAGAATTTTTTTTTGTGTCTACACATATGTATTTTGAACACAAAGCAACTTTTGACATAATTTTTTTTGTCCTTTAAAAAATATGTATCATGGAATTCTTATTCTTTTTAAAACTATGTACCATGATAAAGATCAAACAATTATTGTATGTTTGGATAAGCTCAATTCTTATATCTTCAAAGCTATTCTCCTCCCCCACACCTAATATTGTACATGTCTTCATGCATACCAAATGAATGTAGTGGAATGAGATTACACAAGATCAAATGGAAGTTTATCCATTTCCCCAGAACAAGCTATTTACAAGAATGGATTTTCATGTAATAACAAAACTTATAAGTAAATTAAAATACCATGGCATACCTTCAATCCTCAGTAATACTTCCATGATAGCCAAAGTGAAATATGTTGAAAAAATTATTGATAAAAGTGCAGTCCTTCTATGCTAAGAAATAAGAGCATAGAAGTAAGCAACCATGTCAAAAAATTGCATCAACTATTCCATAGGACAAATTATATTTATTTTTATTTTTATGTTTTTTTGCCTTGACTAGCCAATAAACTATTTTTCTAATCAAGGCTCTTTATTCCAACACTTGATATGCCAACACGCTAGCTTTCAAACAAAGGCTGCCAACAATGCTTGAGGGTTTTCATTGTCGATATATATATATATATATATATATATATATATATATATATATATATATAATTGATGATAGAGAAAAAGGTTAGCCATATAATATATGCATCTTCATACTACTTATAAATGTAGCATAGAATTTTTTATATGTTGACATTTCTTCAGCATTGGTCTTGTTGATTTCACTACATTCTGTTTGTGAAAGATAACTCATGATAATATTTCAAATACTTGTTGAAGTCATGGACATAAATTTCCATTTCTAAAATGACTCCTTGTAATGAAATTATCTTGTAAAAACCAAAAACTAACAAATCCTTTTCAAACAAGCTTAATATCAACAATGTCAAAGAAGTATAAATGCCAACAACAAAATGTTAAGATGAACATTTGAATGTATATGGAAGAATTTAGTTCAATCTATGTAATAATGGTTGATGGTTTAGGAATTAACATTATTTCTAATGGGATTTTATTATGGAGAATAAGAACTTCTTTAGACAAGTTCTATTATTATACAAATGGATATAGGTTTAGCTAATTCTTGAATATGGATGGAAATGAGTGAAATGAAATGTCATCAATTCTTTTTATTATGAACTTTACATAAAATACTAACTATTATTTTGTATAGTGAAGATAAAATTACATTTCTAAATTTTTGGATAGAAACTAAAAACTAAAAGCATACCTGGTGAATGGTTCTTGGCTTCTTTATTGTAGATAGATTTTGCATGCCTCTTCTTGCTACTAAAAATTCTATGTTAATGATGTCTTAGATTTGTATCATGTTGAATAAGCTTCTTCAATATCTTCTTCTATTAATGGGAAATCAAAAGTAGGGCTCTAGGGGTGGCAACCCCTAGTGAGGTCAAAGGACAACGCTCCTTGCACATTCCCTATCATGATATAGGGTAGTGTCGAGGGGTAGAGCCCATTAAATCTAGGTCCAATTTATCATTTTTGTAACCACGAATTTGCTTAGTGTTGAAGATATTTTAGTGATTTCATTATATTTGAGATAGCTTGCTAAAAACATGTAATTCTTACCAATTTATAGCATTCTACAACACTAAAAAATTATTAAAAACTCAGTCTCATGTAACTATATGTAAATTTAATATTCTAGGTTGTATGCTAGTCTAGAGTGGAAGGGAAGTCTGATTATTATTACTATTTTTTTAGACTATCATCATTTTTTTTTAAATTGAAAACTTTCTCATCCATGCAAATTTAATAGGAAATACAAAAATTAAAATAAACATCTAGTACTAAGATTGAAGTAATTAAATCTCTCAAGTATTTCAATTGATATTTTCTATCAGACATGATCACTATAGTTTAAAAAGAATCTTAAAAACAAAAATTTGGTATAAACATAGTGATTCTAAAATAAAATAGAAATTGAAATTGTTAGATCACCTAGTTTAAGTGTAACAAACTATACATGCTAAAAATTTGTAAAAATCAGTGATTTATGTAAGATTGATTGTTTATGTTGGGATCTAGTTATTTGACTCATGCAAAATCTAGAGAAATATCTTGATACATGGAATTTAAATCTATTACATGACATCATATTTATTACATGCTCCACTTTTATCAAAAATATTAACTTTTAATAGAATCCACTTATATTATGATCTGCATTTGCATGAGATTTTTATTATTTTTTAACTTGTCAAAATTATTTGACCCACATGGAATCCATTAAAAATAACTAATTTTATGCATGGTGATATTACATGTAGGATTTTTGGGAGGCTGTATTTGTCCATGAATCTATGCATGAATCTCTCCATCCATTGACTTGATTGGATTTCGTGATAATATGTATAAATCTCTCTAGGTCATAACATGAATTAGCAATAAAACTATTGAAACCATTATCATTCATATATATTAGTCAGTCATATGAAATCATTCTTTATCTAAAATTTTACTAAATAAAATCATCAAGTCTTTAGTGGAATCAATAATTCCTTTTTAGCATATCATAAACCTCTTTTTTTAAATTTTTTGATCAATCATTGATGGAAATAAACTGTGCTTACTTGGGAAATCAAATACCCCACATATTTTCAGTTTGGGAGTCTACCTTCAATAATTATGTAAACTAGATTGTAGATCATTTTATTTTATTAGAGATCATCTCTTTATCTACAATGCAATCTCCTTGTATACTTTAGTCATCCTATCATAAATTTTAGTCATCCTTCATCAACCATATCTAAATTTTATCCTCAATCAAAATATAATGTGCAATCTGATCTTGCTGAAAACTATTTATGTTTTTCAACCAAACAAAAAACAACAAAACATTATTATTGCAGATATATAGGTATGAGATGATTTAAAATAGTTAGAGACTAATTTAGAAATGATTGTCACATGTTTCTTAGCATGAAAATTTTCTAGAATCACCCAAAAATATGTGTGATCCATTATAGGTAGTTATAGAAAAGGTGCAATTATTTATATAGGCTTTACATAAGCACATATAGTCTATCTAACTAATTTAAAACCTAGATCATTTCCTAAATATGCATGTTAGATACAAAAGTATATATTTCAAATTTATTATGAGCAACTACAAAAATTCATGTATTAAACTATTTTTTCCATTTTGTTGGTTGTTTAAAAATTTCATTTCCATCTTTCATAAAAAATTAGATCTTCCTTCATGATGTTAGTAGTTGTTATTTCCTACACAACAATGTTATTATTTTGGAGTTTAAAAAGAAATCTAACACCTAATTGTAGAAAAATAAATTTTAATCTATGTTGCAGAAAATAAATCCTAAAGAAATAATTAACTATCTCCTATCACAAAATTTGTAAATAAACATTCCCTCTCACTAAGAATCTTCGTAGCATATCTAAATCTCCTAATAACACCATGGTTCCCTAGAAATGATGTCAAAAATGATAGGTGTCATCAATACCCTTCATTTAATATAATCAATCTAGGGTTGGTGTTCAAAGGTTGTATGTAATAGGAAAAAGAGACATTTGACAAATGGTTTCTTCTATCATACTCCACACTTTGCAAGAATTAAAAATCATACTTGATGGAATCAAAAATCACATTTGTAGAAATGAAAGAACACTTGCAAAAATTAAATCACACTTGTATAAATTAAAACAATATTGCATGAAATTAAAGCATACTTGCTGAAAACAAATTATTAAATTGAAAGTAAATGACAAACACATAAAACACCTACAAGTTTACAATAAAATATACAAAAAAGAAATGTATATAATAAAAAATAAATAAAATAATAATTTAAAACAAAAAAGATAATTATAGAATAAATAAATAAAATAAAAATACATGGATCCATCTTCCTTGGAATGAGTGGCTAGCTCATTCCTTGAAGGAGGATTTATTCAAAACACAAGTTTCAAAATGGACTGCTCAGAATAATGGAAATAAAAATGTATTGATTGATTGATTATTTGGGTGTGAAAGGTTACATTTATAATTCATGCTTCCAACTAACACCTTATTTGGGAGTAAAAACTAAGATACTCTATTTTAAAAAAATATGGAGAGATATTTATTCTAATAAATAAATCTATTACTGCCTAATCTCGATCTCCACTAAATATGGAGAAAACTAATTATTTGGAGTGAAATTACATAAACTTATATTAGAATAAAATATACAATGGAAAGTCTATATATATAAACCTATATATAGAAATAATTTAAATAGAAAGAATTTTTTATGATATTTTAAACATTAAAATACATTTAAAAATACTTTCCAAATAAGTTTGTAGTTGTTTTATTGAATTCTATAATAGTTCTATTGAAATCTATAACAACCTACTAAAATATGTAGCAAGCCTAGTGAAATCCATAGCTAGCTAATGTAACTCGTAGTTAGTCTAATGTAATTCATAGATAGTCTAATGTAATCCATAACTAATATCATGTAATTCATAAGTGGTCTATTGCAAGCCTGTTATAATCTGTAGCTACTATAACAAACTTCTTGTAATCTAGAGCTATTGTGGGATTTTGTAGGAAACTCATAGGAGTCCATATCTTGACCAAAATACTAGATCTTATTGTATAAGACTTCAACATGGTTACTCTTCATATTTTTAATCATTCTTAGCATATTATGAACTGTATATACATTCATTGATAGCTTTTTCTCAATAATAATTAGAAATAGCTAACCAATAGATAAAAAGAAATTCTAAAGACATAACCATGATATATACTTACTATTTCATTCTAAATAAACTATAAGTTTGGAAACTAAATTTAGATCGACTTCTAATGCAAGAGAAATGATGTTATTTTATGGATATAATGAGCCATTTTATGGACTCATCATAGGATTGTTAGATGCAAATAAATTATTGAAGTATAAAACAACTTCCTCTTTCATCTAGGTGAGTTAATGATAGACCAATCCATATTTATGAGTGATTTTATTGATCTTATTGTGGCTTATATTTTTTAAATTAAACATATAGAATAATTTTGTGCTCTAGTCTCCCTATTTAAGCTAAATTGCTTACATACATAAGTTTATGATAGTCAATATGATTTTTTATTTAGAGCAGAGATCCTCATTCATTCCTATATTTTCCACTTACTATTCAATATTTTTAATGTCATTCTCAACTTTATCCTTATGGTAGAAGGTATTTCCAAAGATGTTATGATTCCATGTTTTGATATTTATTTTGACATTATTAATTTTTTGGGCAAGTTTGTATATGGTACTACCTTCGATGTTTATTCCCCACCATTCTTGAATCCTTTCCTTTATCTCTAGGTGAGAGAACCACATGTGCTCAAATTTGAAGGGACATTTTTCATTTTGGAATTATTTTTCATAATTAGAACAATTAGATTATTATATGATCCAATTCAAGGAAGGGTAGAGAGATTAAAATATTGGGTCATGAGCCAACTAGAGTCAATGAGAGCACATTCAAGATGGACTTGAATAAAATTATCTTCAAGCCATCTGTTATTCTAGGTGAAGGGTGAGCCTCTAAATTCCACATCAAAAAGGGAATTGTGGGAAATGAAGTCAGATAGGTCCTCCATGCTATCTAAGTATATTTAAGACCTTTATTTTTTTCATAGGGATAGAGGGGAGTGTTGAAGACTCTAATGATGATCTAGTTGATTTATTTAGATGTTGATCTAAAAACACTGAGATCATGCCACTTTTTTTTGTGAGCTAAGAGAGTGTTAGGGGCATAAACATTTGAAAGGATGCAAATATTACTAGAAGCATAATCGGTGAAGAGGATGGATAAATGATGATATTTTTAAGGATAATTTCTCCTATTAACATCCATTTATCCTAGAAAGTTGCTATGCCACCTAAGGTTTTGGAGGAGCTGACTGATACCATCTCAGCCTTTTTACACACTTTAAACTTAATTTATTCAATATTATTTTCTTGTATTTTAGTTTCTTGAATTGCAATGATAGTTAAGACTTTATTATTTATAAGATATCTAAAGATTTGTTATATGTTGGTGTGGTTCATTCCTCTTATGTTCCAACTAATTATTTTCAGAACAACTTCTTGTGATGGGTTTGTATAACCTTTCATGTATTGTAGACTTAAGTCCAACCAGTCTATTTTCTTATTTATAACTTATGCCTTCCCATTTTTATGAAAATGCCTTCATTGGGTTTATTTTTGAATTTGTTTTTTAACTATGGTGATGTTACTTATTGTTCCTTGTCCTTTATAAGAGTCAGAGAAGAGATCAAATTTTTTATTCTTTGTAAATTTGGTAAGTCCATTTATTTTTTTGGGATTTATTATTGGATGTGAGTTTATTCTTGTATTCTTATTTATCATGATTGATTTTGGGAACTTTCCCCTTTTTCTTATTCTTCTTCAGAAAGTTGGAGGCATTAATAATTATTATTACTAATGAGATGATTCTATAATTTTGAAGGAGATATTATGTCTTGAAAATTTCTTACCTCAATCACTAATGGGAACTCTTTGTCTATTGATTCAACATTGTTGTATTTCTTTGTCTTGAAGTTTATGGTGAGTAATTAGATTCTTCTTGATTTATCATGTGGTTCACAACTTGCATTCTATTAGGCCTCTATTTCTATGGCATGACCAAAGTGTCTAGTTTTGATCCTTTTCTATTGTATACTTTTTGTTTTGTTGAGAATCCACCTTGGGGATGTGTTTTTTTTCCTCTAGAATATGGGTAAAGAGGGTTGAACTTTTCCCATGGAGGATTGATGGTACTCAGGTTTTCTTTCCCAATATTACTTATCCTTCTTAAAAATGAACGCCTTTCCCTTTTTGATGAATGCTAAGAAATCCCTAGTTAGATGATTCAGCTTCTTATAACCTTTGTATTTTAGTGCTGATTTTTCATAATATATCTTTTAATTTAATTCCCCACTATAGGATTCCAAAGTGATGGATGTTAGGAGATCTTGATCCATATAAGCATTGACACAAAATCTCATGTGGACAATTTGGGTTAAATATCCCATGGTTTTGGTGATGCTAATGAATGCATCTTCATCCCAAAATTATAATGGGAGTTATGGTAGCCTAACCCATATAGGCATGAGGTTGATTCTTTCTTGGTCTGGGTTGAAACCAACTTTACAATTTTTAAGAAATAGTCCTGGTTTACCCATGAATATGGGTCCTCTCACTAGAATATTTATATAATATTCTTTATTGTTATACCAAATGAGGAAAAATTCATTGCTCATGGAATATATTTTGAGATGAATTTTTGGTGTCCACCAATTGGAAACCTAGAGCTTGAATGTGTCAATATTTAGATGAGCTCCCAAAAACATCCCTAACAGGGCATTTGGAAGTCTTGTTGAACATTTATCTTTGATTGAATCAGGGATCGAGATTAAAAATCTCTCATGTTATTTGGATATATTTAGCTCTTAATTAGGGTGGATATCATGATAATCCCCTACATTTCCTTTAAGTTTTCTACCCAAGAAGGATTTTCATTGATGTTTATATTTAGATTCTATTTAGCTTGAAGCCTTGTCTCTAAAGCATTTTCTGATGGAACTTTTGGCTCTGCTAGGCTCTATTAGTTATTTTACCTCTATGGGCTAGCCTATTTCTACCCATTACTATCAAAATATACCTCCATACTCTACATTTGCATATCTATCCATGCCTTATTTAGTTAAATTTGAATTCTTGATTTTTTCCTTGACTCCACTCACCAATACTAGTGTTTGATGTTACCAAAAATGATACATTTTTATATTAGTCTCAATAAATTACATTTGTATTTATGATTGATTTCCATATATTAAAATTTGAATTATTTTTACAAGTTTAGCATATTGTGATTCACACTAATAAAAGAAAATAGAGTAAAGAATCTCTATGAAAATTTGGTTGGAACCAACTATAAATTATTCCAATAGAACCATCAAATTAAAATGTAAATTGAGATAAGTGTAGCCTAGAGGATATATGAGTTCATCCTAAAAGTGAATTTATAATGTTAAAGCTTTGATTAAAGAGGCTCTTAAGGGTCTATCTATTTGGACTGAAGGTAAGATCTATATATGTCATCTTTGATACTCATATTTATCTTTCTTTTGGATTAATTTGTTATATCAATTAGAAAATTATGTGTAAAGAGTATATGTATGTTAATATTTATAAGGACTAGTGGGGATTAATACCTAACATACCAAATAAAGTTTATCATACATTGACATAATATTCATAAAATTGGTGATCAAAATGGATAGTGGTAGTTTTTTGGAGTTTAAAAATGTTAAGAACAACGTGTTGAGATATGGGTTCCAACATAAAAGATAAAATAAACTTGTTAGAAAGAGGGGGAGGAAAATATGAAACCTAAGCATCCATGATACTTTATAGAAGATTCATATTAGTAATTATGTAGTATCAAACTAAAGAGCTAGTATAAAAAGGGAATAAATTGAAACCACCAGATCATGGAAATTGGATATTACCATTAAGGATCACCATATTGAGGTATGTTCCTATTGTTGGTGTTGAGGCATTAATGTTGTCATTGATGTCAAAGTCAAGATGGATGTCATTAATGTCAATGTCAAAGTTGAGTCCATACATGGTGGAGTGGTATGTGACAAAGAAGTCTTATGAAAAGATAAAATTTAAAGGAAACCTAGTAATTATTATAAATTTGATGTCATGTCAAGGTCAATATCATGATACAAGGTAAGCTACTATTGAATACTAGGTGTCTTGAGAAGCCTAGTCTAGCCCTAAGAGAAGGTGTATGCATAGACCATTTTAAAGCTTGGTAAATTATGTTAGTATAGGAATGAGAGAGTGTATAAAGATGTGTAATCATGAGAAAGAGGCAATGAATCCTTCATAAGAGTCCTGAGGTTAGTTTTGAGGATTAGTCCTTGCATGAAGAGACCTAGTAAGAAGGCACATGCATGGTAGCATGATGGGGTGAATTGTCTAAACCTTGTAATAAGATGTGATGTACTGTGTGAGAAAGGTATAAGGATTTATGACATAATAATGAGGTTTCTATAATAGTAAAAGATATTTCAAGGTGTGTTCAAGGTCTAAGTATGATTGATAGTTTAAAACCTAATGAGCATAGAGATATAGTGTGGCCTAATGAGGGGTCATGTTCATTTCCCAAGGTGCCATAGATCAGAAGAGAATTGTCATAGGTGTGAGATGTTGTGTCATGTTTTTTAACCAAGTTTGAGGTCAAATATTGAAAGAGAAAGAATGAAAATTGATGTTGAGGTTTTCTATGTGCCCAAAATGAGGTGTTGCAGACCTGAGAAGGATTTTTATTATGCTCATTAGTACATGTAACATTTGCATGAGTATAAAATAATATCATGGTAGTTAGGGAAATGTCCTAGATTAAATTTATTGACATTGGTTTTTGAGTTTAGGGGCAATACTTTATAAATAACTAGTAAGAATGGAAGGTAGTCTAAAGCCTCCTAAAACCCTTACAATAACATGATATGAAAGATATTGTTGAAAATAGATTAGAATGGATTTGATGACCTATTTTTATTATTGTATCATTTATATTATAATCTCAAGTTTCTCCAAGTGACATTTTTATGATAGCAAAGTGAGTGGAAGTTATAATAAACCCCTTATTTCTTGGATTTTTGATACAATAAGTAGGGTTGACCAGGTAAAAACATGTAAATGATTGGAAGATGATGTGTGAGAATTTTATTTTTTTCTCATGTAATTTTATGATAATTTTTTAAACCTTAAGTATGCTAAAATGATCATGAAAGTTGACCTATCGCTAAATAGGCCTAATGAGGAAGACATTGAGAAAACTAGGTAGAAAAGAGAATGAAATTAGGGATGGGTTAAAGTGGATTAGGGATGGATAAAAATACATGGGGTTATCATTAAATACCTATATATAATATAAAATTTTATTATAAATTTTTTATATTCTCATATATGAGGAAAATGTTTCTCTCAAAGTGACTTGTCTAACATAGTGAGGTCTGTGTAGGGTGAAGACATGAGATTGGTCTATAAGATCAATATTGATATTGAAAATTGTAATATATATTTTAAGATGTTATAAGGATTATTAATGATCATAAAAACTAATTGGAAGTTTATAAAAGTGTACAAATTGGTGTTCTAAGTCTTGGTTTCCATGACTATGTTTTTGGAGCTATGACAGTTTTTTGTGTATGAGTGAGATTGGTGTTCCTGAGTCAATTTGAAAAGAGTTGAAGAATAAAATGCACATGAATTATATATATATATATATATATATATATATATATATATATATATATACACATACATATACATATACATATACATATACATATACATATATACATATATACATATATATATATATATATATAGATACATATATATATATATATATATTATAGGTTATTTTTAATATATTTTTATTCATGATAAACTCTTATGAATGTGTGAAAATTTAAAGGCTCTTAACTGGGTTTTTAAACACTATGTGTAGTTCTAAGTGAGCATATGAGGATGATCAGTTTGAGGTATTTTACCCTATATGGTTAAATATAATGGAATTAGTGTTGAAAATAAGGTCATTAGGTCCTATAAGTTTGATTTTTTGATACTATTTTATTTCAATGATAATTTTATGCTTGAGATATTCAAGATAGACTTTTTGGTAGTAAGAAAGCCTTATTGTGAGTAGACTTAATGGTGTGGTTCAAGGAGTGAAATGGGATAAATGGATTCGGGGAGATAATATGAAATTATAAGTGGTATAATTTATTTTTTTCTAAATTTTTTCATCCATTTATGGAGGCTCATGATGTTTCAAGGTGGTCAAGGTGAAACATGTGTTTTCAGAAGACCTAATTATATTAGGTCTCTATTAGGCCTAATGGTGGTTTTGATCCTTATGGGTGGTGACCGACATATGAATGGTTTTTTCACTTGTGAAACATGCTTTTTGATATATTCCAAGGGTTATAAAATTATGGTGAGGTTTGTGGCTGACCAATATGGGTGAGATCAAGATTCAAGTATAAAAAGTTCTAATAGGCCTAATTTGACCAGTTAGAATATTGAGGACATGAGTGAAAGATATATAGGTTTTGAAATTAGGTATATGGATTAAAAAATATAATATAAATATATTTATCATTTCATAAATTTATAATTGTTTTTCTATAGGTGAAGAGCAAGGTTATATGACCTAATTTTGTCAAGGAAAGCTCTAGTTAAGCAAGATGGCCTAATAGGCTATTTGAGAGAGATAAAAGAGTGATATAAGAAAAATAAGTTGGTAATATTTATTTGAGTGAAAATAAGGTGTATAAATGTGATCAGAGGTTCAAGCTAGCTGAGTTGGTGTTGAGTTATCTAGGGTATTGGTGCCTCCTTACAAGTTGGTGATTGACTAGTGAGGGGTTGGTACCTCACTAAATATTGATTCAATTATGTGTTTCAGTAGGTTTTATCCCCCAAGAGGGTTTCCCACATATATCTTATGTTCCTATGTTTTTTAATTGCATTACTTAATGTATGTATGTGAATGAATGCTTTAAGAATGATAAGTGAAATTGAAGGATTATTTTAAGGTAGCTGATTCACTCTCCCTCTTATTAGTTATAATTATAAAATTTATAATCAATGTAAGTATAATATCCTAAAGGAGATCCTAATCAAGTGAAGATGGCTAGTCAAGCACAAGGTGATTTTTCTACAAGTAAGGATCTGTTGTTTAATGGATCCAATTATGCTTTTTAGAGAGTCAAGATGAGGACATATTTTATGTCTTAAAGTCATGATGTTTGGAAATAATTTTTGGATGGATATACTATACCCCATATTAAATCTATAGATGTAGTAGGCAAGAAGTCTAGTGATAATAATTTAAAATCAATGAATGGTATTATGTGTGGCCTATCAAAGGCATAATTTGTGAAGCTGATACACTATCTATATGCTAAATAAATGTGTGATAAGTTGAATACTATCCATGATGGAGATTCAAAGGTCAATTTGGATAAGTTTAAAATCCATAATAGATAGTTTGAAATCCTAAGGATGAATGAAGATGAGACCATTATAACTTACTTGTTGAGTGTTGATGAAGTGGTCAACATCATAAGAGGCATAGGTGAAGAATTGAAAGAGTCAAATGTTGTTAAAAAGGTTCTGAGATCTCTAACTCCCAATTTTTATTCTAAAGTGTATGTTGTTGAAGAGATGTAAGATCTAGACAAGCTAGAGATGGATGGACTTCATGGCACCCTAATAGCCTATGAGATGAGGACAAGTGAAGAAAGATATACAAATAAGGAGGATACATTTAACGTAGAAAATAATTCAAAGGAAAATAAGACATAAATTAATGAATTTAAATACAATGTTGAATATTATATTGATGAAGATGAGTTGATAGCTATGTTTACAATAAAGTTGAAAACTAGTTCAAATAAATATAAGGGTAAGCTACCATTTACATGTTTTAATTGTGGAGAGATTGGACACTTTAATAACAAGTGCCCTCATAATCATAATGAAAAGTATGATGAAGAGAATGATAAAGGTCATTATGATGATAAAAATTCATATAGGTCTAATAAAATCAATAAAATCTTTAGAAGGTATGATGATAAGAAGTTTTTCAAGAACAAAATAAGCTTTTACACCAAGGAAGATTACAACTCATTTAATGAGAGTGAGAGAAGTGATTTTGAGAGTGACAATGAAGGTGATGGTCTTGATGTCAATTAAGTTATCTTCATGGATGAGGAAGTAAGCTATTAAAATCAAGAAGAGTCCATATGGATTGGAGGTACTATTAGTGATTCAGATGAAGAAGGTGAGGTGGAATTTGAGGTTGAGTTGATGAATGCTCCAGAAGAACTAATGATCATGAAGAAAAAGAATATGTTAATGAGTTATCTTGTTCAATATTATGAGGAGAAAATTAATTTATTTGAATTTAGACTAAGTAACAACTCCAAAGAATAAGAGGAAATAGTCAAATAGGTGGAGACTCGAATGAAAATTGTGACCAAAATCCTAGAGGCTAAAGAAGAAGAATGTGCAAGGTATATAACTATAGTAGATTTCTTGAGATCTGGGTTAAATCATGCATCAAGTAATATGAAGTCCTTTGTGAAGTTTTAAAAGAGTACCAATGATCTAGACAACATCTTGAGTAGTCGAAATACTGTTAATGATAAAATAGGCCTTGGTTTCAATGGAGACAAAAAGGACACTAATATGATCAAAAAGGTCAATGGTCAATCAAGGAATG
The DNA here is from genome assembly GCA_037957365.1 of Torreya grandis. Lineage (NCBI taxonomy): Eukaryota > Viridiplantae > Streptophyta > Pinopsida > Cupressales > Taxaceae > Torreya > Torreya grandis. The sequence goes on from JARHVA010001647.1 coordinate 1,261,678, forward strand.
AGGGTGTTGGTAGAATAAAGGCTAATACTATCAGGTAGCCTAATTCTATAAGGTATGATAATCCTTTTAATGGTTATTTTTATTCATGTAACCAATTTTTTCATAAAGCAAGGCATTGGAGAAGGTCCTCCAATAATGAATATGCATGTAATTATGTGGAACGTCATTAGTCAAGAGGTATGGGTCATGGTGTGTTTCCATCAAGAGGAATAATGTGTTTCAATTATTAAAAGGTTGGTCACATTGTAAAGTACTATAAGCATGGATTCTCAAGCCAAAAAAGGAAAGTTGACACCCCTAGAATGCAATAAAGAAGGCAAGATAGTGAGTGGAAACCAAAGGTAACCAAGGTGAATGATGACTCATTTACAAGTCCAATTGGACTATTTTCCATGGTGGAGCATAGTTCAGATGTAAAAGAGTGTCAAGAATTATCCCTATCAGCTCAGATTGTGGATGAAGAAGTCAAGTCAAATAAACCAAGTCATGATGGTGTTCAAATAGAGATTGAAGAATTCAAGCCTAAAAAGGAAAATGAAGAAAGTTTAGTCTAGTAAGGACATGGAGATCTAGGAATCTCTTGATTTTATGTTGTTTTACTACCCAAGAGAGAAGAGGTGAGTCTAATAGGCTTCATGGAGGCACTCAGATAGTGAGCATAAACATTAAATATTCTTGGTCTTAGGGGGAGCTTTGTGTTCTCTATTGACATTTAGTATATGAATATATCATGGAGACAAGTGGAGCCAATTGTGCTCCAAGAGTAGGTATGTGAACCTTATCTATGTTGAGTTTTTGTTAAAAAGAGATAATGAGTCTGTTTGGAGAGAAAACATGTGTTTTTAAAGGTCTAAGGATCAGATATTTCATAAGAATATGAACCTTTGTCATTAATGTCAAAGGGGGAAAAGTTATGGTTTCAGAAAAAGGTCAGTTTGAAGAAGATCTAGCTTGGGGAGATGTAAATTATCAACTTTGTTTAAGTGTTTTCCATCATTGACAAAGGGGGAGATTATTGAGTTATTTTTTAGTTTTTGGTGTTGAGGCATTGATGTCAAAGTCAAGATGGATGTCATTAATGTCAAGGTCAAAGTTGAGGCAATGCATGGTGGATTGGTGTGTGACAAAGAAGTATTGTGACAAGATAAAATTTTAAGGAAACCTATTGTCTCTCTATGAGAGAATTTTAGGGAAACCTATTGATTATTTAGAGGTTTATGGCATGTCAAGGTCAAGATCATGATACAATACTATTGAATACTAGGTGTCTTGAGAAGCTTAGTCCAACCCTGAAAGAAGGTATATGTATAGACCATAGTGAAGCTTCGTAAATTATATAATTATAGGAATGATAAAGTGTATAAAGTTATGTAAGTATTAGAAAGAGGCAAAGAAGCCTTCAGAAGAGTCCCAAGGTCAGTTTTAAGGCTTAGTCCTTTCATGAAGAGACCTAGTGAGAAGGTACAATCATGGTAACATGATGAGGTGAGTTTTATAAATATTGTAAGAATATGTGTGGTAGTTTGTGAGAAATGTATTAGGTTTTATGACATAATAAATAGGTGTTAAGAATATTACAAGAGATTTCAAGGTGTGTTCAAGTTTTAAGTATGATTGACAATTCAAGACCTAATGAGCATAAAGACCTAGTGTGGCCTAATGAGGGGTCAAGTTCAGTTCCTAGGGTGATAGAGATTATAATATCATTTTTATAGGTGTGATAGGTTATTTAAAGTTCTTTGAATAGGTTTTAGGTCAAATACTAAAGGATAAAGCATGAAAATTGGTGTTGAGGTTTTTTGTGTGCACAAAATGAGGTGTTATAGACCCAAGAAGGATTTTTATTGTGCTTGTTGGCATGTGTAACCTTTTCACGAGGATAAAATAATATCATGGTACTTGGGTAAGGGTCCTAAATATAATTTCCTATCATTTATTTTATATTTTAGGGGAAATCCTTTATAAATGATTGCTAAGAATGGAAGGGAGTCTAAACCCTCATAATAACCTAATATGAAAGATCTTATTGAAAATGGATTAGAATGGATTTGATGACCTAGTTTGATGATTGGATCATGTATAAGACTCTCTCATGTTTCTCCAAGTGGCATTGGTCTATTATAAAAGTGAGTTGAAGTTATAGGAAACCCCTTGTTTCTTAGATTTTTGATGTAACAGGTAGGGTTGACAAGGTCAAAGAATGAAAATTATTAGAGGATGATGTGTGAGAATTTCAATTTTTTCCCATGTAAGTTTATTAGTATATTTCATACCTTAAATATGATAAAGTGGTCATGAAATTTTACCTATCATTAAATAAGCCTAATGAGGAAGAAAGTGAGAAAACTAGGCAGAAGTAAGAATGAGATTAGGGATGAGTTAAAGTGTATTAGGGATAGATCCAAATACATCAAGTTATTTTTAAATAACTATATCTCATATAAAATTTTATTAAAGATTTTTATATTCTCATATATAATCAAAAAGTTACTCTCAAAGTGACCTATCTAACACAATGAGGTATGTATAGGGTGAAGACATGAGATTGGTCTGTAAGACCAATAATGACATTGAACCTTGTAATATATATATTTAAATATGTTATCATGATTATTTAGGATCATATAAATCTATTTGAATTTTATAAAAGTGTTCACATAGGTGTATTAAGTCTTGATTTCCATGACTATGTTTTTAGAGCTACATGTAGTTTTCTATGTATGAGTGAGATTGATGTTCGTGAGTAAATTTACACAAAGTTGAACAATAAAATTTACATTAAGTTGTTATATATATATATATATAGGATTATGCATGATAAAATCCTATGAAGGTGTGATAATTCAAAGGTTCTTGATTGGGTTTTTAAAGCATGTGTGTAGTTCTAAGTGAGCATATGAAGATGGTCAATTTGAGGTATTTTTACATATATGGTGAAATATAATGGACTTTATTTTTAAAAAAGGGTCATTTAAGTAATATAAATGTGATTTATTGATATTTTTTATGGAAAAGTTAAGTGTATGCTTGAGATATTCAAGACAAACAATCTGGAAGTGAGAAGGCCTTATTGTGAGTAGATTTAATGGTGTGGTTTGAGGAGTGAAATGAGATAAATGGTGTTAAAAAAATAAGGTGAGATTATAAGGGGTCTAATTGAATCATTTTTGAAGTGTTTCATATATTTTTGGAGGCTCATTATGTTCTAAGGTGATCAAGGTAAAACATTTGCTTTGAGAAGGCCTAATTGCATTAGGTCTCTAGTAGGACTAATGGTGGTTTGGATCCTTATGCATGGTGAGTAACCTATGTAATGATTGTTTAAATTTTGAAACATGATATTTTTTCTATTCCAAGGGTTATATAAGCATGGATAGGTTTTTTATAACCAATATAGGTGAGAGCAAGAGTCAAGTATAAAAAGAAGGTCTAATAGGCCTAATTTGATTAGTTAGAATATTGAGGACATGAGCGAAGGATATAGAGGTTGAGAAACTAGTTAGAGGGATTGAATACTAATATATAAATGTATTTATCATGTTATTGAGTGTTAATTTTGTTTATATAGGTTATGAACAAGGTCATATGACTTAATTCTATCAAGGAAAGGGCTAGTTGAGTGAGAAGGCCTAATAGGCTATTTAAGAGAGCTAGAAGAGTGACAAGAGAAAAAGAAGGTGGTAATCTTAATTTAAGTGATAAAAAGGTGTCCAAATTTTATCATAGATTAAAGGTATCTAATTTTTTGTTGATTTACCTAGGGGGTTGGTGCCTCCTTTTAAGTTGGTGCTTGTTAAATGATTCATTGAGTTGGTGTTTGACTAGTGAGGGGTTGGTGCTCCTTGTGGGGTCGGTACCTCACTAAATATTGATTAATTGCTTATATTAATGTATTATAAGATATTTTTAATCTAGTTTTATCCCCCAAGAAGGTTTTCCAAATATCTCCTATGTTCTTACATTATTTTCTTTTATAGATGCTTGTTTAGCATTGGTTAATGTATGTATGTGAATGAATGCTTCATGGATGATAAGTGAAATTAAAGGATTGTTTTGAGGAAAATAATTCACCCATACTCTTAGTATATGTACTTAAAACACACCAAGACATGTGAATTCCCAAAACTAATCAATTTCTTCCCATATAGGATATTTTATTATCATAATATTTATATTAAATTATTGTACTTTGTATTTGTAGACACATAAAATTAATCAATAAGTGTTTATCAATGTTTAATTTTTACATATTTAATTCACTTGGACCATTCATCATTCTGATAAATTATAATATATACATGATCATTCATTACTTTAAAAAACATCTTGAAAATTCTTTGAACATAATTTAGATGTCCCTAATCTACTTATAGGCATCAATCAAATATTTTCTAGTAGTCTATGTACTTATAGGATAATACCATGTTAGGTAAGATAGAATTACAACACATCCTTGTCCACTAGTATAGCCTTGTCCTCCATGATCTAATGGTAACATTTTAAATTTGATATGTTCTATTTAATTACTTCTATGATTTTATCAAGGTTAGTTATTATTCCAAATATTCCCTGATCTAAACATATTAAGTCTTATCAAAATACATATAGAAATCACTTGGAAATTATAATACACACTAAGAAAAAGATCATTTTTTATTCCAATTTAAATTATTCTACATTATAATAATCATAATCAAAGTTTGAATATATTTTATTTTAGGTCAAGAGCATCCATTATCAAGCATTTTAATCAATCTCTTAGCTACATTTATATATTTGAAAAAATCATGGATCACACACTCACTCTAGGAGGGATAACTACATCAACCTAAGGCCAAATGGGATATATAGGCATCACTCATATTCCTCAATATTTTATAAATTTAGATCGTATATTCCCCTAACCCTATTCCCCCATTTGACATTTTATTTGTATTATGTTTATTGTGCAGGAGCTAATGTTTTTTGTTATCAAGCCTTCTTGAGGAAAATAGGAACATGCATGAAATCAACAAACCCTCATATATATGAGCACATATCTAGATCAATAAATTAGTCACATAATGAACTAGGATGTAGTTATATTCAATAGATCAGGCTGCAATGTGGCCATGTCCTTATAGATCGACCTTATCCAAACCTAGTTTAAATTAATGTTTTTGGAAAAAATATAGTTTGTAGGTCTTTTTAGATAGTTTTAAGTCATAGTCAACATACACAGTCAACATATGATCTATTTGAGGGAGGTTTAAATATCTATTGATCAATTTATCATTTTTGGCTAAATATCCAATTCTATAAATTATGTGTTTAACTTCTAGATAGATATAGTTTATGTATATCACTTTCATTATTTTAGATCTATTAGTTTGATTTATTAAATTAAAAATAGATTAAATAGTATATGCACTAATTGAATCATCATAAGATCTACATAAATTTCATATATAGTACACTACATACAAATAGTTTGGATGTTGAAGTCACCAGTCAAAAGGATATCACCAAAGGAGGAAAATCTTGTTATTTATGGTTGTAGATCTACAAATGGGGAGTTATATGTTTTTGAAATTTCATATGGTTAAGAGTGTGATGGGAAATTATGCACAAATTTTTTTTATAAGGAAATCTCAATAAAGACACCCATAATAATATAACATAGACATCCTTACCTCTAGTGAAAGGGGCCACATGATTTCTATATAGGCATGTGATTTCACTAGAGTCCCTAGAACCAAGGTGGTGTTCTAGCCTATAAATGCATTGATATCCAAGATTAGCCTAAAAAATAATGTATTTTGGTTTTATTAAAGATACTAAAAATAATAAAAATGTCCACAATAATTTTATAACAAAAAAATATCCCATTTAGTTTGTGTTATAAATGTACAATTGAAAAATTTAGTATATTATGCCTATAATTTTATGTGTGATTATGTGAATTAGATGATATTTTGATATGGTTGTGCTCAATATTTGTATTAAAATATTTTATGAAAAATGGGAAGTGCATTGGGTACATTTATTATGATTATACAAGGATAATTAAGAAAGGACTCTTGGTAATATTATATTGATTTTATATTTTAAGGCCAATACACACACACACACACACACACACACATGTATGTATGTATGTATACATATATATACAGATACATACATACATACATATACGCATATTTACATACACACACACACACACACATATGTATGTATGTATGTATGTATATATATATATATATATATATATATATATATGTATGTATGTATGTATGTATGTATGTATGTGTATATATATATATATATATATGTATATATATATATATGTAAATATATATATATATATACACACACACATATATATATACATATATATATATATACATATATATATATATATACATATATATATATATACATATATATATATATATACATATATATATATACATACATATATGTATATATATATATATATACGTATATACATACATATACATATACATATACATACACATACACATACACATACACACACATATACATACATATATGTATACATATATATATATGTATGTATGTATGTATGTATGTATGTATATGTATATATATACACATACACACACATATGTATACATACATACAAATATGTATATTTATGTATATATATCTATCTATATATGCATATGTGTGTGTGTATGTACAAACACATACATATTTGTGTGTGTGTTTTCCATGTCATACCCAATGATGTAGTACACTAATTATGATTATAAAAAGGTCTAATAATTAATAAATATCTCTATATAAAAGGTACACTAATTGGGTACTATATATTTGGAATACTCTATATTCAAAGAGTGAACTCTCCTAAATTGATTAATTTACTTCTATTTTAAAGAACCAAAATATTTACATAGAGCTAAGAAAGAAAACTCTCCTAATAATTTAGATATAAGCAAAGTGAGGTGGTCTAGGCCCCTAGACTCATGGCTCAAATTAAACTTTGATGATGCTTCTAAAGGAAAACTAGGGATGGCATAAGGGAGGAATAATAAGGTACAATAAAAGGGTAATAATGGAATCCTATCTAGGACCTATGGGCACTCAAATTAACTAGTTTCAGAAGCTAAAACAACATTATGATGCATTCAAATCAAAATTAGATAATCTAATTATCAAAGGAGATTTAATGACTATTATTAATTTTATTATGGGTAAATCCCAACCTAGTTGGACCATTCAAAATGAAATTGATGATGCTAAAGTCCAAATGAACAAGCTCAAGGGGTTTAAGATCATCCATACTTATATGGATGAAAATAAAGGTATAAATGATGTGGAAAACCTAGGGGTTTTTAGTCTTGGTCTCAAAACATGAAACAAGGAAGCGACCTCCCAATCCACATCATTAACATCTTAAAGGATTGAGTCCCCATGAAGGGTTATTATTCAATCATTAGTGTGATTATTTTAAGTTTTACTATTTTGATTTGATTGAATTTGATAATCCCACTAATCATTTCATTGCATGGGATATCACCTTGAGCTATGATACTTTAGGTGTCATTAATACTCTCATCAATTTTTTGGTAGATGAATTGATTAAATCAAACTATAATCTAGTTTTTATTTATAGGATAAATTACAAAGGTGCTAGAACAATAAGAGGTGATAGAGATACAATTTATCTAATCTACTATGTTTATGTCAAGAGCGATGCATCTATTTGGCATATCTTATAAATAGGAGGAGTAACTAATATCATGTAAAATATAATGAGGTACGACACTATTCTATCTAAGGAATACATCATGGCCTATAATGAAAGGGAAGTCCACATGTGATGGATGAACATCACTATATCTGAGGAAGTCATTACATAGGTCTTTGGGATGTCATGTGAAGGAATGAAAGATTTCAAGGACAAATGAAATAAACTAAGTTGGTTAAGGGTTTTTTAAATAAGGATGATATGCCTAAAAAAACTAAAAAAGGATATCTAAAGATGAACCTCCCTTATCCATGTCCAATTTTATGTCTTCAGATAATGAAATATATAATGTTAGAAATGAAGTAAATAATTATCTACTCCAATCATTTCAAGCTTCTTAACCACTTTAAGGGACAAAGTTTGGATAGTCTGCCTTACTTCCTTTTCAAGTCTTTATAAAGTTATACAGAGTCCTATTAGTCTAACTATTCTAAAGACATAATTCATGTAGACTTAATTTATCTAATTGTTAAGGTGGGTTAACTCATGAAAGGTAAAGAGATAACTCAAACAAGAAGGAATTAACTAACTTATCTAAGGAGATTGATAAATAATGGGAGGAATATTATGATATGTAAGATGTTGAAGCAGGTGCTTAAGTAAAGGCCAAGATTAAAGGGAAGATGAATGCTAGCATAAAAACCAATAAGATAGAGTGGCCCATGCCCAATCCAAAGTATGAGGAGATAAAGTTTTTCCCTTCTTATAAGGAGTTCATGGAATCAAAAGATTGGGTTAGGGGCCAAGTCAAGGTGAAAGGTTCAAAGAAAGAGATCCTAGTCCAATTGATCAAAAAGGGAAGGCATGAGAAGGTAATTACATTGTATGAGAAAAACATAATGAAGGATTTGGAGATCAATATCATTAGGCTAGAGGAATATATAACTCTACATTAAGACAAGTTGAAGGATTTGAAGCTAGAATATAGAGTAATTAGAGAGGATATAAGGAATATTTAGTTCACCAAGTTGATTAGTTGCATGTGGGGTGGAGGGAAGAAAATTTGTAGTGTCTTAAACCCAATTTAAAGGAAGATATCAAGAAATAGGATAATATAATAAAGTGGGAGGAAGAGAAGAATCAACTAGCCAAGGCAAAAAAAAGAGGGAGAGTAGGGGGAGAAATGAAATGAGGTCAATAATAGGGAAAGGTTCAACATGGAGAACATGGAGGGTCCAAGAAAATTCACTAGAGGGAGACTCAAAAAAATTGAGGGAAATTCAGTATTAATATCCATAAAGAATGAAAAGGTAGTAATGACTAATTCTTTATTTGATTACTTTGATTCTATGGACCTCTTAAACTAACCCTTGTTTTGTCACTATTATCTTGTTATAGTGGAGTCTGGCAATATGAATTTTCTTATTGATCTTTGGCATAAGTCTAGTAACTTATTGATTGATGTTGGTGTGTCTTATATTTTTATTTGGGATGCATTGGCTTATTCTCTTATTACGTAAAGGTTGTGGGACCATTTACAACTCATTTGTTTACCTAATACAATAAAAAATTATGAAATAATGACTAATAGTGTAATTTTATTGAATTTATATTTTAAAGCCAAAAGTAATAGAAATAGATTTACATGTGATACCCAATGATGTAAACTATGATATTTTTCTTAAAAACACCTTATATTCATGTTATAGGTTTTGTACTATATCACTTACACAAATACCTAAAATTATTATATAGAAATATCATTTATACTTTTCAAATTTAAAATAATCCTTTATATCATTGTAAAATAGTCAAATATAAAGAGTATTTTGTACCTCATTAAAATAGGAACCAAATAATTCTTATATAAACAAAACATGCATAATAAGAAACAACATCTGAGTTTAGAGAATATAACAATGATAAAGAAAGTAATGTGCATAGAATAGATGGAATTGATGAAAAAATTATTATCATCAATGAAAAATTAGGAGTTTTTTTTAATTTATAACAATTTCAAGAGAATATAATCTTAAAATCGAAGCATTTGGTGTTGATTTCCTCTATCTAGGTCTTAGAGATTATGGAAAGCCAAAATTTAATTTTTGAAAATCCAAACTAGAATAAAAATGTTTAGACACAATTTTGGGATCAGACACATGAAAATTTATGATCTCACTTATTTTTGACATATATAACTTTTGCATACACATATGACTCTTACAAACCATTTTTATTATTATTTGCCTATCTATGGACTTGGTCTTCCCAATTTGTAATCATTAATATCATGATCTCTATAATATGTCACAATGTGTAAACACATAAAATTAGCGTTTAAGCTAAAAACATGCACTTGTGACCATTAGTTTACACACTTAGCTTTATAACTATCTTAGGGCTCCTTTTAATCACTTTATACCACCTACACACTCTTGTAAGATAATATATGACCCTAAAATAAACTTAACCCCATCTTAGTCAACTTTAAACATATTTTATATCCTACCTAACACTTAACATGATAAAATAATCCATTATATAGGAGTTCCCTAGGGGACAAGAGCTCACCATTCTAGTGTCCTTCCCCATCTCCTCCATTCTTGCCAAACAATGAATAATTTACCAAATTCAAAGTTATATGAAGGTTATCCCATGCCCAAAATAATCCCCATTAAAAGTATTTTCAAGAGTACGACTATGTAAGAAATTTTCAAACCATTTGACACATAAGAGTCTTCCACACCAAAAAACATTATAATTACACTTGCACATTGAGAGAAGAATATCCATCTTTCCCAATTATGACTACATACAACCTTATTAGCCTAGAATTTAAGTATGAATACATATAATAGGTCATAAATAGTATTTAAATAATATAATCAAATCAATATTTCACTGATATATTTCATATTTCACTAGTTATTCACACACCATTGTAGCATGGGAGAACTACATGAATTTTGATTCCTCCTCAGAGTAGTGGTATGTAGGCAACAATCAACACATGGGGTGTTGAGATCTCACCAAAATTTAACTATTGACCCTTTTTCCCCATTGATATGCATTGATATTCACATGTCAAGGAACTAGGTTTTTTGAAATAAAATCAGTTACATAGTGGTCTATGCAAGTGATCATAAGCTCCTACACCATATATAAGCTCTTCAAATGAAGGCACAAAGAACCTAGAAACCTTAATTTCTACACTATAAGTGGATAAGAGCACCCCAAGTTAGACAAGATTGCCAATACTTTAGTGTCATCTTCCCATCACTATTTTCCATGCCTAGATCTAGTTCTAGGATCCTTATTCTAATCACTAAACCTCTTTGCACACCAATTTTCTTATCTAAATTCCTCCCAAAGGCATAGTTTCTAGCTAAGTCTTTATTTATCCATACACTTTTATATTTTAATAATTTTATAAAATATATTAGTCCAAAATTAGTGAATGTTATCCTTTTTATATTATTCTCTTGATTTTTCATAGTAATGTTGTCATCTAGGGTTTTCAAATAAAATCCCAAAGTTGACAAAACATATTGGTGAACTTGTCTCCTATTCAAATATTTGTAAACCCTAAACACATATGTTTCTAGGTTTTGGATCCTTATTTTTCTTATTTCTAGTGCTTGTGTTAGGATTTTTTAGATATGATGTATTCTATTATATAAATAATAATCTGATTTTTAGTGTCATATTTTATGGATATGAAAGAATCTTTTCCTCTTCCTCCTACCTCCAAGAGGGTGATAGCAAATTTCCCTCTGTTTGGGTCCATTATATCACTACTCCAATAGGTAATCAAGCTATCCTTCCTCAATCCCCTCCACCTCCCACATATTCACTCTAGGGTGTGTGCCTACATATTCAATCTAACACACCTATATTTTTCATTTGTGAGATTATAAAGGATAAAATCATTAATATGTGAAATTAATAATAGTGTTAAAGAATAAAAATTAGTTTTTAGTGAAAAAATCACATTATTGGAAAATAGATTCACATGTCTCAACAATCCAAAATATGTTAGTGTTAATCATGTATGTGCATCTTCATCTAGAAAAGTTGTGCTAATAAAGTTTCACATAAAAATGAGAAATTACAATATAATACATCTACAATAATTGATTCAAAATGTATAAAATGTTATAATAAGAGTTAAAGTGAGATTTTAATGGCAATGATTCAAAATAAGCTGATCAAACTACCTCACCTACATCTTCTATGGATATCAAAATAATATTGTGCATATCATAAAACACATGGGCATCACATAGATAATTTTTTGGCATTGAAAAATACAATACAAATGGTAATTGATAGTGGTGATACTATGATTAATAAATTATTCAAACAAACCACAATGGAACAAGAAAAGTACAAAAAATGACAAAATTAGAATTAGTATAAAAGTGGTTGCTTAAGGACAAAATAAAGCAAGATAAGATTCAATAAGAACAATTAGAATAAGAAAAGATAAATCAAGATAAGTTAGATAAAACAAGAGAACAAAAGGAAAAAGATCTAAAAATCAATTACAAAGGGAAATTTTGAAAAACAAATATTACAAAAGCTAAAACAAGCAAAAGTGAAGTTACTACAAGAGAAGTTACAGGATCAAAGTCACCATAAGTGAAAACCATTCTGAAAAGATGGTTTCTAACAAAAAAATCTAAAAATCATGAAATACATACACAATATATAATTTAAAGTGTGGTGTCAAAGGAGTTGACTAAAAATCATTCATCTTTTATATAGCCTTTAATCCTTAATACATTCATAGACAGTAATCAATGTACCCATGTTGAGATCAATAACACTATTAAAATGAATGTTAGTAACACTCCACTCTTAAAATTTATTAGATATGATAAGAAACATTTGGGTAATATGAATATATATAAATAATTTGTTATATTTATTGAGCTACCTTGCATAGTTAGGCCAAAGACATGTTCAGTGGTATTTTATGTATGTCCTTGTTTTGCATAATACAACACTGAATTAGGAATATCATGGATGATAGAAATGGGGTAAATAATGGATAAAGATCCAAAACATGTCACATTTTTGCATGAGAGTGAAATGATTAAAATTTCAAGGGAATATATATTTTTTTCAAAATAAGAGCAATAAAAAAGAAGCATGTATTCTGTAGACACCTAAATTTGGCCACCAATAACCTCAAAGCAAGATTTTGACCAATTTCCACCTAAAATGCACAATTTTGGCCTAAAAAAACTAAAACACACTAAGTGATGTGAAATTGACACATTCAAGTGCCAATGTTGGCTAAGGTATCTTAAATAGGGCAATGCAATTTATGGGCCAACTAACTTTGATCATATCATTATGAGTTAAAATGGCAATTTTGTGCCTAGGTACTCTGAATTTCTCTTTCCTATCAAATCTCTTACATGAGACATGTTCCTTTGTTATTTTCTATTGATAAAATCATAAATGGGATAATGGATCCAATGCATCTGACATTAACTTTCAATTCTAATCTAGTCAAATTTTGGACCAATAATAAGGCATTCAGATCAATTTGAGTAATTTATGCACAAATTGCTTAAACATGATTAAGAGATAATTAATCCAAATCAAGGCCTAATTAATAATTCCATGGAAACTTGTTGAATAATTTTTTTTGGAAATGAATATTGATATTTGCATCATCAGGTGACCTCATTTTTTGGGAAGACATCCCTAGGCCATAAATGCCACAAATATCAAGATTCATGTCCTCCATGCCTTATCAATACCTTCCATGATGCCATCCATGCCTCTTAATTTATCCTCTATCCCAAATATTGATGACCCTATTTATCAATTTTAATTTAATAATTAGATTAATCCTTAGCCACACATTTCAATCCTGAGATGGATGGTTTAGGTTGATTTTAGACAATCTCAAAAATCTATAAATAGAGAGGCCATGAACATCATTTCTAAGACATGATTATGCAAATTTATAATGTATAATTATTTACAAAACTTCAATAAACTAGTGTTACCAAGGAAAATTGATTCCAAGCCAAGCCAAGCCACAAGCCAAAGGTGTCAAGGAGAGATGGAGGTAGCCAAGCCTCCTTTGATGAATACTTCATGAGCACAAGCTAAGCAAGCCACTAAAACAAGTATTTTGGAGCATCCAAGGAAGGTAAAAGAAGGTTTATTTTTCATTTTAGTTGTGTGTTTTATTCATGTTTATTAACTAATCTCTCCCTAGTCTCTAGGCTTAGATATGTTATGCTAGTTAGTGTGTTTCTTTCATTTTGTTTTCATTTTGGAACTAACGCCATACTAACCATCCTCTCTTGAGTCAAATTCCTATATTCACATATGGCACACCGGGTGAGACTAAACACATCCTACACATGAATAAGATCATTTTTTAGCTTTAAAATCTTCATTTAGATCATTAAAACTCTTGTAAATTGATTTTCTAACTTTGTTTTACCATTTTCCTTTGTCATAGGTTTACACAGTAACTGACATCAGGTAGTAAAACTAACATTAATTGGATATATGTCATCGGTAACTATTGGTATAATCGATGTCAATTAGATAACACTCATCAGTTAGCTAGTGTAACCATCTTCAGTTATATAACCAAAGTTGGTCACTATGTTTTTCTTAAAATATAGACCCGAGAATTCTTTTTTTAAAGTTCATTATTTCAAACCTAAAAGAGCTTCAAGGCTAAAGGACATGCTAAATTTTTTGTTATAGTACCAAGCTTGAAATTTGCTAAAAACATGTTTAGATCACCTTTTACATGCTTAAAAATCAATTAGGAACCTTGTTTTGGTGTTTAACAAAAAATTTAGATGTTTATGATGAATGTTTTCAAAGTTTACAGTCTTAAGACCAAGGGGTCAAATGAACACCACCAAATCTTTCATTTAGGCTTAAAATTGAACACACTTGTCAATTCTTATTTTCAATAGTTGTTTAATTAGATTTTATTTGGCAAAAAAAGGGGTGTTGCATGTATGCTCTTCCATTTTTCCCCTTTAGGGAACCCTTGGAATCAAAAGCACCATTCCTATTAAAAGTAGCCTAGTCCAAGGCTTAGAAAGAAAGTCATCTAAAACACTCCCCAAAAACTTGTCAAAGTTTGGGTGACCTTGAAAATGACCCTAAATTATTTCTATTTCATGCTTTATTTATTTTTATTCAAATTTGGCTTATGAGGGGGATGCCATTAGCTCCCACGAGTTCTTTAGGGAAGATTTGACTTGGGGTTTCACCTCCAAGCATTGAATTTGTTTGGCTCCTAATTAGAGTTACACACAAGATGTAGTGGCACTTTGGACATTGCACTACACTGAGCAAACATTAAGATGTAGTGGTTGCAAAATTACTAGACCTTTTTACAACAAGCCAAGTGATACAGACCTAAAATCCATACTTGCCTTTTTAATTGTTTGGCATGAAAGTTATTATGCAATCAATTCCCTTAGAATGTTCAAAAACTTGTTAGATCTTAGATAAATCCCCACTTGTTGCATAAGTATTGTTGGTTCAAGGTGTGCCTCAAGGTCCATGTCATAGTAATATCATTTGAGAGAAGGGGTTGTAAAAACCCTACTATATAATGCACATTTACTTTTGGATGAGCACTTAAAATCCTCTCAAATGACATATGTAGATGGATTCCAATAATACCAAGAAACCTTGTTAGTTTAGAGTCTAAGAGTGATTAATAAATAGAGTTTTGTCCTAGATTAAAGTATTGTTTGAAGTCAAAACTTAGTGTAAACAAAAAATTCAAACCAAAACACATGGTCCTCATTTTCCTTTAAACAAAGAGGTATTATGCTACCCACGTGAGATCATCAATTTTCTTTATTCAAAAGTTCATTAAAAGCTTGGGAGTCATATCATCCACTTTGGCATAGTTATTCTACCCATTTGAGTATAGACCTTTACCAAAGTTGTTTAAGTCCTTCACTTATAATCTAAATTTAAAATTGTACCTTTATAAGTTCATAGGGTTGATGTGTTAAGTGGGTTCGCTATTTTCACTAAAATCGAGGGAACTTAGGTTCAATTTCCAAATTGGGTTGAAGGACATTTTAGACTCAAGATAATTATCACCACTTAATAGACTTAAGCCATTTCATTATAAACACTTACACTTCGAGTCTATGCACCACAAAATATTGAGTCAAGACAAGTAGTGTTATGCTATCAAAATTGTTGGAAACTATCTTTACCTTAGCGAGTTTTTGAAATAAATTTTTTTATCACACCTTTTGGGTAGTGTAGCATCGTTACACTTCCCAAAACATTTCAAAAATTGTTTCATAGACCCTCTTACATAGAGTTAAAATTTGTTCCTACATTTTTAGACCAATCTAAATGTACTTTTGTGATCTTTTGTATAGCATAATTATATCATTCACTTTTGTCTAGCTTATTTATAAAAAGAACAAAGTTTTATATCATTATTTATGAGAAAATAAACTATCTCTAAAGTTTCATACCTTATACCTAGTTGATCAAGTTCATATCCAAGAATCAAATGCCTAGTGTTTATTTAAAGTCTTTCAAATCTATTAGATTAAAACTTTCATCTATTTCAAAGTATAGCTTTAGACACCATTTGGCCAAGAGTCTTAGTGCATGCCTTATTTGAGCCTAGATTTTGATGCTGCATTTAGCCAAAAGATTTAGCAACTTTTAAATTTTGTAGATTAGATTGATTTGAAACACTTCAACCTTAGAGTTTGGCATTTCAATTTTTGGTCCATTTACTTGCTTATCTTTGTGTGAACAGTGAAACATTAGATACTTCACACTAGCTTGTTTCCTCACAAATCTTTGCATAAACCTTTTGATCATTTTGACAAATCTAGACCAAGTTAGAACATCATCTATTTTAGATTTTGTCATTTTTATTTTTTATATAACTCTTTGACCATTTATCACAAAGCATTGACTATGGATCCCAACATGTATTCCTACACTCATAGTGGACTCATGTACAATCCAAAGATTAGTAATGTGGTGGTGCAAGAAGAAATAGTGAAAGACCCCTACACAGATAATATTCCTTATGAGATGGATTCTTATTCCTCTTATAATACTCAATTAGGGGCATAAAGACAAGATTCATTGGCTAACTATTTGGTTAACACACCACCTTATTAAAAATAAGACTAAGAACAAACCACATTATACCTAGCTACAATACCCATAGTGGATGAGCTAGTTCTTTAACAGTCATCGTCTACTAATACAGCTTCCATGTATGATCCATTTTTGTTTGAGAGACATTTGTTGGAGAACAAAGATGAGACTTTGGTTAAAGATATAGAGGTAGGGGCCAAATTTATAGCAGACTTCCCCCATGAAAATTTACTAAGTCTAGTAAGAGTGCCCCATAATATCATTTATGATCAACAGGCTTCTTCTAGTCATCCTATGGCTCTAGTCCAAATGACATATCAAGACCCTAATATATCTAATTGAGGATAAAACATCATGGAAGATAACTTTAACCAAATGTAGATAGAATATAAAACCTACCCAAATCTAGCACATAATTTCAATCAAATAAACATGGTGAGTAAACCTTATATTGACCTAGTTCTTTTAATAGGAATGTTGATAGAATTAACTAGACAAGAGAATATGAGTTCTAACCCATTCATATAAACCTCTTCGATAGATAACTTGATGCATATGTCTATTATTAAAGAAGTGTCTTTAGCTTCTACATAGAATAGTGAGCCAAATGTAGTGGACAATGCGCAAACAACATCCAATCCTAATCAAAGTGGTACTAACACACAAATAACTATCCTACAACATGTGCATGTATTTAATCTCATGAGTAGATCATCATACCAGGGAATAAGATTTTCTACATCCCAACCTCAACTAGTTGCTTCCTCAAGTGTACAACCTATGAGATTAGGTAATCAAACAATGGTCAATGTCATGCCTTAATGATCAAATGTGATGAATCCTATTCCTCAATAAGTAATGAGTAGTATTCCACAACAACATGCATAATCTAGTGTATCAATGCAATAAGTGAAAAATGCATTACCACTTCAATCAAGGGCAACTAATTTTCCACCTTGCTAGGTAATGATAAACATACCTCTTTAGTCATAGACTAATATGCCAATCCAAAACCAAGTAATGACTAGTCAACAACATCAAATATTGGTTAGTGATAGATTCTGAATCTGTAACCTATTTTCACTTCCCCACAGGGATTCATACAAAAAGGAGGTCCTCATGTTTCTCAAGTACTTACTAGACAACCATTTGTTCAAAATGTGCCAAAAATTTAGAGATAGATTCTTGGTCCACAAGTTCCCACTCAATAGCAAGGTTTGATTAGTTAGAAACATGTCCCTTTTCAACCACAATAGGCACAATATAGTTATATCCATTCATCCCAACCACAAAATCCTCTAATTCAAACCTTTATCACTAACCCAAACTAGAATATCACACAACCAAATGTGTAATTTTAAGTACATCCTAATCCACGTATGCATATTCCTAGTCCATTCTCCAACTAAATCAATATTCCCCAGCTAAACCAATATACCCCAATAGGTATTTCCATCATACCCTGGTCTAAGTGTCCCACTTATGACCTCCCAACCATCTACCCAAACCAATATTCTCCCTCAAACCAATGTTCCTTCTAATTTTCTATCCCAAGAATTATAAAAAATTAAGGATGTAATTGCTACCATTTAGGCTAGGAAAAAGACTAAAAAGTTCATAATGGATGACGTGTGTTTTTATCCATTCAACATAGAGTATTTGCAAATACCATTTCCTCTAGGGTATGAACTATCAAAATTCAACAAATACAAAGGGAAAGGTGACCCTAAGGCCCATTTAACTAAATTATTTATCACATGTCAATTAGTGGCATATAGTGACATATACCTTTTGCTATTGCTTCCAAGGAGCTTGGCTAGACAAGCCTTGGAGTGGTTTTAAAGTTTCTTAAAAATTTAGTAATAGATTTTGATGATCTTTTTGATAAGTTTTTGTAGCACTTTTCCTATAATCTTGAGCATGAGATTTCATTAGTGGAATTAACACAAGAAAAACAAAAGGTTGGTGAGAGTTTTTCAAGTTATCTATAGTGATGGAGAGCCCTTACAAGTTGTTTCACCCATAGTTTACTTGATAAACAATTAGCTACTGTGTTTACCAAAAATTTGCATAGCGAGATAGCTTATCATCTAGAACTACAATGTGCATATACTTTCAAAGATATCATTGATAAAGGTTTGTTGATCAAGTGAGTGATCATCAATAAAGGAGTTATCAAGCTTAATTCAACTAATCAAAATCAAGGTACCAATTAAGGAAATGGCCAACATCAACATCCCATTCAAGTGAAAGTATCACAATTGGCATAGGTCAATAACTAAGAAAGACCAAAGTAATTAAACCACAATAAGTATGTTGTGGGAAATGGAGTAACCAAATCCCATAATGTCTAAATGGTTTAAACATCATCTACACCACCCTTTCAGCTTACTCCTACCTAGCAACCTCTCCAACTAATGCCACAAGCACAACAACCAAGACCTGCACAAAAAATATAATAACCTTTATCATTGCAAACCCCTCATCCTAGGATAACTATGCCTACACATCATGTATTTAGTGACCTAATAGGAACCTATTGAGTCTATATTTTTAAAGATTACTACCACTAATCTGATTAGTTAGCCTATTCCAAAGCATTATCTACTAGGCATTCCTTATCCTGATTGGTACCATGAAAATGAATTATATGACTATCATCAGGTCAACAGGCATAATCTATGAAGATGTGTCCAAATCAAGCATTTAATTGAGAATATGTTGGATAATGGGGAGATAACATTAGATAATGGTGCTTCCACTTCTAATCAAACTCTTGAGATTTATCAAAACCCCTTTTCTTGACATAACAATTAGCATCATCAAAATGATCAGTAATAATAACAATAATGGCCAGTGTAGCAACAAAATCAATAGTATCAAAATCAAAGGCTAAACCAATAGAATCAACAAAATTAGTATCAAAACCCATAAGGACAAAAAAATAGACAAAACTAAGGTCAAAATGGTAATAACCAATAAACCTACCATGTAGTTGCACATGACTAAAATAGCGTTGTAGGTCATAATGTAGGGGGTAGGGTTAATACCATCTCTATTAATCCTAGACCAAGCACTAATCATTCTAGACCATTACTAAACAACATTCAACTAAATTAAATAGATAATCCTTCTTTGACCTGGGAGTGCATACAAGAAACCAACAAACTAGGACTTCCCCCTTTGGACCTTACATCAACAACCCATCCTTGCCACATGACCACATATGAGTGTACTCACAACTGAGACTTGTCATATCTAGTCCCACACCATTCCCAACATTGGTTAGCAATAATGGTCTAGTATTTAATCTTGATTGTGTAATCATAACTCAAAGGTCAAAGATTACTATCCTAATCCCACAACCATCTGCCACTTTGCTTGTCATCCAACCAACCATTTAGCCTTGAAATAAACCATTCACTCCTAACTAAGATAAGAAGTTTTATATTATGGAACAATTACAGAAGAAACCATCAAAAATTTCTATTTTAGGTTTGTTACAAACATCAATAATCCACAATAGCATCTTGAATGAGTTTTTGACCCAATCCACTATTACTAGTGACATATCCCCTGATAAATTTTAAGATTTGGTTGGACACCTAACTTTAGCCCAACAAGTCACATTCAACCAAAGTGATATGTCTTCCCTTGTCCTGTTTCATGATAACCCACTATACATAGAATTTTATATAAAGAGACATAAAGTGAAACATGTCCTTATAGATAATGAATCATGCCTCAACATAATGTCTCTAAAGCTCATCAAGATTCTTAGGTACACAATGGTAGATCTCCAACTAGAAATGATAACCATCAAATCCTATGATAATCAAGAAAGACAATCACAAGGCACCATTAGTTTTCTAATTATCATTGGGCCTTTGACCCATGATAAACTTTTCCATGTGCTTAATCTTGAGTTCATCATACAATATGCTTCTAGGTAGGCCTTAGTTGCATGAGATTCATGTAGTCCCATCAACGTTGCACCAATGTATCAAGTTTTCCCACTCAGGGATGGACGTGAATATTCTAGGAGATTTACACCCATATGAACACTACAAACATCTTGAGGTCAAATTTCAAAGCTATAATTTTTAGTACAACATGAATCCAAGTTCTAAGTAGGATAAAGGAAAGGATATACTTATTGATCCTTCACCAGATAATTACATAGACCATAATACCTTGGATTCCCTTTCCCACATGCCACCTCCTAAAGATTATAATCATTTCACCATTTTAGGTAATGTATGGGGAGAGTATGTGACCCATGATACATTTCATATTACTAATCTTCCTTAGAATATAAAAACCTTTAGGTGACCTAAAGTCACTTCATATATGTATTGGAAACAAAAGAAAAAAAATAAGGGACCTATCACATTTGTACCAACATCTAGCCTAGAACCTAATCCTCTTGAAGGGGATGAATCATGGTTATATAATGACAACCAAGTTGATTGTTATAAATGTACAAAGTATCCTATTCTAAATATGATCATGGAGTGTCATAATTATGAAGGAAGATGCCTTAAACCAAATCAACAAGGAACCATCAAGCCAATTTCTATGACTAAATATGAAAGACCTTATGGACTTGGAGGGTGACCCCACATATCTTATTCAAACTCCATCACCAATGAATAGTGATGATGATGCTAACAATGAAGTAGAGTCTGATCATAGCCTCACCTTTGATGACCTAGCTGAAACCAACCTATTTGATAATAATGCCATTTTTACCCTTACCCTAGCTATTCATCATAGCCATTTGTCATTATATTATCCCCAACTGATAGATTGGGACCAATAAGAATCTAGTTTGTTAATTGATGAGTTCCATAATGATGAGGCATTATGTGACTTCTTAAGCCTTAGAGACAACATTCTATTGGGAGATCACAAGTCAAGATTCTCAATTACATTAGATCTTGTAGCCTATTTTGGAGAGTGAGTGAATACCCTAGACAAAAATAAATAAGTAAAACATTGAGGTCCCAAAGTGAAAACCTCTTTGAGGCACTTTTTGACCAAGGAAAAAGTAAAGATAAAGGCCAGTCTAGTGGTGAAAACCTATTTTAGGCACCATTAGATGGGGGTGTTCATTCTTATTCAAATTTAGACCAAGAGATCACCAATGATGAACTTGCATGTAGATATGAGTTTAGATTTGAACAATAATAAGTATTTGATCAAATTCTTCAAGAAATTTTGATTTTTTTTATCACATGGCTAGATCTCCCATTAGGGGTCTTAGATTCATCATGCATAGAATAACTTGAAGATCAAGTCCTAACAGAAGACCCTAAAATAATCTAATAGTTCAAGTCATTACCTACTATCCTAGAAGATGGTTTGACCCTTCTAGTCAATGATACAACTGAGGTAAATATTAGGACTCCATCAAACCTAAAATGGATAAAATTAGGTATGTCCCTCACTAAAAAGGAACATGAAGTATTTACAGATTTGTTGAGAAAATTTATAGATATCTTTATATGGGCCTATTCTGACATGCCATGTTTAGACCCTACCTTGGTTCTACACCACCTTGTGGTTAATCTTGATATGAAACTAGTAAAACAAAAGCTATGTAAGATTCATCCTCACATTACTATATTGGTAAAGAAATAACTATAAAAACTTTTAGAAGTAGGATGTATCTAATCCATTGACTACTCAGAATGGATCTCTAATGTGGTACCTATTATTAAAAAGCCTAAAGGGATCAAAATTTATACTAATTTTTGAGACATCAACAAAGTGTATCCTAAATATGATTTTCTATTACCTAATATCGACATGATCATCGACTCCATGGTAGGTTATGAAATGCTTTCACTCATGGATGGCTTTTCAAGATACAATCAGATCAAAATAACACCAGAAGACCAACATAAAATAGAGTTCACCATTCCATGGGGAAGATTTTGTTATTAGGTAATTCCATTTGGCCTTAATAATGTTGGAGCTACATATCAAAGGTCCATGACTATCATATTACATTATATTATGCATGATATTGTTGAACACTATGTTGATGACATATTAGGAAAATCTAAAACCAAGGCTAACCATCCAGTAGTGCTGTGTAAGATATTTAAAAAATTATGGGATTACAAAGTTAGACTCAATCCAAATAAATGTGTGTTTAGTATAATTTTAATAAAATTACTTAGATTTATTATGTTTTGTATAGGTATTGAAGTTGATCTAGCTAAAATCCATGCTATAATCAAGATGCCACCACCAACTAATTTAAATCAACTCTATAGTTTTTAGGGTAAGATCCACTCAATCAAATGCTTCATCTCTTAGTTAGAAGATAAGTGTCATCCATTTACACACCTAAATAAGGGAGTTGCATCTCACTAGGATGATCACTACTAAACAACTTTTCAACAACTCAAAGGCTATCTTGTTAAACTACCTATTTTATTACCTCCT
>JARHVA010001647.1:1292500-1342500 GCA_037957365.1 Torreya grandis
TGAGGAAGTCATTACATAGGTCTCTGAGATGTCATGTGAAGGAATAAAATATTTCAAGGACAAATGAAATAAACTAAGTTGGTTAAGGTTTTTTTCAATAAGGATGTTATGCCTCAAAAAACTAAAAAAGGATATCTAAAGATGAACCTCCCTTATCCATGGCTAGTTTTATGTCTTCAGATAATGAAATATATAATGTTGGAAATGAAGTAAATAATTATCTACTCTAATAATTCCATGCTTCTTAACCACTTTAAGGGAAAAAGTTTGGATAGTCTGCCTTAATTCCTTCTCAAGTCTTTATAAAGTTCTATAAAGGCCTATCAGTCTAACTATTCTAAAGACATAATTCATTTGGACTTAATTTATCTAATTGTTAAGGTGGGTTAACTCATGAAAGGTAAAGAGATCACTCAAACAAGAAGGAATCAACTAAGTAACTTATCTAAAGAGAGTGATAAAGAATGGGAGGAATATTATGATGTGTAGGATGTTGAATCAAGTGCTTAATTAAAAGCTAGGCTTAAAGGGAAGATGAATGCTAGCACTAAAACTAAGAAGATAGAGTGGTCCATGCCCAATACCAAGTATGAGGAGCTAAATTTTATCCTTTATTATAGGGAGTTCATGGAATCACATGATTGGGCTAGGGGCCAAGTCAAGGTGAAAGGTTCAAAAAAAGGGATCTTAGTCCAATTGATCAAAAAGGGAAGGCATGAGAAGGTAATTTCATTCTATGAGAAAAACATAATGAAGGATTTGGAGATCAAAATTATTAGGATAGAGGAATAGATAACTCTACATTAAGACAAGTTTAAGGATTTGAAACTAGAATATAGAGTAATTAGAGAGGATCTAAGGAATATTTAGTCCACTAAGTCAATTACTTGCATGTGTGGTAGAGGGAAGAAAATTTTTAGTGTCTGAAACCCAATTTAAAGGAAGATATCAAGCAATAGAATAGTATAGTAAAGTGGGAGGAGGAGAAGAATCAACTAGCCAAGGAAAAAAAAGAGGGAGAGTAGGGGAAGAAATGAAATGCATTCAATAATAGGGAAAGGTTCAATATGGAGAACATAGAGAGCCCAAGCAAATTCACTAGAGGGAGCCTCAATAACGTTGAGGGAAATGCAATATTAGTATCCATAAAGACTGAAAAGGTAGTAATGACTAATGCTTTATTTTATTACTCTGATTCTAAGGACCCCTTAAAATAACCCTTGTTTTGTCATTATTATCTTGTTGTAGTGGTGTCTAACAATCTGAAGTTTTTTATTGATCTTTGATAGAAGTCTAATGACTTATTGATGGATGTTAGTGTATTGTATATTTGGGTTTGGGATGCATTGGATTTTTCTCTTGTTATGTAAAGGTTGTGGGACCCTTTACAATTCATTTTTTTACCTAATATAATAAAAAATTATGAAATAATGACTCTTAGTGTTATTTTATTGAATTTATATTTTAAAGCTAAAAATAATAGAAATAGTTTTCCATGTAATACCCAATGATGTAAACTATGATATTTTTCTTAAAAACACCTTATATTCATGTTATAGGTTTTGTACTATATAATTTACACAAATACCTAAAAGTAGTATATGGAAATATCATTTACACTTTTCAAATTTACAATAATACTTTATAGTATTGAAAAATAGTCAAATATAAAGAGTATTTTGTGCCTCATTAAAATAGGAACCAAATATTTCTTGTATAAACAAAGCATACATAACAAGAAACACCATCTGAGTTTAGAGAATATAACAATTATAAAGAAAACAATGTGGATGGCATAGATGGAATTGATGAAAAAATTATTGTCATTGATGAAAAGTTAGGAGTTTTTTTTTAATTTATAACAATTTCAAGAGAATATAATCTTAAAATGGAAGCATTTGGTGTTGATTTCCTC
Organism: Torreya grandis; assembly: GCA_037957365.1. Classification (NCBI taxonomy): domain Eukaryota; kingdom Viridiplantae; phylum Streptophyta; class Pinopsida; order Cupressales; family Taxaceae; genus Torreya; species Torreya grandis. Next base: position 1,294,416 of record JARHVA010001647.1, read on the forward strand.
TATCTAGGTCTTAGAGATTATGGAAATATAGAATTTATTTTTTGAAAATCCAAAATAGAATAAAAATGTTTAGACACAATTTTGGTATTAGACACTTGAAAATATCAGATCTCACCTATTTTTGACATGCATAACTTTTTCATACATATATGATTCTTGAAAACCATTTTTCTTATCATTTGACTATCTATGGACTTGGCCTTCACAATTTTTATTCATTCATATCATGATCTCTATAATATGTGTCACAATGTGTAAACACATAAAATTAGCATTTAATCTAAAACCATGCACTTGTCACCATTATTTTACACACTTAGATCTAGATCTATCGCAAGGCCCCTTTTAATCACTTTCTACCACCTTACACACTCTTCTAAGCTAATATATGACCCCAAAATAAACCTAGACCTATCCTGGTCAACTTTAGATAGCTTTTAGATCATACCTAACACTTAACATGATAAAATAACCCATTAGATAGGATTTCTCTAGGGGACAAGAGCTCACCATTCTAGTGTCCTTTCCCATCTCCTACATTCTTGCCAAAAAATGACTAATTTACCAAATTCAAAGCCATATGAAGTTTATCCCATGCCCATAATAATGCCCATTAAAATTATTTTCAATAGTAAGACTATGTAAGATGTTTTCAAACCATTTGACACATAAGAGTCTTCCACACCAAAAAAACTATAATTACACTTGGACATTGAGATAATAATATCCATTTTTACCAATTCTGACTACATACAACCTTATTAGCCTAGCATTTAAGTATGAGTACATGTCATAGGTCATAAATAATAGTTAAATAATATAATAAAATCAATATTTCACAAATATATTTGACATTTCACTAGTTATTCACACACCACTATAGCATGGGAGAACTACATGAAGTTTGATCCCTCCTCAAAGTAGTGGTATCTAGGCAACAATCAACACATGGGGTGTTGAGATCTCACAAAACTTTAACTATTGAAACTTTTTCCACATTGATTTGCATTGATATTCACATGTCAAAGAACTAGGTTTTTTGAAATAAAATTAGTCACATAGTGGTCTTTGCAAGTGATCACAAGCTCCTACACTAGATATAGGCTCTTCAAATGAAGGCATAAAGAACTTAGAAACCTTAATTTATACACTATAAGTGGATAAGAGCACCCCAATTTAGACAAGATAACCACCACTCTAGTGTCCTCTTCCCATCACTATTTTCCATGCGTAGATCTAGTTCCAGGATCCTAATTCCATCACCAAACCTCTTTGCACAACAAGTTTCTTATCCAGATTCTTCCTAGAGGCATATTTTATAGCTAAGTATTTATTTATCCATAAACTTTGATATTTTAAAAAAATTATAGAATATAGTAGTCCAAAATTAGTGAATTTTATCTTTTTTATATTATTCTCTTGATTTTTCATAGTAATGTTGTCATCTAGGGTTTTCACATAAAATCCCAAAGTTGATAAAACATATTGGTGAACCTATCTCCTTTTCAAATATTTAAAAACCCTAAACACATGTTTATAGGGTCTGTATCCTTATTTTTCCTATTTTTAGTTCTTGTGTTAGGATTTATTAGATATGATGTATTCTATTATAGCAATAATATTCCAAGTTTTAGTGTCATATTTTATGGATATGAAAGAATATTTTCCTCTTCCTCCTAACCTCCAATAGGGTGATAACAACTTTCCCTATGTTTGGGTCCATAATATCACTACTCTAATTAGTAATCAAGCTATCCTTCCTCAATCCCCTCCACCTCCCACATATCCACTCTAGGGTGTGTACCTATATAATCAATCTAATGCACCTATAGTTTGCATTTATGAGACTATAAAGGATCAAATCATTAATATGTGAAATTAATAATAGTTTTACAGAATAAAAATTAGTTTTTAGTGAAAAAATCACATTATTAGAAAATAGATTCACATGTCTCAACAATCCAAAATATGTTAGTGTTAATCATGTATGTGCATCTTCATCTAATTAAGTTGTGCTAAGAAAGTTTCACATCAAAATGAGAAATTACAATAAAATACATATACAATAAGTGATTAAAAATGTATGCAAAGCTATAATAAGAGTTAATGTGAGATTTTAAGGGAAATGATTCAAAATAAGTTGATTAAACTACCTCCCCTACATCCTCTAAGGAGATCAAAATAATATTGTGCATATCATAAAATGCATGGGCATCACATAGATAATTTTTTGGCATTGAAAAATATAATACAAATGTTCATTGATAGTGGTGATACTATCATTAATAAAATATTAAAAAAAACCACAATGGAATAAGAAAAGTACAAAAAATGACAAAATTAGAATTAGCACAAAAGTGGTTGCTTAAAGACAAATCAGAGCAAAATAAGATTCAATAAGAACAATTAGAATAAGAAAAGATGAAAAGAGATAAGTTAGAGAAAGAAAGAGAACAAAAGGAAAAAGATCTAAAAAATAAGTTACAAAGGGAAATTTTGAAAAACAAAGATTACAAAAGCTACAACAAGCAAAAGTGAAGTTACTACAAGAGAAGTTATAAAATCAAAGTTATGATAAGTGAAAACCATTCTTAAAAGAGGGTTTCTAAAAAATAATCTAAAAATCATGAAATACCTAAAAAATATATAATTTTAAGTGTGGTGTGAAAGGAGTTGACTAAAAATCATTCATCTTTTCTATAGCCTTTAATCATTAAGACACTCATAGATGGCAATCAATGTACGCATGTTGTGATCAATAACACTATTAAAATGAATGTTAGTAACATTCCACTCTTAAAATTTATTAGTTATGATAAGAAATATCTGGGTAAGATTAATTTATATAAATCATTTATTATATCCATTGGGCTACCTTGCATATTTGGGCCAAAGACATGTTCAGTGGTATTTCATGTATGTCCTAGTTTGGCACAATACAACACTGAATTAGGAATATCATAGATGATAGAAATGGGGGAAAAATAGATAAAGATCCAAAACATGTCACATTTATGCATGAGATTAAAATGATGAAAATTCGAAGGGAAGATATAATTTTTTCAAAATAAGAGCAATAAAAAGCAAGCATGTATTCTGTAGACACCTAAATCTGGCCACTGATAACATCCAACCAAGCTTTTGACCAATTTCCACCTAAAATGCATAATTTGGCCTAAAAACACTAAAACACACTAAATTATGTGAAAATGACATATTAAAGTGCTTATTTTGGCTAAGGTATCATTAAATGAGGCAATGTAATTTATGGGCTAGCTAAATTTGATTAGATCATTTTGAGTCAGAATGCCAATTTAGCACTTAGGTGCTTTGAAGTACTCTTTCCTATAAAATATCTTGCATGATACATGTGCCTTTTCTTTTTTTTATAACATACTAAATGGGACAATGGATCCAATTCATCTAACATTAACTTCCAATTCTAATCTAGTCAAAATTTGGACCGATAACAAGGCATTCTGATCAATTTAAGTAATTTGTGCACAAAGTGCTTAAACATGCTTAAGAGATAATTAATCTAAATCAATGCCTACTTAATAATTCCACATAAACCTGTTGAATAATTTTTTTTGGAAATTAATATTGAATTTCTACATTATCAGGTCACCTCATTTCTTGGGAAGACATCCCTAGGCCACAAATGCCACAAATATCAAGATTCATGCCCTCCATGCCTAATCAATACCTTCCATGATGCCCTCTATGCCTCTTAATTGCTCCTCTATCCCAAATATCGATGAGCCTACTTATCAATTTTAATTGCATAATTGTATTAATACTTAGCCACTCATCTCAATCCTGAGATGGATAGTTTAGGTTGATTCTAGACAATCTCAAAAATCTATAAATAGAGCAGCCATGAACATCATTTCTAAGACGTGATTATGCAAAGTTATAATGAAGAATTGACTAAAAAGATTCAAGAAACTAGTGTTACCATGCCAAATTGATTCCAAGCCAAGCCAAGCCATAAGCCAAAGGTTCCAAGGAGAGATGGAGGTAGCCAAGCTTCCTTTGATGAAGACTTCATGAGCATAAGCTAAGAAAACCATTGCAACAAGCATTTTGGAGCATCTAAGAAAGGTAAAAGAAGGTTTCTTTTGAATTTTAGTTGTGTGTTTCATTCATGTTTTTTAACTAAGATCTCCCTAGTGTCTAGGTATAGATATGTTATGTTAGTTAGTGTGTTTCTTTCATTTTGTTTTCATTTTGGAGCTAACACCATATTAACCATCCTCTCTTGATTCAAATTCCTAGATTCACATATTCAAGTAGCATACAAATAGATATAAGTAATGGAATATTAATTAATGCACATGACACAATACACATTAAAAAGGAGAAATAAAAAAATTTAATACCATAATATGGGGAAGTTCCTTATTCATATTAAGATATAACAAAATACAAGTGTCATTTCATAAGCTCAAAACCTAGATGATGATTATAACAATTTAGATTAGTATGGTCCTGATAATACTAATTATATAGAATATGAATATGACAATTTTATATAACCTACATAGCTACATGATACCCTTCATTTGAAATATATCACCATTAATTTGTTCAACATGAGATCTAGTGATGGTAATAATTTTAAAAAAGTCATACGTTAGTATCTTTCTCTCTATTTCTCATTTCATACATATGAAAAAATATAAAAATAATAAAATATTATATAAAATAACAAAATCAAGACCTATGCATAATTATATGTACTTTTTCATACATTAATCAAGTTGTGAAAAATATTGTATATATGTTTTATCTAATTTTATATCATACATGCTTCACTAATGTATATGAGTGACTTTAGATTACACATGATATCATTCCTGTAACTAATAACATGTGATTTTATTGTTACACACTTAGAAATATAATTTAGATAGGAGTGTTATGGAGGACATGAGTGCACTACTCTAGTATCCCTCACCCAATTATTGTCCTAATTAACTTAGACTATCATTACTTAGTTACAGACTTCACACAAGCTTCCTACAACATGTACATTCATCAGCTATCTCATTAGGGGAATGGTAAACACAAGTTTTATCCTTCTTTTCCCACATTATATTACTCAAACACTTATTAATTTAAATTGTTTTACATATTAAAATATTTTTCCCTCACTAACATTGGATATATTATCTCATATCTTAGTTACTAAATATTACTTAGATTACAACTTAGCTCTTGTTAATTAACATACATAATCATACATACTTTTTATATTGCTTTTCCTAGATTAGTATCATGTATTCACTTATCTATTTACTTTAAGGATAAGTATGTTATTACAAAGTATCCCTAATATTTTATATCTCTTATTGTATGTTTGTGAGGACATTTGAACATGTCCTTGTGTGTGATTTCACATCATGGATGTGGACATTTTAACACATTCTTATATGTGTATCTAAGCCTATATGGTTTATTTGTATGTGCATGATGGTATTTGAACATGCCATTATATGTGTCTTCTATTAAAGTGAGTGACATTTGAACATGTCCCTTGTTTATGGCCCATTGGCCTTATATTATGTGTTTTGTGTATTGTACATGTACTCTTTAATTGTGTGTGTCATGGGCATGATGCTTTGCTTGATTATTTGTTTAGATTTATATGGCATGATTGAAATCATGCATTACTCCTTAAGTAGTTCTATTCAACATTATATACTTAGTTACTCATTTATCTACATGTTTAATTATCATAGTTATATAATCACACTTCTTATGAGTGCTTATTTTAACATGCATCTTACATTATCACTATGCTCAAGTTACTTAAAAAATGATGTCATTTTTACTTAGATTTAAAATTTTACATCATAAAAACCTATTACAAAACCTTTTATTTTGATTTAAGTTCTTATAAAGGCTCATCAACTCACCTCAAAAGAGGTAGAATTCATGGAGGCTTGTCTTAGAGACAAGATTTCCCAAATTAGTACACAAACATGATATAATAGTGGTTACATAGTTCGCATAGTTTTAGGCTAAAAAAACATATAAATTTAATTTGGACAAGAGTGCCACATTGGATAGGAGAGCATTACTGTAGTGTCCTTCCTATCACTATTGTCCAAAGGACAAAAAAATAGACATTTCCAAAATTTATCAGAGCCTTAATTTACTTAGATCAATATTGAATAGTTTTAGATTATTAGTTTTTATAATCACTCAAAATTACACAATTTTGTCTCACATTTGCTCAGTTTAGGTGAAATCATGTGCAACATGTTTTCCAAATTGGCACTCAAGTTATACTTAGAATCATAGTTGTTTTACTAAGTCTTATAATTTATATGCACCAAATAATAGTTGGTGAAATGTGCACAACACATTATTTCCTCATTATACTAGTTTTATATAAGGATGATTCACTATTTGCACCAATATCTACAAAAAAATTTGTACTATATATATATATATATATATATATCATGGTTCATATAGGGATTCAAAGATACTCCACTATGCTAGAATGATGATAATAGAGTCAAGCACACTTGAGTTATTGAACACACCCAATTAAAAATGAGGATTGGGGCATGCATAGTCAAATCCAAGTTATTCAATGTTAATACAAGTACACAATCCACCACAATCACGAGTTTTACACTAGGTTTTGCACTAGGAAAACATAATGGTTCACATACCCAATCAAGCATATTCACTCCTTGCTACTCTATATTTTATCATCTTTCACTTTTTATCATTTATCTAAAGTAAATATTGATATTACATATGTTTCACTGTAGGTTTCTGCATGGAGCATAGTTCAACATTATGGCATACATTCATGACTCTTTCCCACATATAAGTTCATGTATGCAATCTTTTTCATTTTATTCTAGTACTTCCACTTTGATGAATTAATAAAATAATGGGGGGATTTAGATAAGTAAAATTAACATTTAAGCTAAAACCATGAACTTGTGACCACTATTTTACACACTTATCTCTAGACCTATCTTAGGTCCCCTTTTGATCACTTTTGACCACTTTACACACTCTTCTAAGATGATATAGACCCTTTAATGAACTTAACCCTATCTTACTAAAATTAATGCATATTTTAGGCCCTACCTAATAATGATCATGACAAAATCACCCATTAGAAAAGATCACCCTAGGGGATAGGATCACACTACTTTAGTGTCCTTCTTCCCTCTCCTATATTACTACCAAATAACAACTAATTTACCAAATTTAAAGCTATAGGAAGGTTGTACCATGTCCTTGAGAATCCCCATTTGAAATATTTTCAATGATATTACTATATAAGCACTTTTCAAACTATTTGGAACATAAGAGGTTTTCACACCAAAAATGACTAGAATTACACTTACACATTGAGAGTAGAATATCCATTTTTCCAAATTTTGATTGCATACAACCTTATTAGCCCATATTTAAAGTATGATTACATGTCATAGGTCATAATTAATTTTTAAAACATAAAATCATGTTAGTATTTCACCAATATATAACACATTGCATTTATTAATCACACCACCTTAGTATGGGAGAACTACATAAAGTTTAATCCCTCATTAGAGTATTAGTATGTAGGTAATGCTCAATACATGGGGTGTTGAGGTATCACCCAACTATAGACACTAAACCATTTTTACCATTGATTTGGATTAGTCTTAACATGTTAAGGAACTAGGGTTTTTGAAGGAAAATCAATAACACATTGGTATCCACAAGTGATCACAAGCTATCACACAAGATAAAGGTTCTTATAGATGAAGGTACAAAGATCCTAAAAACCTTGATTTCTTCACTATAAATGGATATGAGTGACCTAGTTTGAATAATAATGACACCCCTCTAGTTTCCTCTTCCCAACACTATTATCTAGGCCTAGATCTAGTTTTAGGATGATGATTCTAGTCACTAGACCTCTTTACACAATAAGTTTCAGATATAGATTCCTCTTAGAGGAATAATTTATAGCTAAGACTTTGTTTCTCCATACACTTTTCCATTTTTAGTAAGTTTTCCTAATAATTAGTTCTAAATTAGTGAATGTTATATTTTTTATATTATTTTCCTAGTTTTGCACAATAATGTTGTCATCTAGGGTTTTCACATAAAATTAAAAATTTGATAAAACATAATGTTATATTATCTTGAGTAATCCATTTCCATATTCTAGATAATTATTTCCTCCTTCATGGATAGTTACAATAATAGTTGGATCGTAATGGTTACCAAAGGTGTCTAAATTTACAAGGTAGTGTCCCATATTATTCAAATAACTATTTTTCAAATTCAAATACATCCCTCAAGTTGGCCCACATGTTTCTCATGTTGGTTATGGATGTAAATTACCAAAATAATCATACATACATACACACATGCACGCGCGCACGTGCGCACGTGCGCGCGCGCGCGCGCACACACACACACACACACACACACACACACACACACACACACACACACACACACACACACACACACACACACACACACACACACACACACACACACACACACACACACACACACACACACACATTAAGTCTATTTGTTTCTAGCACTCACTTATATCTCACTTGGTCATAACCTAGAAAACTATCTACACTTTGAGAGATCTATTTTCATATCCTTAAGACATTATCCTAGAGCATCCAAATCTGAAAACCCATCAAAATAATAGTCCTTACGCTAATTATAAACACCTAAAGTAAGGTACAAGTTTTATACTATCAAGTGTTGAGATCCAAAGTGTTTCATTGCAATGTAGCATATCACTGTTGATCACACATACACATATGTAGGAGAACTACATATGGTTTGATCCCTATTCAAAGTAATGGGATGTAGACAATGTTCAACCACTCAATGATGTGTTGTTGGGGTAATCAAATTATTTATAATTATTTTTGAATTTTTTTATATTAATAAACTAAAACCTTTTATAATTTAAAGTGTATAAGATATTTCCTAAATTATGCATATCTAAATGTAATAACCAGATTGAGATTCATTAATCACACTTATTATTTATAGAAATGACTAAGAGGATAGTGTACTTAGTTTTTGTCTATTATGTTCCAATTTATGTTCATGTAAAATCACCATAATTCCTCTAAAATGGATTTTTGGTTTCTCAGCTCAGGGGAAGGACTATAAGAATCTTCTTGGACAAATCTAGCAATGTTTAAATGCCTATGGTTACTAAATATGTTTGTTGTTTATTATAATTATCTTATATTTTATAATATTTTTTTTCTATAGGTCACTATTCTCACATGTCAATATGTTTCATGTGTATTTTTAGATGTTTGGTCCTATGTGAAAAATAACATTTTTTATTCCTTTGCCTTAAAACCATAGCTCCACTTTTGATACTTTGTTAGGCCTATAAAAATGGGTTTAAAAAATGGGTTGGATAGTCCCAACCATACCCAATTATATGGTTGAGCATTACCTATGTTTCAATTATTCAAATAGGGATCAAAACACGTCTTTATTCCACCTATGTGGATTTTTTTGAATATTGATACACTAGTAGTAGCCATTTTTTTACTTTCAACACTTGACAATATGTAAATTTAATCTTTATTTTGATGTTCAGACTTGGCCTTGTGACTAGTCCTTTGAGGGTTTTCATATTTGGATGATTTAGGGTAGTGTATCAAGGATTTTTAGATGTATTCCTCAATAAATAAATGATTTTACAAGTTTTATATATATATATATATATATATATATATATAGGTAATTTTATTTCCATATATGACATAGAAAATGTTTGGGCCAACCCAATGGAAACATTTGAATTTTTAAAATATCCATTTATATATCTTAGGATTCTACTAGAGAATGACGATGATACTATTAACTAGTAGTATCTGATCATTATTGGAATCATCTAAAATAGATAAGATAATGATCTAGAGAATGAAGATAATAGAATAGTTAAGCATAAACTAAGGAGATCTTATATGTGTATGATGGAAAATTGAGAAGGACCATCTATAGAATATTTAAACATAGACTAAGGAGATCTTATATGTGTATGCTAGAAAATAGAGAAAGAACATCTCATGGATATGTGAATGGTTATGAGTGAATGTGAACATGATTCAATTATGTATGTACAAGTCATGTGAGTTAAGTATTAGTAAAAAATGGCAATATCAAGTGTCTAATAAAAAATTTACACATGTAAAAATTATTCCATTTTAGTCTAGTATTGAAAATGTTAGATTAAAATTATAGAGTAACAATCTTTTTTACTTTGATATAACCACATTTTTAATCTTTAGGTTTGCCTTGACTATCCATATTGATCCATGAAAAATCTATAATGATATATGAAAAAATTAATCTCCACCCATGATTGGAAATATAAAACCATATAAATCATTAAAATTGAAAAAAAATGAATGAATATACATATGAGTGTGAGAATCAAGCTATCACTTGCAATTAGCTAGAGAATGTCATGCAGTGATTATGTCCCAAAGAATGTAAAATTTCATCATAAATATGTTGGTGGAACTAGTACTAGGTTCATATGCCAAGGTGGAACCCCATAATAGGGTCATAAGTAAAATGAAAACTTTGAGTCAATCGTTGTAAGTAGATTTCAAACCCAAAGTGCTTATATAGTTATCTTTATTATCATCATAGAAAATAGAAGAAGTATATGCATGAACAATATTAATGCCCCATAATCTATTCCATATGTACTAATGTGATATCAAATTTAATAAATATGTATGTCATTTTGTCCAATTTGAGCCAATATGATAATTTGATTCATGTAAAAGGATAATTATGCTTAATATGATCCCTATAATATGTATCACCATGTCATATAATATGTCACTTTTTATTGTGAAAATACCCACATATGCCCTAAATATCTATAAATATTTTTGAACATGAATCATAATCTATCCTAATATGTATCAATATTTTAATTTGAATCATGTAATTTGACCTAAAATTTGAATTATCTCTTTGTTAAGGTTGGAATATATTTGTTAATAATTGAATATATTTGTCAATCCCACTAGTATACACCCATTTTTAGGTGAGGGATGTAACTTGTGAATTAATTCTCTCATAAAAAGGAGTTATACACATCATGTTATATAAAAAATGATTTAAACATAGAAGGCACATGTACTAACATGATTAGATTATATCATCATATAAATACAATATCATTCATGCACATATGATACATGTATCCTAAGGCATACAAGTGTAATTGCAAGATAGATATTGTATGCATAAGATAGATGAGTTACAACTATCCTCTTTCTCTAAATGGACCATGACTTGAATAAGGTTAATCAAATAGACCCTACATATACTTATATGAATGGGTAAGGGCCTAGGATGTATATACTTTTAAAAAGGATAATTTAAAACTCAAATTTCATGAGGAATTGGTTCTAAATCCTAAGCCTGTGAAAAGGATATATCTCTCACTATACCTCAACAAAGCTAAATTATTGTGACTATGAATGTAAATATATGAGTAAAATAAATTATTATAAGGGGTAAAATTAAAGGAAGTGATGGGTAGGTGATTTTAAATTAGGTAAGGTGTAATGGTCAACTAAATGGGGTCTATACAACCTAAGATGATGAATGGAAAGCCTAAGAAACTCTATATTTATACTATATTATTTAGTATAAGGAATAACCTAATCAATGATACACATATACATTTACAAAGTAATAAATAACATCTAATCTACTAAATAAAGGAAAGAATGAAGGGATAAAAATGCATACCTTATGGTGGACTCAATGCTTAAATATCCCCCTTTAGATCAAGTAGAGATTTTTAAGAGATGTTTTAAGTTGAAGACCCCAAATGATTAGATAAATACCTATATATTCTTAGTTATGAACTAACAATGACCTATCCTATTGAGCTTAAATGGCACCACAAGACAAAAACTCCAAGATAAGGTTTTTAACGACTAATTATCGCACATAATTCTTTAGGGTGGAAATGTGAGTGGAAGCAGAGTGTATGGATGTGATATATCCTATAAAAATGAAATATGTCCCCTTTATGTATGGATCTAATACCAAAAACTAACCCTAAACTTTAATTTGATAGTACCGGCTAAAATGATATAGTCTATTAGGATGTCATCTAACTCAAAATTATATAATCCTAGCTAATATAGTTGGGAAGATAGGTTCAAGCTCAAAATTATATTGTCCATGCCGATTCGATACAAGGAAAGACAAGTAGTAAAAAATTGTATTAAACATTAGGAAATAATAATAATAATAATAATAATAATAATAATAAAAATAATAATAATAATAATAATAATAACAACAACAACAACAACAACAACAATAACAACAACAATAACAACAACAACAACAAGAATAATAATAATAATAATAGAAGTATAAATTTACATTTAGATATGGACATCTACTTCATTATACTTTAATATTATAAATACACACATACATACATAGATATTTAAAAATTTTGAGAGTGGTTTCAAACCTATAGGAATTACAATGCATATTTTAGGTTTTGGAGGGTCTTATTATATTTTTGGCTTATACAAATTTTAATGTTTTAGAATATCAAACTTGTCCATATTTTAGGGTTTTAAAATTTTAGGGAGACATCATAGGAGGCATGAATGTTATATGAAGGAACACATATCTCACAAAGTACCAAGATCCAATTCCACCCCATTCTTGGTATACCATATAAGGTATGAACTCAGGGAGATTGATTCACTGAAAAGACCTTAAAAGAGAAACTTCTAGTAAAGTGATAAAGTGAAAATATCAAGTGTATACAAATATAACAACTAGGCATGTAATAATAGTCATAATAATAATGACATTATAGATATTAAGAATTGGTAGTAAACCATGCAGAATATGCATGATTTGAATCATGGAATCACACACAAATATAATAATGTGTGATATGAATCATGAAACCATGATCTAATTAATTAGTCATAGATATTTATCCACACATATGCACAAAATGTCATGATCATGACTCACAAAATCACTCAAGACATGTCATGAACTTGATTTGACTCTAACTTGACATATAAAATATTTCCATGAGATGGACTAGAGGATCCTTGACACAACTCATGCATGATAAAACATAATATATGCACTCATATAATCACTCAAAATAACACTCAATGTCACACACATTAACAGTCACACTATGTAATCATCAATAATATTCAATCATGAAGCACACAATGGTCACAAAATATCATGCATAATAATCAACATATAATTTAATACAAATTCAAGGATAAAATGATGTAATAGTCATCAACAACAAACACACATAGAATAAGAAAAGTTAGTCTACACAATCAATCCGTGTCATCATTATACACAATAAAGTATAGTATCCATAGAATGTATCACTCTAGAGTATATAAAGAAGAAAAAATCATGTATTATCAATTTAAGTAGATCAATATGATCAATATAATGGTCATCAAAATATATAACATGTATACTGATGTACCAAGATTCCCCTAATGTAGGCATGCCCTTAATTGGGAAGGTAACCCCTAGGTGTAGAAATGTCCCACATCTAAATTCCCCCATCATATATAACTTATATGTCCTACATCACACTCATGTATACCATGTAAAAAATGTGTATAATAATTGATATGAAATATGCCATTTATATGGTAAATATCATAAAGCATTCATGCATACTAGTAATAAATGTCATGCTTAGGTCATTTTTTTTGAATTTTTAAATATGACTATGTGAAACTTGTAGGTTTAAGATGGTATCCAAGGGATGCATAGAATAATATGGATGATCTAGTGATAAATTTTGAGATTTGGATATAGTATCTCATCAAATGTCCATATGTCATCATAATTATCATCTTCATATATGTTTACGTCAATCAAGTTCATATTTCCCTTTTCTATTTATTAAATTTTATACACATGTATTGCATTTTCTTCAGTTGTTTATATTAGTTCACACTTTTTCTTATGAAATAATACTATCTCATTTATCCTTGAGTATTTTATGTTTTGAGCTTTTCTTATTTTTTATATCATGTTAAATCATAATTATATTACCCTAAAACATGAATGTAACAATAATATTTATGATATCAATGTAGCTTGCATATTTCTAAGTCATTTTTATCTAAGTGTATAATGTATTTGTTTCATAGTCCACATGAAAATTATAAAGGTATACACAACTTTATCCCACAAGCAATCAATAGGGAAATATGCCCTATCCATCCATCATAATGTATATTGTGTTGTAATTCATTTATATTGTAATACACATTGTAGAAATGTAAATCTACATGTATTTTACAATTTTTCTTTGTAAATTAGAATCTATTCTTGATAATAAAAATTAATGTTTACTTGAATAGTTAGTGGGTCATTTCATGAGCACTTTTACTCTCTACATAATTTATTCCTAGATTTATTCCTATTGTAAATTGCTATTGGTGGATTATGGTATATATAAATTATTTATATGCTCCCTTCATCCTTAAAATTATAAATCTTTTGATTTAATATTGAAAAACTATTTTTATCATGCATAGTTATTATATTAAACTTAAAAAATGATTTTCCCTATTTTTTTGATTAATTAACCATAAATTTATGTCAAGTAATAGGTAGAGAAATCAAATGGTTATCAACTAACATATGTAACATAGTGCTCAATTTATCTTGATCACTAATAATCTATAATTTGATTATAAATTATACATCCATGAAATTATTTGAATCTATTTTTGATAAAAATAATAAATGTTTTGATGCCAATATATGTAAAATTTCATAGATAATAGAATGCTAAAGATTAAAATAAATAATAATATTAATTTAGAAATTAATAAATATGGAAAACTACTATTTTTGGAAAACATGAAGTATAAATTTACTTAGATAAAATCAATATTTTTGTTAACTATTCCATGTATTTTAAAGTGGATATTATAAAAATATGTTACTCTACATGCTCAAGATCAAGAAAAAATTTGAAACTTCTCCTAGATAGGACTATTATATTTGGACTGTAACATAGGTTATTTGAGTCTATTAACTACGGACTTGTCTCAATTTACTGTGGATAATAACTGATAAGAAAAAGATAGAAAAAGTATAACTCTAATAGTGTAGATCAAAATTATAATTTAATAAATTCTTGGATATGACTATTGTATCTAAATATTAGCGTAGGCCACTCGAGTCTTTTGACAATGCACTTTTCAACATTGACTATGAAAAAAATATGACTATTGCTTCATCTAAACCTATGTTTGTTAAGTAGGTTGGGATATTTTAGATTTAATTATGCCATTAAAAATTTATTATTTTCCTTATTTTGTCTTTGAAACCATAAGGGCATCTTGAAATATTGAAACTTGAAATAATAAAGAAGTGTAATGGGATGAGTTAACCTTAATCACCCCCTTGATAATTGACTGCTACCTATGTATTTAATATTCCAAGGAGCGAAATCAAGCCCATGTCATTATCCAACCTAGATTTATTATGTAATTTTTCTCCTTTACTCTATGTATGCAACTATAAATATGGATTTATTACTTGAAAATGATAGATCTTGAATTATTTTGAGATGATTTAGACTTGGGTTATGGCTACTATATATACACAATATTTTTAAAATTTATCATATACTAACAATTTCTATCTTATGAGAACTTATTGAGTTTCAAACTCTTTGATTACATGCCTTAAAGGGTGCATTGGAAAAGGGGTGGGTAGGATTTTGGTGTTTCACAAGATTATTGGTCCCTATACCATTATCTAAAACCACTATAAGTCACTTTTATCCAACTCCCTAAGAAACTAAAACCCATTTATCCACTCCTATAATAAATTCACCTTATAAAATATCCCCTAACTAAGCATACGCCCCTTTTATTCATTTACCTACTATGTCAACCTGGTCGATCTTGTTAAGGATTGAGTGCATGTTATGAAAATATGTCAGCCCGATTGACCTATTTTGAGACCTAATGACTAATTTTTCCACCTAAAAATATCAAGCCAGTTAATCTTGTCAGATAAATTCTCAAGAGATTTAGGGTCAATCCTTGGCTATAAATACCCACTTTACTTCAATCCAATGAAGAGGAAATTTCTTTTTTCTCATTGTTACAACTGATAATTCTACTATTTATACACTTGAGGATTCATTGCTTAGGGTCTTACCTTGGAGAGAAATAAACTTGTCTTATGGTAAAGTCTTGGATGAAAAGTAAGAGTCTTTTATCTTATATATGATTTCTATAATGTGATACTTATAAAACCATAAAAATCCTCTTACAAAACACCATTGGCCAAGGGAGGGATTGAGGCATGACAGGTTCAATTCAAGGTAAGTATTCCTAAATTTTACTCTTTCATTTAGTAGAAAGATATTTCTCAAAGTAATAGGATGAATTTTTAATAATTTTTTAGTTTACCTTTACATTGACTTGAGTTGATTTCTTTTTACATATTTTGTTTTCTTTTTTTAACTATCCTCCTTTATGCCACAAGCTTTAGTGATCACTAGATTATATTTATTTTATGTATTGTAGGCCTAGTTAGGGTTATTTCATAACATAATTTGCCTAGAGGCTTTGGAACCCTCTCCTTTGGTTTTGTGTGGTAAGATATCCCTTAGTTAGGTTTAACAAATCTAAATTAGTCATGTCATGATATAAATAGTTATGCAATGATGTTTTGTAAGATTACCTTATTTGAGATTGGATTCCAATAAGTAAGATAATTTTTAGATCCATCTTAATTTATTACATACATTTTGGTGAACCTAACATGGACCTAACCCTTGGAATTTTTAATTTTTCAGTTATAGTCAACTGGATTGAGCTTGTTGATCCAGTTTTATATTTTGTGCATAGGTTTTCAATCAAGTTGAGGCTATCGATCCATTTTTATATTATGTGCACAAGTTTTCAAATCAATTGGTTCTATCAATCCATTTCCATATTCTGTGTATAGGTTTCCAACTTCATCGACCTTATTTAACTAGTTTTATTCTCTATGCATAGGTTTTTTAGTTTTAACCAACTAGATTGAACTAATCGATCCAATCATTATTATATCTTTTGTGTCTAACTAAATTGACCAAATCAATTTTGTTCATTTTTGTATTTCAATTTTAGTTAATGAAGTCAATTTGATTGATATAGTTTCATTCTCATATTTTTTTATCAATTTTATTTAAACTAGATCGATTAATTCAATTCTATTTAATAACACTCTTTTATACCTTTATAGGATTAAAAACACACTAGGAAGACCCAGTCAAATAATAATCAACATTTAAAAAAAAATTACTAAATCAACTTGGGAAATCTTGTTCTATCCTCTAGGTTTATTATAAATCATTTAGTCTTTCCATTTTGTCAATTCTTAAGCAAATTTCACTTCCTTTCAGTTAAAATTTAATTTTTATACTATTTTCCTCAATTTTTTAGTTCTATAAAATTGCACTCACATAATCAAATAGATTAACTAGATCAATATAGTTTTTTGCCTATTTTACTCCATAAAATTAAGTTGATTTTGTTTATTTAAACTATTTTTTCAATTGGCTGAGTTGATAAGCTTGACTTTGTTCTATAATATTTCTCGACTAGATCAACCTACTTGATATTGTTTTATATGTTTCAAATTTATATCATAAGTAAAGGATTTAAAATCTATATTTCATAGTAATTACAATCACTTTATTTTTTTATTTCATGTATTATTTGTTTTCTTTCAAAAATCTTAACTTGGTTTTTGACAAAATTGATTTTCACCTTTATTTTCATCTTGCTTAGCTTTCTCTAGAAACTATATACCAAATTTTTTAAAACTAATTAACTAATATCATGAAGGGATACATGATATTATATTTATGGTCCTTATTTATCATTTATAGATATTTTGGTGTGAGGGGATTACCCCAATACTCATATCTATAGTACAAAAATAAACATGTTCTTTAGTTCCCACATACCTCATGGTATTTTAGAAACACCTATGATTTACCTTTTTTTTAAACCTTAAGAATCCATCCATTTGATTTTTTTTTTTTCTTTAGTTAGTGGTTAGTAGTGATAAGTTACTTATAACTTATCTTTAAAACTAGGTTTAGTAGGCTATGTGAATGACACTTCCTCTATAGTTAACACTTTAAAACATTGGGTTGACATTATTCAATGGACAAGACAATATCTTTGGAAACCTACATTATCAAACACAACCTTTAATACAATTTCTTGATATTATTTTTGGATAATTAGTTATCATCTAAATTAAATTCCTATTACTTGACGTTTATCATTCTATGTTATATTATAGAGTGTATTAACCAACATTGATACAAGTTATGTGCTATGTGTTTCAACTATATCAACCAATTATATATTTTATCCTCTATGATTAACGTTATTTCATTATTTAAAAATAAATAATCCAACCTTAAATATTTTTAACTTTTTTTCCAGACTATCAAACTAGATCGACTAGTTAGATCTATTCTATTTACAAACTATTTTGTTTCACTGAGTTTCTAACTAGATTAATGAGCTCAATCTAGTCTATTTATAGACTATTCTACTTCATCGAGTTTTTAACTAGATCAACTAATTCAACCTCATTAGTTTATATACTATTTTACTTAATTGAGTTTTCAACTAGATCGACAAGCTCAACCTGCTTAGTTTATAGACTATTCTATTTTCCTACAAACTAGAACAACTAGCTTGACCTCATCTATTTATATATTTGTATGTTATCTTGCTTACCCAACTAGATCAACCAGCTTGAGTTAGTATCTATTATTGACATAGTTCATCTCCAAATTATTTGGTATTTTCCTATTCAAAAAACAAATACATCGAATAGATTAATTTTATACCACTTGAATGACTTATTTCATTATCATACTATTTTGATTTCCCTATTTAGAAACCAAGTAAATTGACCAATTTGAATTCATACCTAATAAAAGATACAGTTCATTTTTTGACTATAATTTAACTTATTTGGATGATCTAGTCCCTTTGAAGGCTTATCTAGTTTTATTTCAAAAGAAAATTTCTCTAAAAAAATCTACACATTATTCTTCTTCTTTCTACATTTTTTTATAATCATAAAATCACCTATCAATATTTTACTTCATAATCTTAACCCATTTAAAATATACACAGCTTTTTCTTTCTTACCCACCCTAGAAACTCAATAAGATAATCTCTCATTGTGTACTCATTCCCACACTTCATCTAACCCTATTAACTACAACATGGTTCAAATAACCTAAAGTGATGATTTAGATGGATTTAACCTATTTCATACTTCTCACAATAATACCCTATCTAAACTTCCTTATTATACCATTGGATTAATATATACTAACATATAAAATACTCCTATAGGGAATCCTCCTATAGGAAACATTATTATCCCTAGCCTTGGGAATGTTCCTCTTTAAAACACTAATAATCAAAGTCATCCATTATATCTTAACACTAACAACCAAAATACACCTATCAACACCACTAAAATTATTGTTCAAATGGTTCAACAAATGAATGTTATGAAAACAAACACAAATTAATGAATGATGCAAATGTAACATCACATATTACAAATGACTAATCAACCTCATCTTATCATTACTCAAAATAACCAAAATTTTATTCCACCTCAACTTAGAGATACCAATGGAAATACCATTCCTCAATGTATGATGCATAAAAATATGCTTTAAAATCTTCAAAACAAACCATTTTCTCCTTTCATAGTATCCATTGATATTGGAAATATATATCCAACCATTAAATATGATGGAAATAAATACCTAGCCTCTTTTCTTAAATCATTTGTAATATATACAAGGAATGGATGCAAACCAATACTTTTGCTACTACCAAAAATTTAGGGAAACATTCATAGGAAAATTTTATAATAGTATAATTAACTCTCTCAACATTCTATATCACAATTAAAATATTTAGTCAATGCCTTAAATAATTTCAACAAATGATCTCCCAGAAAATTGTCTTAGTCATTTTTTAAATGCTAGGAAATTACCCTTATAATCCTCCCTTACTTTCATCAAATGATGTATCTCATAAATTAGATCACAACATGATTGACAATAATATTTTTAAATTATTTATCAATAATTTAAAACCTTATCTCTAATACAAGGTTCAAACTTTTCACCCATAAAATTTAAATAATCCATTTGATCAAGCTAAAAGATAATATTTCCTTATAAAACAATGAGCCAACCCATAGCTCAATCAAAGAATATTTTCAAACTTCAACTAATACGATTACAAGTTATAATCCTCAAACAAACTTAGGAGTAGTTAAAATAGATAATAAACTCTTTCCCACTCACCATTAATGATAACACAAATGAATTAGTTATTATCTCCATTTAAACCTTTCATCTAAAAATTAATGCCCCCCATCATGGTATGATCCTAATAAATTTTATTGGTTTCATGCTTATATTCATCATTTTCACAAAACATGTCACAAACTTATCAAATTTGTAGTTTCCTTCATCTTAGGTGACATATTTAACCATGATACTATGATCAAAATATATCATCATGATCATCCCAAAACTTCTCAAAATAAATAGGGTACTAACCCATACTCTCAAAACCTCAAAAATCCTCTTCTCCTTATAATACAAAGCACTCAAATGACAATATTTGTGTAATTGATGCCAATTATGATTAATATTACACCAACTCTAATTATATAAAAGAAACTAAAGTCAAATATAGACATAAGCCTACTCACAAGCATCTTATCAGTAAACCTAAGAAATCCTCTACTGATGAACAATTAATTAAAGATACTACAACTAATGTACCCCCATATTTCAAACCAAAAAATAAACCACTTCCACAACTAGAACCCCAACCTAGTTCTCTTATCCCTATAAAAAAATCCATATCTCACAAACCTCATTTTGGTTATTCATCCTCTAAATCCTATAAGACTTTATTAGAAGTCATCTCAATCCTTGAAAAATTCCCCTTATGAAATTAGTTTGAACTTATCCCTATCATCATAAATTCCTTATACAATAATTACAAAACATCAAAGAACCACAATCTCATGATTCTAAAATCCATTCTAATGATCCTCCACTTAAAAAATTTCATACTATCAAAACAATATCCACATCCTCAAACATTTCCATAGAAATTATCAAATAATATATGATTAATGATGATATTATCTATCAATTAGATTATATATCTTACTTTATCAAAATTGGGATTAACAGTACTTTCATTTGAAAAAATTTAGTAGATGAAGGATCAGGTATTAATATCACCTCTCTTTGGTTAATTCAAAAAATTAGATACACCAAAGAATGTATTTGGATCCCACTTACCATCATACCTAGGATAATTGACACTAATCTTATGATTATAGATCTTAATTTATCTTAAAATATGCTCCTTGGTCATCCATGGACACATCACATGTGTGTCATTACTTCTTAAGGTAGTTGATGCATCAAATTCATACATAATGGAAAATGTAAAAAGATTAAACCAATCCTAATCCCATGGATTATTCAATTACCAAATCCTAAATACCAATTTCACAATCCTATTATTTCTCATATAAATAATCCACCTCTTCCTAAATTTGTTAACATGTATTTTGATTTACACATTAATCTCATAGATTCAAATGATGATGGACCAAATGAATTGAAAAATACTTGTAATACCTCTCAATTACCTCATTAAATAACATAATGGCTCCCTCCTTTACTCCCACATGACCACATCATTCCCATAATTGATGATACTAATGATACTGCCCCTCCATGTAATGCATATGAATCCTATTACACATAGGATACTTTCACTTGTAATGAATATGGAGTAGCAAAACCAATTCAATATACTTTAACTATGTCTCCTTGTAAATTTTGAAACATAAGTGTTTCCATCATTGAATCTCACACAAAAATTTATGCATGCATTATCTCTCACACATGTGATGATAATTATATCATGTCTCAAGCTCAATTATGAAATTTAGATGTACAAAATTATGGAATGACACTAGAAAAAACACATGACTTCAACCATGATGCCCATTTCATTCATATCTCATTCAATACTAAATCAAAACCCAATAGTTATTTACCCCTTAGTAATAAACCATTATTACACACCCCATGGGTAATCAAAGAAACCCAACTATGGAATATTCTAAACCTTCTACGTAACTTAATTAAATACCACCCAATTTACCAATAATAAATATAATATCCCCTTCTTACAATCATACTGATCAATCTAAATTATCACCATCTAAATATATCAAACTAAAATAAATTGAAACAACTCTTTCTAAATTATCACTTATAATCAAATCTATTTCACAAACTAGTATAAATACTATAGACCTTATTGATCTAGCTCAACTCGATCTCACCAACATAAAATCTTTGTCCACTACCTTACCTAAAATTACCTTATAAGCTAAAGAAAATAATTTGAGATAAATACATTATGAATATGATAGTAAAGATTATCAAATCATTGATATTGAAGTATATGTCTAATATTATGTACCTTTACCTATGATTCCTAATGAATAAGCTATAATATAAATCCTTGATGCTAGAGAACCCCAACTTCCATGGCAACATCATAAGCTTAGAAACTTTCAACAAAAGGTTTCCTATTTAAATAATTTAATTACTAGTGTGGACCCCAAAACACATCTTGTTTATTCCCTCCCTCCCAGTCCATATCATTTACAAGATGAAAATGATATGTTTATCAAAGAAACTTAAAAAAGTGAATATAGTACACCTACATGTCCTCAACCTATTACCATATCTAAATAACTCACCCCCAAAGAACATGATAAGTTTAGTATTTTATTTGATAAATATCATGAATTTTTCACTTGGTCATATGAATAAATTCCTATTAATTATCCTAACATTATTTTCCATGATATCATCACCTACCCAAATGCTAAACTTGTATGACAAAAGCAAAAAAAACTCCTTGAGATTTTTACCTTATATCATAAATAAATCATCAAAATTTTGGATGTTAAATTAATTAAACCTATTAAATAATTATAATAGGTCTTAAACATTATCCTTTTTCATTAAAAAATCATAATGGTTATTCACACATGTATCAAATTTTGTAACCTAAATTTATCATGTCCAACAGATAATTTTCCCTTACCATCAATTAATGCCATTATTAATTGTATTACTAGTTATGGATTGTTATCACTTTCTAATATACAACAAAATTCACATATCTCTTAATAATCAACATAAAACAACAATTACCATAGAATGGGGCACCTATCATTACATTAAAATGCCTTTCAATCTCAAAAATTTTGAAGCTACCTATCAACATATAATAATCCATATTTTTCATGATATCATTTAGAAAATTATAAAAACCTATGTGTATGATATTATTTACAAATATAAGCATCATGATACTCATATTCATGATTTAGTTATCATATTTGATCAACTAATTAAATAAAAGTTAGACATAACCCATTCAAATGTGTGTTCAGTGTTACTTCTAGTAAACTATTAAATTTTCTAGTCTCCCACTGAGGCATTGATGTTGATCTAACTAAAATCAAATAAATTATAAATATGCTTATCCTCAATTCATTCCTGATATATGAACATACCTTGGAAAAACTTGGGGTAATTCTCCACTTTGTTTTAGAAATGGCTGACTGTATCTACTCATTAATTCCATTCTTAATAAAGGTAATTCTCTATAATGGATAAATTCATGCCAAAAATCATTTAACAACATGAAATAACATTTTATTTATCCTCCTAATATTCATAAACCTTAAAATTATCATATATTAATATTATATATGTCAGCTACCCCCATATCAGTTGGGGTAATGCTCACTCAACAAGATGATATTGGTAAATAATATGATATAATTATATCATCCATGAATTAATATATTAAAAAATGTCATACCAAATTAGGTGATTATTTAGCTATTTATTTTGTATCTAAAGAGATCCATCATTATATGCTATATCATAATACTTATATCATTATCCATTACAATCCACTTCATCATTTTTTATCTAAATCTTTCTTACCTAAAGATCAAATTAGTATATGGATGGTCTTATTAATGGAATTTGACTTCCAAATTATTAGACAAAAACATATCAAAGGACATGTCATCATAGATCAACTTGTGGCTACCTCCCTACCAAATACTAATCACCTTCAAAATAACTTTCCTAAGGAAGAGATTCTTTATATTGAATGTCTTAACCAAGTAATCTCACTAAAAAATTATCTCCATAACCTCACTAGTCACCTAGAAGTAAATAACCATGAAAATACTTCTCCTCTTCCTTCTACCACTAAATCTAAATTAGTCATTGAAGAGTTACCAAAAATCATAATTGGCTTACATGAAGAAACTTGGATACTTCACTTTGATGGTGCAAAATTCCTTCAAGGAGTTAGGGCAAGTTGAATTTTAACAAACCCCCATGGTAAAATCATACATTTAGCATTTCTATTAACGTTTGATATCATTAATAATATGGTTGAATATGAAGCCATTATATTAGGCATGAAAACTATGATTGATTTAGATATCCCATATTTACAGTCTATAGTCAATTCAAAACTCATATGTTGACAAGTTAGTGGAAATTATCAATGTAAAATCTAAAACCTCATCACATATCATCAAAATTCCACTACACTTTCCAAAGAATTCACTTATTTCACCATTAAACTAATCCCATGAGAGCAAAATACTATAATTGATTATCTTGATTCATCAACATCATTATTGATTCCTTAAAAAAATGAGTAAGTCACCTTATTATATATAAAATAAAAATAATTCCCATTTTTGTCACATATAAGTTGTCACTATTCGATAGAGCTCATGGTACAAAAATATCATCCAATTCATCACACATCATATTTACTGATGTAGGAGTATCACTTCTAGGATAGGTTTTCTTACAAATTTTCATTTGATTGTTAAAATTTTGTCTTGATGATGTTATATGAGTTCTTTGGATTCTTATAACATCCTTAGGTTTCAAATCTAGAAGTTAGTTTTAGTTTTAGCTTTTTGAACTTTCAAATTTCCACTTTCCTGCTAAAACTCAATTTTTAAAAATTTGAATTGTTTACTTAGAATCAGCATTACAGAGGTGAGTAAAGGAACTCTTAAATTTTTGAAAAAAATTTAAATGTCTCTTAAGGACCCCATTCATCCATGTCATGGGTCCAAAGCCTTTAATGTATGTAATACCAACATTGTTGATGTTCATATTTCCTAACTAGCTCTTTAGTGACCATTGGAAGGTCCCAAAAGGTAGTTAGAGATGTTATAGAATGTAAAAAATGTTGTATTTTCATTTGGGATGATTTATGAACATTTTTATAATTTTAATTCTTAATAATACATCAATGTAAACTTTTTTTTAATAAAAAGACACAAGTACAATGTTTTTCTCTGTGTGTGTGTTTTGAAGTGGAGTGTGTATTGTGATCAATGAAGAAATATATAAAAAAAAATTATATAGGATTAATTTAATTATTAATATCATTTAATGTCACTTTAAGGTGTTTTATTTTATGTATTCATGTTTCTTTATGAAATACTTATCATAGACCTATAGAAACCATACAAAACATACACAGTCAAACATAAAAGTCATTAGAAATGTTTTAAAAAGGAATAAAAGAGAGTTATTTATGGTTTAATAGGGTTTTTGTGGATATTATAGAGGTGAATAAACATTCACAGTTCTCAAAAATTCCTTATATAACTCAAGATCCCTTAATTACACCTCTTAGGTCTACATAGAACCAAGAAACCCTAAATTAGGGTTTTAAAATCAAAAAGCCATTTTAAGGAGTTATATCCAACTAAAAAAGTAAAAACTTTTTAATTTATAATTTTTCAAGGTATTATAATATATTTAAGAGTTTTTAACCTTATATGGATAAGTAGGGTACAAATAAAGTGGATTGTGTGCAACTGGACTTTGGGAAGACCTAATTCCAAGAGAACAAGAGTTAGAAAAGTGGTATAGATATTATTTTAGGCCAATAAAATTTGTGGAGTGATAAAATTTTATGGAGGTACTTGAAATGGTCCTTATTTTTTGGTATTCAATCCCTAATTTTACATACAAGCAATAAAACCACAAAAAAAGGCTACAAGGAAGGCCTTAAGGTCTAGAGAAGTGTATATAACTTTCAAGGTTAAGACTCTTGAATAAGTTGCTCTAGATAATTTTTGTATCAAATACAAGACAAGACACCTATAATTAATTAGATAAGGATAAATTCCTTGAGAGTAAGAGAAGATAGAAATTGTTTGACAAATTACCTGAGAGAAGACAAGGTGCCATCAAGGAGGAATGTAGTAGGTGAGAAAGTAACATCCATATAGATGGGAGATGACATATTGAAAGAGTTGAGGAACCTCAAATTAAAAATTGATGTTAGAATCATATAATTTGAGGTTAATAAGATAAGGGGAGTAATCACAAGTGATTTTAGTGACCAAGAGGAAAAAGAACCACAAGTACTATAATTGGAAGATGAAGGAGAGAGAGAGACTTAAGAGCAAAAGTTTGAGAGATTAATAAATGTGGTGAAATGGTAGGGATATAATCCCAAATTATATATTATAATATATGTAGGTATCCTCAATGGAGAATAACTCCTTGATTAGATAGGAGAGTTGGATAAGTACTTTGATTTTGAGGATGTACCAAAAGAGCAATAGGTGAAGTTTTCTAGGACCAAAATGAAGGTTCATGCATCCCTATGGTGGGGTTACATCTAGGATGAGAGAAAGAAGAAAGGAAAGGCCAAGATTACGTCTTGGGATAGGATGTTTATAAAATTAAAGAGAAAATTCTTACTTCATGACTACATCATAAACATGTATAGGAAACTTCAAAAATTAAAATAAAAAGAGATGGGGGTAAGAGAGTACACTAAAGAGTTATAAAAATTTAGTATTATATAAATTCATATGGAATATGACAATGACAAGTTGGTTAGGTATCTTAATGGTTTAAGATAAAACTTATAGGATGAGGTGAGTCTTTCTAGTCTAAATACAATAGAAGAATGCTACTAATTAAGATTTAAATCTGAAGACAATATCAATAGAAAAAAAAACCAATATAATAGAGTTAGAGTCAAAAAATTTAGAGTAGTGGACAACAAGAAGGCAAAAGATATTCATAAAGAGTCAGCCATGGAGAGTCTAGTACCTCACATGAGTAACAATCTAGTTTAATAGGAGGATTTAAAGGTATGAGGCCTTATTATAGGGGTGGATATGAAACAATGGGTATAAGATTAGGTTTATTTGAAGGAAAATGTTTTAAATTCAATAATTTTTTTGGTCATAGATCATGGGAGTGCCTAGAAGATCAGCCAATAGGGAACCCAAGAACTAAAGGAAGAAATTAGATTACACATAGAGTTGAAGAGGAGAGTGATTATTCTCCATCACTTATGGAGGAATCTAAGGTAGGAGAATCATTTATAATTAGGAGGTTACTAATCAATCCATCAAAGGAGAAAGAGATACCACAAAGGAAAAATATTTTTAGGACTTCTTGCAAATGTTAAGGAAAATGTTGTAAAATGGTCATAAATTCAAGAAGTACAGATAATATAGTTTTTATTAAAATATTTAGTAAAATTGGATTGAATAAGTTGCCTCACCCCAAACCATACAAGGTCACATGGTTGAAAAAGGGTCAACATGTTTTGGTAAGTGAGAAAAGTTGGGTGAAATTCCAAGTTGGAAGGTATAAGGACAAGGTCCTTTGTAAGGTCATCCCCATGGATGTTTGTCATGTGCTTCTTAGGAGGTCTTCAAAATATGATAGATAAACCATTAATGATGGAAGGATAAATGTGTACACCTTATTCAAAGATGGAATTAGTCATACCTTGCTACCCATGAAGGATGAAAACAATGACTAACAAGTTGGGTCAAACATGATGTTGGTAAGTGGTAAAGAAAGTGCCATGAATGAAGAGGAGTCAGGATTTGAATTATTAATCAAGCTTAGTACTATTATTCTATCCACAAACATTAATGAGTTTCCTTAATAAATCCAAAAAATGTTGGAGGAGCATGAAAAAAATATTGGTTGATGATTTGCCAAGTACATTGCCACCTATGAGGAACATCACTCATCATATAGACTTTGTTACTAGAGAAAGCTTACATAATGAGGTAGACTATAATATGACCAATAAATAAAATTCAAATATCAATAGACAAGTTCAAGAGATTCTAGACAAAGGACCAGTAAAATAAAGTCTTAGTCCTTGTACAGTGACTACAATTTTGGTGCCTAAGAAAGAAGTTGAGTGGAGAATGTGTACTAACTCTAGCTATATCAACAAGATCACTATTAGATATAGGTTTCCACTTTCTAGGATGGAAGATTTGATGGATTGATTAAGTGGATCAATCTATTCTTCCAAAATTGATCTTAAGAGTGGGTACTATTAAATTAAGATCAGACAAGGAAATGAGTGTAAAACCACTTTCAAAATGAATGATTGATTATATAAATGGTTGGTTATGACATTTGGTTTGACCAATGCACCAAGCACTATCCTGATGAATGAATTCCTCAAGTATTTTATAGGTAAGTTTGTAGTGGCATATTTAGATGACATACTTATCTATATCCATAGAAAAGAAGATCACCTTCACCATTTGCATCTAGTTATGAGGAGGTTGCAAGAAGAAAGGTTGTTAATCAACCTCAATAAGTGTGAATTCATGAATTTATAAATATTGTACCTTAGATTTTTCATCTCAAAAGGCATGTTAAATATGGATAATAACAAGGTGAAGTCAATCATTAAGTGATAAACACTTAGGACAATTAGAGAGGTAAGAAGCTTTCATGGTATTACAAGTTTCTATAGGAATTTTATTAGGAATTTTAGTGGGATATGTGGTCATATCATAAAAACCACTAAGGGAGATAAGAATTTTTTTTTAGAGTGATAAAGCTAAGAAAATTTTCTAATGCTTGGATCAAAGGATAACAGAGAAGCCTATACTGGCATTGCCAAACTTCAACAAAGTGTTTCAAATAGAATGTGATGCAAGTGAAATGGAAATAGGGGATGTACTAAGCAAAGAGGGCAGACCTATAAATTATTTTAGTGAAAATCTGAATGATTCCAAGAAGAAGTACTCATCCCATGACTTGAATTTCTATGCAATGGTACAAGCATTGAAGAAGTGGAGGCATTATCCAATGCCAAAGGAGTTCATTGTCTATATAAACAATCATGTACTTCAGTTCATCACTAATCAGCCCAAATTAATCTAAAGACACATGAAATGGGTGGATTACATGTAGAATTCCACATTCACCATCAATCATAAGCAAAGAAAATGTAATAAGGTTGTAGATGCATTGAGTAGGAGAGTCTTGTTGGTGTATGAGATATAACTTGAGATTATTAAAATTAAATCACTCAAAAAAATGTATGAAGATGATGAAGACTTCAAGGAAGTATACAATACTTGCAATCACCCAACTACACTCAACAAGGAACCATGGTTAGACTATGCATTATAATATGGATTCATATTTAAGTGGGTGCATCTATGTGTGTCAAGAATTTTAACAAGGGAGAATTGGATCTAAGAAAATCATAGTGGGAGTATGGCATGCCACTTTGGTATTGATAAGATGTTGGAGTAGCTCACTCGATACTACTATTGGCCTAATATGCAAGCAAAAGTGAGGAGGTAGGTTTAAATATGTAAAATTTGTCAATTATCTATAGGTAAGAGCACTAATGCAGGTTTGTTTCAACCTTTACCAATCCCAAATAAGCCTTGGGAATCCTTAAGCATAGACTTTATTATGGGACTGCCTAAGACACAAAGTGGTTTTGAATTAATATACATAGTTGTGGATAGATTTTCTAAAATGTCATATTTCATTATATGTAAGACTATTAATGATGACACCCATATGGAAGTTCTATTTTTCAAATAGGTAGTAAGGCTTCATGGACTACACTTAAACATTGTATCTTATATATACACTAGGTTCCTTGGCCATTTTTGGAGAACACTATGGAGAAAGCTAGGTAAAAACTTGAGTTTCAATTAAACTTACCACCCTTAGATAGATGGTAAAACTGAGGTGGTTAATAAAAATCTAGGGAACCTATTGAGGTGTCTATCTAAGGACAATCCCAAGAAATGGTATCTTGTGTTACCTCAAGCATAGTTTGCTTATAATTAATCCACCAATAGGAGCATTGGCATGAGTCCTTCCAAGTGTTATATGGTATGCTTACTATAGGATTGTTTGAACTCATAAATATTAATAATATGGACAAGAGAGGTGCTAAAGGTAAATAATTTATAGTGGCAATGAAGGAGGTATATGAATAAGCAAGGAAACATCTAGAGGCTAGTGTGGAAAAATAAAAGAAGCAAGTAGAGTAATTAGAAGAGAGGTAAATTTTCAAATTGTATACTTGGTTTTGGATTATCTCAAGAAGGATAGGTTTCTAGTATTTGAGTGAAATAAGTTGAATATGAATAAAATTGGTCCTTGTAAGGTACTTGAGAAGTTTGCTAACAATGCCTATGAGTTGGAGTTGCCTAGTGGTGTAGACGTATCACCAATATTTAATGTTGTAGACTTGTACCCTTAAAAAAAAGGGTTAAAAGGTGAATACATAGTATAAGGAACATATATAATAGGTCCATATCAGGTAACATAGTTTCCTCAAGCCAAATTAGAGGAATTGAAATGCATACTAGATAAGTAGGTGATAAGATAGACTAGAGACATGCAATATTTTAGATATCTAGTCAAATGAAAACACAAACTAGTGGAAGATGATAGATGGATGATTTAACATGAAATTAAAATACATGGGAATATTCTATAAACATTCATGGACAATAGTCCCTAAGTTCTTCTCTCTTTCCTTGGGAGTATGATGCAGGAACATCAATTCCAAAAGAGATTTTCTTACAAATTTTGATTTGATTGTTCAAATTTTTGCTTTATTATGGTATAAGAGGATTTGGATGCTTATACCATCCTTATTTTTAAAATCTAGATATTATTTTTCATCATAGCTTGTTAAACTTTCAAGTTTCTACTTTACCACCAAAAGTTAGTTTTTAAAAATTTGAATTGTTTGATTAGAATTAGCATTGCAGAGGTGAGTGAAGGAAATTTTAAAGTTTAAAACATGTTGTAACTATATCTTAAGGGCTCCCTGATTCCATCTCATGGTTTCAAAGTCTTTAATGTATGTAATACTAACTTTATCTATGTTCATATTTCCTAACTAGCTCTTTAGTGACTGTTGGAAGGTTCCAAAAGGTAATTAGAGAGGTTATTGAATGTATAAAAGGTTGAATTTTCATGTATGATGATTTATGGAAATTTTTATAAGTTTAAGTCTTAATAAGATATAAATAATAACTCTTGGTTTTGAAGAAAATGACACAAGTACCCAATTTTCCTCTGTGTGTGTGTTTTGAAGTAGACTATGTATTGTGATCAGTGAAGAAATACATTATAAGGATAAGTTTCTATAAGATTAATTGAATTGTCAAGATTTGTTCATGTCCCTTTAAGGTGTTTTATGTTTTTTCTTTGATATATTCACATTTATTTATGAAAGACTTATAACATACCTGAAGAAACCATATAAAACCTGCATAATAAAAAATAGAAGTCATTAGAAATGTTTAGTAGAGGTATTAAGGAGAGTTTCTAATGATTGGAGAGGGTGTGTGTGGATAGTAAAGAGGTGAATAAAATTTCACAGTGCTTAAAAAGTCCTTATATAACTCAATATCCCTTAATTAGCCCTCTCAGGTTTGTATAGAACCAAGAAACCCTTAGGGTTTTAAAATCAAAAAACCATTTTAAGGAGTTGTATATAGCCAAAAAAGTCAAAAAAATTTAATTGACAACTTTTTAATGTATTATAATAGATTCAAGAGGTTTCAATATTGTATGGATGAGTAGGGTACAAATAAAGTGGATTGTGTGCCATTAGGCTTTGGGAAGACCTAATTCCAAGAGAACAAGGGCTGTAAAAGTGGTCTAGAAGTTATTTTAGGCCAATATAATTTTTTGAGAGATAAAAATCAATAGAGGGTAATTGAAATGGTCCTTAGTTTCTGTTAGCCAATCTCTAATTTTCCATACAAGCAAGAAAACCACTAAAAAGGTTACAAAGAAGGCCTTAAGGTCTAGAGAAGTGTATACAACTTGTAGGGTTAAGACTTTTGGATGAGTTTATCTTCATCACTTACCCATAAAAAATTCTCATAAAAGATAATTTTTTTAAAAAAGGCATACAAATATGTACTTTGTTATAACACCCTCTATTATCATAATGTAGAAGGCACTTTGCTACACTGCATAATATCAAAAAATTACTACTCTCCTTGAACACGCACATGGGAGATTTTATGGTGGTTAGTGTATTGGCTATGCCATAACCCACAAATTCCTATGAATGGGTTATTTTTGGCATACTCTTGAAAAATATGCCATTAATTTTGATAAAAATCGTAAACCTTTTCAACTTCATAATGATCTCATTCACTCTCCTCTAGCTGAACTCAAAACCTTAGAGTCTCCTTGGCCTTTATCTATGTGGGGATTAGATCTCAATGACAAATTACTTATATCACAATATGGACATGTCTTCATCATCACTGCCATTGAATATTTTACCAAGTGGGTGGAAGCCATGCCTCTTATTAACATTACTAGTTTTGCCATTTCCAAATTTATTCTCAATCAAATCATCTATCATTTTGGAGCTCCTCATACCATCATTTCTAATAATAGTGTAAATTTAAAAAACAAATATATCAAACAACTATGTGAAAAATTCAAAATTACACACAAATTCTCAACACCTTATCACCCTTAATGCAATGGCCAAGTAGAAGCCACTAATAAAATTATTAACAAAAAATTTTAAAATAATATCAAAGAATTTTGTACTAATTGTAATATATAAATATATCCTAAACTCTAAGATTATCATACTAGAATACATAGTACTACTGGGGAAACTCCATTTTCATTAGTATATGGGTATGAATTAGTCTTACCTTTATAAGTTGAGATACCATCCTTATGAATTTATATTCATGGTATTATTCTTGATGAAGGATTAAATGAATCCCATATCCATGATTCAAATTTTGGATGCATTATGTGCTTCCTTACAAGATAATCACCAAAAAAAATCTCACATTGCTAAATAACATAATAAAAATTTTGAATTATATACTTTCAATATTGGTGACCTAGTCCTCAAACTATATTATACACATGACAAAGAAGTCAAGTACACCCAAAAATGGTGGGGCCCCTACCCTATCAAAGACATAATTTGTCCTAGTAATTATCAACTACAAACTAATGAAGGAAATATTTTCAAAGAACTCACTAATGTTCATTTTTTAAATAGATATCTTACTTAATATTTACTATTCTACATATTGCTTCCATATACTGTAAATACTAATAATTTTTGTAGGTTTTATTTAAGATTCCCATGGTGTAGCATTATATTATTCTTACTATCCTTAATTCCCATCATTGGTACTTAGGCATATCTATACTTATTTTCTTTTATGAGTTACAACATAAGACCATGGATATGACCTAGTCATCCTCAAAAATATCTTTCCTTTCTAGTCAAATTTTGATGTTTCCTTTTGATCATTGATTTGTCATTTTACAAGCTTATTCAGTTTATATTTTATGGGTTATAGTATAATAAATTGGATAGGACCAGGTATTACTCATAATAAATTATTATATTAGTCCTCATTTTAACATATATTTGGTTTATATTTTATGAGTTGTAGTGTAATACCTCGGATAGGACTAGGCTTTCCTCAAAAAATTTCAAATGCATTAAAATATATTTAACTAAGTGATTTCCTTGAAGGATTCAGGAAATGGTTTAAGGATTATGATTCCATACTCTAAAAAATAATTTTATTTTTATTTTGTGATAACAATTTTTAAACCAACTATTTTGCATATCTCCTTATACTTATATTATTTTTTAGAGTATGGAATCATGCTTACTTGTCATTGTATCATTTTCACATTTTTTAATGAGTTGAAGTAACTCAATCATTTCATATTCATTTTGATTCCAATTTGGGCATTCCAATGTCATTTTCAAAATATCAATCTTATCTAACATGCAAGCACAAGAATCCTAGACACCATGCTCTCCAAGTTCTTTTCCTTAGCTATCAAGTATAAGTTTTCTAGTGATAGTCATTTTTATCACCTATATTTGATTTTCAAAAACCATATGGAGGAGGAATAGAAAAATCCATAAAAATTTAAAATACAAATCATTTAAAATAAATGGATATGTTAAAAAGGCATTTATAAAATCAAAAGATAAAATCACACAAAAATAAATGATTTTTCAAGCACATCTCTTATTCTAGTCAAAGATCAAATCCACAATTAGCATCATGATAGAGCCAAGGTCCATTGGGTTTTAGTAAGCTAGTAGACTAGGATATGAGGTCTCAAAATCATATATAATGCTACCTAATTTCTCACACAAGTACCCAATCTTCATAGTAGACTGATCAATCTATAAGGGGTCTTGAGGAATGGGGAATTGTTGTGGGAAGGTAGGTCTATTTTAATTTTCATGCACATAATCATCATGGGATGATATTTATACCTCATTAGATAACCCAAATTTGTGTGGCTAAATCAAGGTCTATAAGATTCTTTAATGTCAAAATTATTATTGTTTTGCTCAGTTGATATGAGTGTCTTATTTTTGATAAATATTTTATACCTTGGTACCACCTACATTTCCACCACTACCCATTTCAAGTTTCCCTTTAATAGGCAAGTTTTGTTTATAAATATATTTCCCAAATTTTTTATCCCTTATTCTTCATCTCCTTTATGATGTGATCATAATAATATTGTTTTGGTATAATATGTATTAAAAATAAAAGATGTATCTTTGAGTGACTATGAATTAATTCTTTAAATTGTTGTCTTATACTTCTTGGATTTCCTTTGTTTATATTTAAAAATATATGCATTTTGTTTGTCACCATTTTGTGGACAATTTCATTTCATTTTTCTATTCATCTTCTCCATTGTTGAGTGAGTTTTGAACATTACATCTCATTCATCAATGTTGTTTTACTTTATGTTCTTTTTACGTCTTTGTTTAAGTATGTTTTTTTAAATTATTTTACATTGATGTTGGATATATTATTTTAGTTTCACGTGTCCTTGGTTTGATTTGGGTTGTTAGTTTTCTTACTTAAGGTACATTTTTTGGGTTTTTACATCATTTAGTAGCCTTGGATTTTTGGTTACCTAATTTAATCTCATTTTATCTATTTTTACTTGGTATTTTAGTTCTAACTTATAGTTTGTCATTCTAGCTTACCATTTTTCCATGTAATTTATTCAATTATATAAAGTTAATTTATTTTTAATTCCCCACGATTGTTTGTTTTTTCTCTTTAGTCTTATATCCTTAGGATTTGTTCAAAGAAATCAATGCACCATCATGATCAAGACTACAAATATAGTAGACAACCATTCAATGATAAAGGTAAGTAAAGTTATGTATATGATACTTTCATTTATTTCCAAAAAAATCCTTACTATCATTTCAATTTCAAATTTTCAAATTATATTTTTTATTGCAATTTTTTAACCTCAAAGTTGTATGTTGTTGTATTTTTTCTGAAAGCACCATCCTATGTTATAACTACGTGACATGTGATGAGATTCAAGTGGGGCATATGAACATTAGAAATATTTTTAAACTTTATCATATATTGATATTTTATCTCTTACAAAAACCTATTGAGTTTCAATATCTGTGAGTGTGTGCCTTAAAGGGTGTACTAGGAAAGGGGTGGGAATACCTTTGGTGCTTCATAAGATTGTTTTTACTTATACCATTATCTAAAAACACTACAATTAACTTTTATCCAACTCCCTAAGTAACTAAAACCCACTTATCCACTCTAATAAATTCACCTTCCAAAATAGACCCTGAATAAGCATGCACCCCTTTTCTTCATTTTCTTATTATGTCAACCTGATTAATGGTGTTATGAATTGAACACATGTTATGGAACTACATCAGCACAAATGAACTAGTTTTAGACCTAATAGACATATTTCCTACCTAAGAAGATCAAGATGGTTGATATTGTTAGCTAAATTCCAAAGAGGTTTAAGGTCAATCCTTGGATATAAATACCCCCTTCATTTCAATCCAATAAAGAGGAACATTCATTTTTACATTTTTATAGCTCATAATTATTCTATTTATAAAATTGAGGTGTCATTTCTTAGGGTCTTACCTTAGAGGGAAAGAATCTTAGCTTGTGGGAAATTATTGGATGTAAATTAAGAGTATTTTATTTTAGAGATTATTTCTATAGTGTGATCCTTACAAATCCATAACAATTTATTGAAAAGAACCATTGTCCAAGGGAGAGATTGAGGCAAAACAAGTTAAATTCAAGGTAAGTATTCATAAATTTTACTATTTCATTTGGTAGATAGATATTTCACAAAGTAATAGGATGAATGTTGTACTCCTTGCTTAGTTTACCACTACATTGAATAGAGTAGATATCTATTTACATGTTTTGTTTTCTTTGTTTAACTAACCCCGTTTGTGCCAAAGGATTTATTTATCACTATATTAGATTAATTTTATGTATTATAGGCCTATCTAAGGTTAGTTCATAATGTCATTTGCCTAGAGGATTTGCAACCCTATCCTTTGGTGTTGTGTGGTAATGGATACCTTAGTTAGGTTTAGTGGATATGAATTGGTCACATCCTGATATAAATAACTATGCAATGAATTTTTTGGTAATATTACCTTTTTTGAGCTTGGAATACACTAAGTATAAAAAGTTGTAAATCCATCTTAATTTATTGTATACAACTGCTCCTTGTAAATGATACTAAATTTTGAAAGAATATAGTGGATTTGATCAATATTGAATAGTGTGTAAGTTAGGAACCACCTAACATATAATTATTTGATAGATACTAAGGTTCAATGAGTCCCCTTACCATAGAAAACATAGAAAAAGAAAACCCAAAAATATGGTCAGCTTGAATATTAATAGTTTTTAATCAAAGATTTAGAACAAAACCAAGGCAAATATAGTCTACCTTGCGTGCCATTCAATAAAAACATACTAAAAAATATCATTCTTAGAACCCAAAAAATGACCCCAAATGCCATAAACCAAAAATTTGAGACACAAATTTAAAATAGAACATTTTCTAGTGACCAAAATAAATATCCCCATAATAGTTAGACTATGTCCTCATTTTCATCCAACATTACCACTGCTTCATTGAAAACTCTATCCATTGAAAAAGTCATAGCAGACCAACCTTTCTTGAATATTGAATGGGAAGAATAACTTAGATTATTCATGGAAGAAGAGGAAGACTAATCTATCTCTCATGTATTGATTCTTGATGAATAGAAAAGTGACTATACGGTAGTTGAATAGGTTGTAGCTGAACATGAGGTAAGTTTTCTTTAATATGCATTGGTTATTGGTCTTGTTTAGATTCATGGACAAAGGATAGGACTTGTAGAAGAATTAAAGCCATGTAACTAGTATTTTCAAGAATTTGAAGCATTTGATCAACCTTTTTTCCCTCGAAATAATGGAAATATTGAAATTGAGCTTGGTATGCTTTCAAGTGATGAATAAGAAGTTACCTTTTGGGAAGAACTAGAATTTTAATTCGATAGTTTGGATGATGAATTGATAGCCCATGGAGAGAGTGATAATAATGTTGTCTTTGGAAATGATCATGATCAAGATATGCATGATAAATCTATTAAAGATAACATCAAGTTTGATGACCTTGTCGAGTCTCATGAACAAGTTCAAGAAGGCCTTGAAAACATGTGTAAGTCTTACTTGGACATGTTTAATGAGCTTAAAGAGCTTGGTAAACTAGCACCTCAAGAAGAACTTGTTGATGAAGGTTTTAAATATCTTATAAATCTAACAAGTCTTATTAGTCATCACCAATAATTTCAAACCCATGGTATAGCAAGATATGATGAATATTACATTCTTTAAGATGAACATGAGAACTAATAGAAGATGAGGTTGCTTCTACCTTCATGGATCAACATGATATGTGGCAAGAATATTTGGAAATTTTTAATGAGTTTGAGAATCTTCAAGAACCTATGTCTCTTTTTGGGTAGGTTAAAGAAGTACCAAATCACAATGACTCTCTTTAAGGGACCATGGATAATTAAGAACAACATATTAATGAGGAAAGAATGGTATTATTTGTGTCAAGCAGCTAGGTTTGGGATGAGTATGAATTTGTTATTAACTCACATATTCAACCCATGGACAAGGAAATGAATCAAGGAGGTCTATTTTCTAGTCAAGGAGACCATGAGAATGACAACATCTTAGAATGTAGGTGGAAGCTCTCACCCCATGAGCAACACTTTATTAGACTTCACTAGCATATGATAATCTAATTTTATGGGAGCATGGTGATTTGAGGAGTTTTCCATTTGACCTTGGCGGAATAACATATGTAGGGTAGTTATACATAATAGTTATTGTCTTGTCTTTAATCTAAGTTCTAGTAGTAGAGTGTTTCATCTTATTGTTTTGTTGTGTGTGCATCTTGATTTGGTGTGTTTTGTTTTTGTTTTTTTATATTTGGGAAAGTGATTAGTGGTTTTATTGTTTCAAGAAGTTTGTAGTCAAGTGTCAGGATCAAGTCATACTTTGTGTTAAATTGAGATGACTCCATTTCCCAATGTATGGACATGAAACTGGTATAAAGTGCACAATAGGTATGTAATCTTAGGAGGTCACTAAATATTTTAGCCAAAAAAATGGCCACCTTGAGTGAGGCTAATTTTAACTTTGCTTTGGACTTGTTTAACTTTGTTGATGGCCTTAGTAATCCATGTTTATTAGGTCATGCCTTGTCCCTTGGTGATGTACCACTCATTGGTATTTAAGACATGTCAAGATGATAGAAGTTTGGTCCAAATCCAAGAGTCATGAATCTAATTTCATATTCATTTCCATGATCTCAACGCCATGATATACTTTACATTGTTAAAGTAGTTTTGATAATGTTAGGGTTATTTGTAAGTCTAGGTTGTATTTGGTATAGATTATGGTATTAGGACTTAATAAATGATCATAATGGTAAGATGATCATAATATGAAGGCTACATGACATATTATTTTATGTGAAAGTTTATAGAGACATGGATCAAGAGAGTGAAATGCAACATTGAAGTACACTTATCAAAGCTCATAAAAGTAGGTTTCAATATGAAAACGTGTTAGTTTTCAAAATGACATAATTATAGTTCATTAAGATATCATAAAGTGTAAATCAAACATTATAATCATTGGAAGATCCAAAAAAAGACAAAAAACCTTTCATCTTCCCTATCACTTTCTTGGCAAGCTTGCGAAGGCTAGTTTTAGATGCTTGGTCCATACATAGGAGAGAGAGGTGGGACCTAAGTTTCTTACCATATGAGGGGACATAATTATATTCATATCATAGTAATTGGTTTGTATATTCAATCCCCAAACTCTATAAACAATCTTTAAGAACTTGAGGGGTCAAAAAGTGACTCCAATCCCCACTAGCTTGGTTTTGTCTTCATGTCTATAATTTTGAGCTCATTGGAAACAAAATAATAATGAAAGAGTGTTTTAAATGGGTAATATATAATACATGAAACTAAAGTAATTTATATGCATCATTTATGCATGTCTATCTAATAATATTAGTTTCCCTCTTTATTGATTATATGGCACTATGATGATTACAGGTAGGGCTTTGGTTAGCCTAAGTGTTTTATTACCTTAATTTGTATTAAATAAACCTATAACAAACATAAAATCCTAATAATACCCTATTATATCATCTAAAGGTATTAAATGGACCATATTAGTGAGGAAGGGGAAAAGATCATGCATTCTAGAAGGTTGTTGTAGAGTTGTAGGTCAAGGCATATCTTCTTAAATCCATAAAAGGTAAGATAAATGTTTTTTATGAACTTGGAGATGTAATTTGGAATTATTTATGTATTTAAATTATATTTTTATCCTATAAAAAATTTATTTCATCATCTAGGGAGAGAAATCAGTCATGAGATGAAGGAGGTAAGGAGCCTAGTGAGCACCTATAAGCCATGTGAGTTGAGATGAATTAGATAGGGTTTGAAGAATAAATTGAGTATGATAAATACTAATGATATTTTTGAGACCTAATTATAATATATGATAGTAATTAAAATACTATGAATATCATATGGAACCCCTAATAGCCAATAAACTTAAATAAACACCTACATGTCACAGTCAAGAAAGTAAGCTACAAGGGGTAGGTTTATATAATAAGTTTGAGTTATGAAGGTTGGTAGAAGTGATATAAGGATATTAAAATATTAATATGAACCTAAAATTTTTAAAACAACTATAAAACAACTTCAAAATCTTTTAGAGTTTCTCTTACCAGAATGTCACTTGTAGTCTTCTCAAACTCCTCAAAAATAGACTATGCACAAAATGCTCAAGGACACGATAGTTTATAAAGTTAAATGTATGACAAAAATTAGGTGAAAATTGTATTTAAAATTTTTTATGTGTTATATAAAATTTTATTTTTGGACAAGTAGGTCCAAAAAATTAAAAATCTTAGAAGAAAGTGTGTTCTAGGTCAAATGACTACCTACAACTTGCCATAGGTAGATAGGAGTGAGAAAATGCACAATTATGGTGAATTCAAGGTGAAAAAAGTTTGTATAAATTCAATAATAATAAATTAAATCTCTAACATATCTCAATAATAATCCAATAGCTAACAATCATATTAAATACAATTCAATGCTTAGGTTATAGCCTGGGCCTAGTGTGAACCTATAGGATTGTGTATAGAGTATGATGAAATATTATATTTAAGGTAAGTTGGAGAGTAATAAGGTTTAAAAATGTTATTTATATGTGTTTTTATGATTATATAAGGTTTTAAATCAGTTGAATATGGGATAAATGACCAAAATAGGCCCTTTAGGGCTAGAAAGGTCAATTTGCATACAAACCCTACTTAGGTCTAATGGTAAGATTATGGACAAGAGGGGTTCAAACCAAAGGGATAATCACATAAATGAATATTATAATGTGTAAAATACCTATAAAGGAAACTTAAAACTCAATACAAGCATCAAAATGGCATTTTGAGGCTTAAATTATTTTTTTAGCATTCACACATAG
The DNA here is from genome assembly GCA_037957365.1 of Torreya grandis. Lineage (NCBI taxonomy): Eukaryota > Viridiplantae > Streptophyta > Pinopsida > Cupressales > Taxaceae > Torreya > Torreya grandis. The sequence continues at coordinate 1,335,936 of JARHVA010001647.1, forward strand.
TCTGCCTAGCCTAAAAGGCCTTTTTTCTACTTGGATTTGTATAAAAAGTTTAATGGGAGATAAATATCATAGGTAGTGTCATAATATATTTTATTCTCATAATATATGTAATTAATTTAGTGTATAAGTCCCTAGACTCTATAGATCATCATTAAGAATATGGCAGGTCTTAAGCTACTAAGAAGACTAAAAAGAGCTTGATGATTGAGATTATGAGTGTGAGGGGTTATAATGAGTTTGAATGTTCATGAAATAAATTGTAAGATGATTTAAAATATTTTGGGAACCTGTATAATCCATTTATTGTCATGTGTGAAGTGAAAGAGGGTGAAAAATACATGTAAAACTATAAGTTTTAGGGGTTTTAATGAGGAAGGCCTTATGAATCAGATTTGGCATTAAAGGACTAATAAAATGTTCGTATCCAACTATCTACAATTATCTTAAGTGTTTAAAAACCACATATGAAATAGAAATTAAAGTGTCCATATGTCAATATGGATGTTTGTAACTACCATCCAATGGAGATAAGGAAGAGTACTCCTATGCCAAATACATAAAGAGATCATCATAAAGAAAGTTGACACATATGAATAAGGTTCTAAGTATGTTTCTAACTCATTTATTTCTCAATGATAACATACCAACTAGTTTCAAATTAACTTTCCAATATCAACAAATCATCTAATACATTCAATAAATTGAAACATACTTTGTTTATATACTCACTTTGCCTTTGTAGTACTTCCTTCAATGGTTAATGCCAATATGATCTTTGAATATGACATCAAAACATAATGATTATGTCCATCACATCCAAAACCTTTTATCTTATTATAAAACTTCTTTTTTATCCTTGATTACGCCATTAACTGAAACTAGTTGTCCACTTGCTTCATTTAAGCTTTCTTCAAACCTTAACCCCTACTAGCCCTATTTATGGGTAAACATCCTTATTGGGAGCATCTAAAAAACCTCAAAAATAAAATAAATACATATTAAAGACCATTTTTGGCCATACAAATCTCACCTTAACCTTTTGACACAACTCTCAAGGCAACTTATACTTGTTTCTTTAAGCCTTTCCTCAATTAGCCCTCCATATGAGCAAACCTCCTTAGAATTAACTATGTACAAACTTTATCTACAAGATATTGACATTTATAGATACCCATTTGGATCCTTTAGGTGAATCCATAATTTTTGGACCTTTTTCTTTGTACATATTCCCTTTTACTATACCACCCTTACTCCTTTAGCCCTTCTCTAGGCCTAACACTAGCACAAAACCCTATTTATGTACTTATCAATACATTAAAAATCTATAACCACTTTCATCAATTAAGGAAAATTAATCTATGAAATATTAAAAAAATTCATGAGATTTAAATGGTTAAATCTCATCAAATGTACTAAACCTTAAAACCTAGGGTTTCAAGCAATTGTCAAGGCCAAGAGGGTAAATAATTGAATATCTCACTCCTCAAACCATTTAAAGACAAAAAACCAATGGGAAAAGTTATATCTAATGATAATACACCTTTCAAATTTGATGACTAATTTTTTAAAACCCTTAAGGCAATCATAAACACAAATTCTCAGTTCTTTCTTACTATAATATTCTATGAACCAAAATAGGGCAGGCAGGTTTTCAACATCCTTTGAACATTTATAGATTACATGACCAGCCAAAAGGTTATCATCACATTTAAAAACTATACTAAACCCTTTGAAACCTCTATTGGGATTAAATACATGTTATTACATCAAAACACAATGCAAAAAATTCTATATTCATTGATTGTATGCTTTCCATAAGTTAAAATTGTAACCAAAATGTAACTTACAATATCTTAACCTTTTGTATTTTGTACTAGGTTTTTCTCACTCTTCATACACATTCTATTATCAATCCCACATATAACTCTGGTAAGAAAAGGCTCACATACTTAGAATCTTTCTTGAACAAATATGTAAGAGTGGATACCCTATTTGACAGTCTTGACTGTCTCCACTACAATAACTATTTACAACTTTACACTACATTCCTTTAATCAATTTAGAGAATAAAATAAAATCACAAAAAATTCAATCACATTTATCAAAACCACTTACCACTAGAGGATTCAAACACACAATATATCCTTTGTTCAACCATGTAACTTCAGTAAACTCATAATTTCTCATATCACTGTCATTCTTCCTTTAATCAAGTTTTATTTTCCATCTCCACTCCTCAAACTCCTCGAATGGAAGGTGTGGATTACATTCCAAAACTGATTACATACTATATATTATCTACCTATGCTCCAAAACTCCTAAATCAAGACTCATAACTAATTCTTGATCAAGATCCTATAAGCATCCTCCTAGTCCAATGTGGGGTGGTGGACTTCCACCTCACTCTTACATGACAAATGCATCCATATTCACTATTTAACCTTTCTTATGACCATAAAGGTCTATTACAACATTTTTTAACAATTTGCATTTCTTCATACTCACTTAGACTCACTAAAACATTATATGAATTTGAAATTCCCTTTTGGTGGGAAAACTAATTCAAATTTTCACCCTCTTAAGACACACTCTAGACCATTTTTTAGCATTCCAAGATTCCCATCAATTGGGTAAATATATACTTAAGTCCTAGATTATCAATTTTAAGCTTAAGAGGATTTTCCAACAAATAATGCCTCTAAAATTTCAAAGCATGAACTATGTAAGATAATTATAGGTCACATGGTGCATAATTTACCTCATAAGGCTTCAACTTCCTTGATTTTTAAGCTATATTTAAACCATCCTACATAATAACTCCTCCTAAATAATCTCCTGAGGCATCAGTTATAACTGTAAAATGACCATTTGGATCCATAATCCATAATACTAGTGTTTAAGTAAGTCTCATTTTTATAACCTAAAAGGATTATTCACATTTATTGGACCAAATGAAATTCTACTCTTTCCATTGAAGAGAGGCAATTAGATTAACTATATTAGATAAATTTGGTGTAAACTTCCTATGGTACCCTAATAAACCCCTGAAACTATGCACCTCATGCATTTTTTTGGGTGTTGGAAAATATATAATGGCTCTAATCTTTGTTTGATCCATATAAATTACTTATGTGGATACAATATGTCCTAACTATTATACTCTTCTTTGAAATAAGGCACATTTAGATAATTTACTATATATTTTATGCTTCTGCAACTACTACAAGACCAAACATAAATGCTCAACATGTTATTCTTCACATTTTAAATAGATGATAATTTCATTGAGGAATAATAAAATAAATTGATCAAGGTAATCTCTGAACACATTGGTCATGAGGTTCATTAATGTTATAGGTGCATTTATTAGTCTAAAAGGAAGTACTGTAAACTCATAGTTCATAAATGAGACTTAAAAGATATTTTAGGAATATGTTCCTCTCTAACTCTCAATTAATGGCACCTGACATGAAGATCAATCTTTGATAAGACTATTTCACCATGTATTTGATCAAATTATTGTTAATGCAGGGTAAATGATACATGTTCATGATTATTTCCTTGTTTAGTGTTCAATAAGATCTACATAAGAAAAATGTTCCATCCTTATTTTTGACAAAGACTATAGGTGTACCCCATGGTAAACCCCTTAGATGAATAAACCTTTTGGTCAACATCTCCTATAGTTGGGACATCTTACTAAAAAGTAGTACACAAAAATGTAGTGGTTAAAAATGTAGCATGAAAAATGTAATGAGGATAAAACCTAGTAATAAAAAGTGTAGTGAGGACAAAGCAAATCAAGAACAAAACATAGTAAAGGATGCAATCACACAGAAGACATCACAACTTTCAACTAAAGGTCCAAACTCACAAAATCACATTTCCCTCTATTATTTTGCTTGTAAATTTGGTGTATTACTTTTCCACCATGAAATTTTAACAACTATCACCAAAATGAATTAAATAACAAATAAATAATGTGATAATCACTAAAATATCCTAATATGCTCTTTGTAACATATTTGTGACATTACCAATACCATAACATTTTTCCTCACTATGTTTTGTCCTTATGATATTTTTGTCATACTACATTTTTGACATACTATGTTTTTACTACTATGTTTTTTACTTCTATATTTTTGTTTGCTACATTATCACATAGAGCCATATTTGGGCCTTTAACTCAACTAATTTAGGTGTTTTCATATTATAGGGAGCCTTAGATTATGGTTTTAATTGAGGAATGATATAAATGGTGAAGTTAAATTACCTCTTTAGATGTAGACTTGGTGATTCTTTTGGAAAAAAATATTTAAATTACTATAGAAAAGGATAATCCTCTATCAAGGGTTCCTTGGTTTCATTGATTTCACCAATCTTGACTAGGAATGCTTGACATCCCTTTTGTTGAGCCTTTCTCAATTGAATGGCTGAAATTTTCCTTAGTTTCAACTCTCTCTGATTTCCTTAAATTTGGACTTGATTTACCAAATCATCTAAACACTCAAATTTATTAAGAAAATAATCAATTTTAGCTTTGTGTTTAGAGATCCAATTGACTCCTAGGATCACATCATATGATCCTAGTGGTGCTTCATAAAGATCAATAATCACAGTAAATTTTGGAAAATTTATCTCAACCTCAATAATACATCTATCAAACTTGACCTTGGATTCATTCTCATACTAAAATATCCAAGAATTTACCATAAATCTAACCATTTTAGATAATTTAATTAACATTATAGGATAGATAAAACATTCAATGACTCATGTATCTATCAAAATAGAAATTGGTTTCTAAAACAAAGTACTTGATACTTCAATGGGAAAGGATTGAAATTCCACTTGATGTTTGTCAACTACTGCATGGATAAACTACTGAAGGGTTCTCTACTATGATCTAGGGGTGGATTAATTTTTAGTTCTACCATCTATCTTCGACCGAGAACAATCCTTAGCATAATTATATCCTCCACATGTAAATCAACTTCTAAGTGGTCCCTTCCTCTCAGATTAAATAAATCCCTTGAATCCTAATATAAAACCACTCTCCAAGTTTCTTTTTCCCTAAAATAAAAATGAATATTTCATTTTGGCTATTAAATTGACCCTTGGAATTTCCATTTTGTTCCCAATTCACTTACTTGAAAGTTGTAGTTGAGATTCCAAACTTATTTTTGGACCTAAACAAGTGATTTAAATTGTTTCTCTTATTTAACTAAATTATCAAAGAATTGGTCCATGTTGGATGGTCCATGTACATCCACTTCACATCTTATTTGGGATTTTAAGCCTATGATGAAATTCTTGATCTAAAAACATTCATCTTTATGATACTATAAAACATACTTCAAGAGCTTTGTGAATTGATCTCAATATTCATTTAATGGCAAATCCCCTTTTTTAAGATTATATAAATATGTTAATTTATAATCAAAATATAATTTGGGTAGTCACCATTCTCTAAAAAAGCTACAAAGTACTCCCAAGTAGTGGTAGTGGCATCAAGACTCATCTTAAGATTCTATTAGCCCACCAAGTTAGTGTTTCACCAACAAGTTGGTAAGATCCTCAAATGACCTTGGTTACCTTAGAATAATTTTTAATCTCTAATTATTTTTCCATTTTTGTAATCTAGACTTCAACTTCATCACCCAACACTATTACATCAAATTTTGGTGGATTCACTTTCTTCATATCTCGAGCAAGCTATGTAACTATTTGATCTCTTTCTACTTGTTCCTCATCGTGCCAATGATATTGAGGATCTTTTAGGTCAACTAGTTTTTCCTCTAGAACTTCTTGTTCATTTTCCTCCTCTAGTCCATGAACTCCTTGTTATATATAATCTATCATATCTTTAGTCTCATTCATGGCAATGAGTATTGGATTTTTTTTAATAGCTTGTTTGACTACTAGCTGATTAGGATCAACTTGAGTGTTCACATTTAGAGTCCCCTCACCACTCAATTTACCTTGTGCCATTCTGATCATTGAAATTAGTGGACTCATTAGGTCTGAGTGTTAAACCTTCACTCTGATACCACAATGTTAAAACCCCCTAGGATATATGAAAGTTACATAATTTTTTTAACATCCATATATATTAATATAAAACCATACATAATCATTTATAGGTTCATTGTTTAACAAATACATTTATCTTAAGTAAAAAATGAAAAATGTATCAACTCATTATATTAATAATATAATCCATTTAGTTTTCAAATAGACTCTAACATAATACAAGATGAATATTTCTTAACAAATGAATAGTGGATAAATTCAAGTACATTAGATCACTAGTATAATTCACAATACAATTATAAAAAATCATGCAACCAATGTTGTTACAATATTCAAAATTATTTACAATTATAATAACCACTGATGTGTTAAATAGTTCTCAATAATAATGTACATCATATTAAATTATAGTACAAGGTCAAATATACAATATAGCATGTACAAAAATAAAAATAAGCCTCATAAATAACTCAATTATTCATAAAAATAGCCATCAGTGTGATTCCAAAATGGTTGAATAACTGAAGAG